>CM064911.1:11250219-11805219 GCA_032727855.1 Quercus ilex subsp. ballota
TCTTGACCAAGTAATCCACCTATGCTAATATTTGACGTGTCACATTTTACTTGAAAGACCTTTTTTTGAAATCTGCAAGGCACATGATAGGTGCCTAGGTCATCTTTTATTTGACCTCCTTAAATGCCATTTTAGTAGTATTTGTTCATTTAAACACACCTTGTTTCATACAATTAGTAATGGAGGGCATGATAATACAAAATCTTCTGATGAACCTATGGTAAAAGGAAGCAAGCCCATGAAACTCTAAATGTCATAAATATTTTTGGGCTGGACCAATCTACGATTGCCTTAACCTTTTTGTGGTAACAATGATGGTGTAACTTAGGTAATGGTCATCATGATGATGGTGGCAACGTGATTGTTGTTTATGTGATGGGTGAACGCTTAATGGATTATATTTTAATGGAATAAAGGGTCAGTTCAATAAGAACACAAAATTGCAGCAGCGAGTGTGGTCTACTTTCAACATTAAGTATGCTGTTACTAAATGTCTCTATATAGTTCTTTTAATTTAAGACCTGATTTACGTGTTACCAAATGAGCTTGCTAAAAGTTATTATTAAACAGCCCAGATTCTTTAGTTCACTCTAAGAATCAATTGACAAAAGCCACTGTAGAGCAAAGTTTCTTCCCTAATGATATTTAAGTTTCCATGATTCTGAAGTTTTAACATAATTTGATCTGAATTGACTTCGAAACAACTACATAACAACCGTTTTATAAGAGAGAACAGTTTAATAGCACAACAGACGCTCGAGTACCTTATGCCTATCAACATAGTACTCAGAGACTTTTCAAATGTTCATACTCTACCTCCAACTATATTCAGATTGTTCTCGCGTAATATAACAAGTAATCATTCCCAAAGAACATACATATAAATGACAACTAAACAAGAAGAAGAGGATTTACCCAACTGAATGACCTTTCCATTGATCAATATCAATCAAACCTTCTTGTAAGGAGAATCTGTGATGCTCCATGGCAAGCTCCTCTAAGTATGTCTTTAACGATGTCTCTGAGCATGTAGACTTATTGGAAAAATCTGTGGAGTTCTGCTTCTGCTTGGCGTAGAATTCCCGCAGCAATTTAGACTTATTAATAATCGTATTCCTTCATAAAAAGCATTGAGAAAGTAAATTGGTCAGACATATAACCACATCATTTTTTTTTTTGTGTGTGTGTTTGTGTGGTAACTAGACATATATGAATGACATACAAACTTATCACAAAAAGCAGGCAACCTTTATAATGTGTCCTCTCCTATAATTCCAATTCACATGAAAATTTCTCTAGGTATTATAAGTTCTATTGCAATTTTGTTACAAACTGATTTGGAAGCTGAATTATGATGCCATGCATAACTGGTCGGCAAGTCCACATCAATTCACAACAAAAATGTACTCAATGTCTAGTAGTATATATATCATCTAGCATTACTCGGATCACGATCCTCTAGAGTTCTTAAGGTAGCTCTCCATCATGGGGTACTAAAATTATATTCATAAATTTCCAAATTATTGGATTAATTAGATTTTGCCACATCACCATCATTATTTATTTTGAGGAAGTGACCATATTAAATATTTATTTAAATTATTGACAATGTGACAAAATCTAATTCATTTACATTAAAAAAAAAAAAAAAAAAAAGGATGGCTATGATTTTCAGAAACTCCATAGTGGGATTATCCTAAGAACTCTATAGACTATCTCAAATTCGCATAACCCAAGTCACTTTTGTCATTAAAGTTAATATCCATTTGAATTTCTAAAATAATTTGGAAAGATCATAACTTTGTGGTTAGTTATCAAAAGAAATTTGAAAGTGAGAGAGAGAGAGAGAGAAAGAGAGAGAGAGAACCAGTATTTGCAGACGGCGGAACAACGAACGAGGTCGAAGAAGTCGAGAAGCGTGAAGATCATACAGAGGGTGTCGTGTTCGAGGGACTGGATTGTCGTTTTCGCGTTCCTCTTCTTCCTCTCCGACCTGTCGTTTGATGAACTGGGTGTGGGTCCCATCGTCGCGTTTTTGCTTCTGTGGCCTGTGGGAGCTCTTCGGCGCTCGCTGCCGCTAATTTCTAAGCCTAACGGGAAAGAAAGACAGCACAACGACCACCAAAGTGATTTTTGTTTTTTTTACTTTAAACCGTTTGATCATTAAACTTGTCAAACTAACAAACGGCATGGACATTTCAGTAACGGTAAAGCTGTTTTATTTATTTATTTATATATAAAATTTTATTTTATATAAATTTATTTATTTATGTTGGAAGTCTTCGATAAAAACATTACAAAATTTTCACAACTGCTAACATAGTGAATTGTGCTTAGTACATGATGCTATTAAGGTTTATTATTACTAGTCATAGGCCTATTTATTTTGAGATATAATATTATGTATAATTTATTGTCTAAATTTTATTGTCGATAATTTGTTTACTATTAGATTGAACAACGTATAAAAGTAATTTCCATCCTCTTTATTTTTACAAATATTATAATATTTGGTGTTTATTTTTATTGATAATATTCTTTTTTTGAAGTGGTCTATATTATTCTAATTAATTTGTTATGCATTATATTTTCTTCATTTCTTTTGGTACAATTAAAATTTTTAAGTTTTAAATTTCTTATTATCTTAAGAAAATTATTATTATTATCATTATAATCAAAACTTATTATATAATTATAATCGATATTACTCAAATAAATGATAGCACTAACCGAAACTTGTTTTTTCTTGTTCTTAAATTAGTACACTAAAATGGATCAAAGTGGGTCAAAATGGACAAAATGGATTGAGTAGGACCAAAGTGGATCATATGGACCAATAAGACTGAATTGGGATGAATTATATTAAATAAACTGAATTAGACCTAAATGGACTTAAGTGGGCTGAAATAGACAGAATGGACCGAATTGGACTAATGTGGACTAAAATGGATTGAAGGACCGAATTGGACTGAGGTGGATCGAACTGGAGCGAAATAGACCAAATGGACTGAAGTTGACCTAAATGGACCGAATTAGACAGAAGTTACTAGACTGAATTGGACCAAAGTTGACCAAACTAGACCAAAGTGGACCAAATGCCGAATTGTAATTAGTAAACAACTAAACATAACTCAAAAAATTAGTAATAATTACAATAATAATAAAGTGATGATGGAAAGTAAAACCGTAACCTATGATAAGTAATGTATTCCAATGTAATGGAAGTAGTTTGTTGTTAAACTAACTTCAATCAAATTTTTTATCACATTAATATTTTTAACTAAATTATCATGCATGCATGCATTTGTGATTCTATGTGCCTGTTGAAGGTTTTATTCAAGTTGAATTTGGTACCATGTAGTGAAAGTTGGTATACCACCAAAAAAAACCCAGGAAAATGACTTGCACGTAAAGGCATAATGCATTATTGCATACATTAATATTTATATACATATTTTTTAAAGAAATGATGGAAAGAAAATGATGACATGACCTTGATATAGTTCAACAGAAGCGTAGGCGTAGCAATAATAAATGCTTAAACTTCGAGATATTATATAAATTATTTTTATAATTTAATTAATAGGGATGAAGATTTGAATCCTAAACTTATTTGTTAAAAACACTCAGAAAGTAGTCGAGCTATAAGATTCTTGAAAGGCTACGAGCCTCCATTGTGTCCTAACATTTCTCATAATAAAGTACGCCACATTCTTTTATCCAGTCAACGATTGTATACAGCCGTCAACTAAGACTTAAAAAGGATTTGCTATCGATAGATATACTCGTACTCTTCATCATTTGTAAAACCAAAAGAGGCTAGTTTACGAGCAATCCTATTTACATTCCTTAGCACAAATTTGAGCTTCAGGCTTTTCATTTTTTCCTTCCAAACATTGATAATGAAGAGTATATGTAACATGGTGTCTACCTGTCTAATCACTAATGCCATTATTCTTAACAACTTCAACAACTCATCACATATTCACATTCAATAGTAAACTGTTAAAAACCACATTTCCTGACCTATTTTTATGCATTCCCGAAATGCCAATATTATTTTGCCTAGTCCACCCATAATTCAATTATGATTCGTTCCTCATTTACATTAGCTTTAATACTTCATGTTAAGGAGGTCACTAGGTGCATGATTTTTCAATTGACCCATGTTCATCTCAGGCTTTTAGAGGCTCTCATGAGTTTCCTCACAATTGCTTGCATATATTCATCTATATTCTATATACATAGAATCCTGACTCAGTTGCAACTTGTTGGGTTGCTTCCTACATGTAAGATTAAATTTTAGCAATTAGAGGGTAATTATTCGATCTTAAAATAGTTTACATGTGTTATTTGCAGGTTGTTAAATTAGGTTGTCTTTCACATTCAAATTGTGAAGAAAATTGCTTCAAAAAAAAAAAAAAATGTGAAGAAAACTAACAACGTGAAGTAGACATAGTAGAGTTCTTTTGTTTTTTTCTTTTCGAGAAACACGTGGAGTAGAGTTCTGAATGAAGAAGAGTTGCTTTTGTTGACTCTTCTGATCTTCACACAAATCCAACACTTTCAACTTGCAGTATAATTTTCTTCTACCTTTTAGAAGATAGACTATTAATGCCTCATCTCCTTTGTTGACTATGGAGGGCGGTATAGGATAATCGTGCATGCATTCTATACAACTTTTCCCAGTATAGGATAATTTTCTTCTTCCTTTTATATGAGAGTCATTCCCATGGATTGCATAAGCGCGCCCCTGAATAAGAATTCAAAAAGGTGCACAAGTTTTGTTGCAACTCATTATTTGACGGGTTGTGAGTAGTAGAGGTGTGAACCTACTATTTTACATTCACTACTCACAATTTATCACGTGACAAGTTACGGCAAAATTTGTGAATTTTTTTTGTCCCTAACATTACTTGAAGCAAGATATATTGTATTTGGTTTGCAGCAAAGTCTAGATAGCCTCCACTACTCACAATTCATCACGTGATAAGTTACGGCAAAATTTGTGAATTTTTTTGTGTCCCTAACATTACTTGAAGCAAGATATATTGTATTTGGTTTGCAGCAAAGTGTGGATAGTGTTTTATGTATCAATAAAATGTTTTTATTTTATTTTATTAAGAGTTCACTTGTTTATTTTATTTGAATAGGTGAGAGTTATTACAAAGTATGCGATACTTTTGTTCTAAATATTAAATTTATTATTTTGACAAAACATATCCGTAGCAACAAATCTTAACATCCTATAATATTATTTCTTTGTAGTCTCAGAATAGCGTTAAAGAAGGCTGTATTTTTGTCTACTTCCATACAGCCAATTCACTTTAACCTTTCAAAATATTTCTTCGTCCTCTAATCCTTATCCATCTCTTTGCTTCTACTATTAAAGTTTCTTCTTTATGGATATGACTTAAACTCTTAGAGTCCGTTTGATTTGAGGAGTAGAAAAGTGAAAAGATAAAAGAGTTCAAACCATTTGTGTGTTTAGTTAGGAGGATAGAAAAGTGGAGAGACGAAAAATTCATTTGTTTGGTTAAGAAGAAAAATGAGAAAATAGAAAATAAAATTAGTATAAATTTACAGTTATTTCCCTATTAAATAATAATTAAAAAAAAAAGACAAAAAAGTTGTCAATTGGTGGAGAATGACAATTTGGTCCAAAACACACTTTCTCCATTTTCTCCTCAATTTGGTGGGCCTGGAGAGAAAATAGCTGGCCCCACCATTTTTCTCTCCCCCCTCCCCTCCTAACCAAACACTCCTTCCATCCATTTTCTCTCCTATTTTCTACTCCAATTTTTCCATCATCTCTAAAATCATCCCAACCAAAGATACCCTTAGTGTTTCTTTATGCTGCACAAATCATGTTAATTGATTTGAAGTACTCATCTTCTCCATTTTAATAGTCTCTTCCTTCTTTCCATAATTCGTTTTTGCACTTGGTACTTGTAGTTGCAAAATATCAACTTTAGAAATCAAATTATTAAATCATTTCACAAATGCAATTTGTATCGATGTCGAGTGAGTACAATTCTCTATATTTCTAATCTATTAAAAAGAATATAATACAAGATCCGGTAATGAAATAAAAAACCAAAGAACCTCTTTAATGGAAAAACCTACTCTGGAGACCTAGTTTAGTAGAAAAATAGTTACAACTGTAAGGTTGAATTTTATCAACCATCTTGTTGGCTTTATTTCGTGCCAATTTGCTTGTAATTTAGCACTTAGTAACCCTGTATTTAGGTGGGATTCATGTAAGGGTAGTCTGTGAGAGAGTGTGAAGAAATGCTCAAGATTGTGCAAAGAAGCAGAGACTCGCGGCTGACTCGCGACTAGCAAGCCGCCAAACTGCAGCACATGTGAGAAGCATGCGGGAAGGTAAAGGGTCACGTCAGCTGTCGCACTACAGGACAAAAGTCCCAGGCTGGCCAGGGCGTTAGTTCGTGACTTGAACTTGTGACTTAGACCAGTCGCGAGGCCAAGCCGCCAACTTGCCCTATTTGGCAAAAATTGCCTCTTCGTATTCCAAACACACACTACTATATATAGACCTTTATACCCACGAAATGTAGAGAGCTTCCAGAAAGAAAAATTGAGAGAGAAACCCTAGAGAAAAACAAGATTGCCTCATCCCCAATCTTCACTAAGAGACTCCTCAAATTCTTCTACTCTCTTCCTCTCCATTGATAAATAAGGAACCAATGGTTATTGGTTGATGCTATGGGCTATAGCGGAATCCGATAAGCTAAAAAAGAAAAAAGTTTGGCGCAACCTCGTTGGAGTAAGAAACTTGGAGGGCTTAGGTACCTGGGTAGATTAGGCTTGGAGGGTCTATTGCTGTTCATGTATCCCAACTACATTTTCTAGTAGATTATTGATCGCTTAGAGGGCGGCAGAGAGGTTTTATGCCGAGGGCTTCGGTTTCCTCTTCGATAACACATCGCGTGTTGTCTTTGTGTTTGTATCTCTCTTCCCTTAATCTTTACCGTTTATTCTCTGCTGTGGA
This sequence comes from Quercus ilex subsp. ballota, assembly GCA_032727855.1. Classification (NCBI taxonomy): domain Eukaryota; kingdom Viridiplantae; phylum Streptophyta; class Magnoliopsida; order Fagales; family Fagaceae; genus Quercus; species Quercus ilex. The sequence continues at coordinate 11,257,232 of CM064911.1, forward strand.
TGTGATTTTAAATTGGTTTAGATTGTTTATTAATTTTTTCATTGGCTTATGTTCGTGTTCCGCACATTAATTGTTTGATTATAAGCTTGAATTGATAATTTGTAATTTGGGGTCTAAACGTTCAAAGGTGTTTTACACGCATTTTGAACTTTCTGTTGGTATCAGAGCGGGTGCACTTGTTGTGGTTTAAATACCTAAGTGTGATCCTTGAGCCCTTGTGTTATTTGCCATGGATTGTGCTTTGTATGATTTGGCTGATGATAAATGTAGCATGTCACATGTTTGTGAAAATGCCTCCATGAGTGATAATCCTCATAATTGTGATGCCATGTTACATGAATCTTTGAATGTTGTTGATATTCCTAACATCAGACTCTTGAAGAAAAAGGCTAAGAAGTTTAATAAGAATTTGAACAAGTTATTTTGTGAAAATGATGATTTGATTGCTAAGTTCAATGAATCCAACAAATTGGTTGAAAAACATAAGAAACTTGTTGAAAATTCTGTTGAAAAGCTGAAAAAGTTTGAATGTTTGAATATGGACTTGGATGCTAAACTTGTTTTGTCTAACAAACTTGTTGGTGAGCTAAAATGTGAAAAAGAATCTCTTAAGATGCATGCCAAGTGTTTAATTGCTGAACCTATTGTTAAAAGGGATGAAATTATTTGTTGCAATTATGTTGTGGTACCCGATTTTGTGCCTATTGTGTGTTCTACCCCAAATGACAAATCGGTGTACATTCCTCCACATAAAAGAAATCAAAAGGTGGAGAGAAAGGCTGTTAAGTCAAACCTCCGTTTAGGTCTCAACCTAAGGCTTTGGATGGATCTAAATTTGTTCCAACTTGCCACCACTGTGTTGTGATTGGTCATATAAGGCCTCAATGTCATAAGTTGAAGAGAGAACAAAACCATGTTGCTAGATCCATTTCCAAAAAGCCTAGTGGACCTAAACACATTGTTTGTCACTATTGTGGTGCTTTTGGTCATCTAAGACCTCATTGCTCTAAATTTCACGCTCTTAAAAGAATTAAAAGAAAAGAGAAACTTGAGCTTCTTAGAAGTTGTGCTAAAAACTCATTGCTCTAAATTTCATGCTCTTAAAAGAATTAAAAGAAAAGAGAAATTTGAGCTTCTTAGAAGTTGTGCTAAAAAGAGTAAACCGGTTTTGAGTGAAAATAGCATATTGTTAAAGAAAATGTTTAATACTCTTAACTTCTTGACTATGTGCATCTCCGTTTTTCATTCTTCCAATCCTCGTCTCACTTCTCTTGCGACACTCATTTCAAACAATCGTTTCGTTTGGATAAGGAAGGGTTCCTACGGTTGAGTTTTTTCTCTTTTGGTCATTGATCTAATTCTTTTGATATTTGTGGGACCCTTCATGCATTGCATATTATATCTTCATACATTTTGTGCATCTTGCATTTATTCATATCCATTGTTTTTGTTTTGATCTTACTTTTATGTTTTAATTTTGTGTGAGTAAAAAATCCAAAACCACATAAAAAGTGAAAAATTCAAAAAGTTTGATCGTATATGTTTAAGCACATACCACGTGTGAGTTTTGCCTTGTACCTTTGTACTTATGGCTTTGTGCATTTACGAGCTTAGCTTGTTTTTTATGCACTTATATATTTGTCGGAAAAATCTTGACATCTTTGTGTGATTGTTGTAAATCGATCTTCAAGTTTGTCATGAATGATTAGTTAATAGTCATGTTGGTTTTGATACATGCGTAGACTTGTGCCTATATATCTTCCCACTCTTTTATTTTTATTGCCTAAAGAGCTCAACAAATATAAATCTCAAAATGAAAAGAGATAATGAGCTGCAAAAACCGTCGCACATACTAGTATTTGACTAGGAAAAAGAGAAAGAGACTTTTATGAAAATGTATGGTGCCCAAAAGCCAAAGGCTTGTTTATCAAATTGAAATATCAAAAATTTCAGGCATCGATCTCAAAATGAGATATATTGATTCAAAATGATCAAATGTTATAAATTGTAAAGAAGCCAAATGAAAGCTTCAAAGTTATGTAATCATTTTCTTGTGGGAGGTCATATATGTTCATTTCTATAATTGAGATAGATCTTTTGACTTAGTACTACTTGTGTATGATTTGATTGAATTGATTATTGAAACTTCACTTTAGATTATGGACTATTCCACACTTGATACACACACACAACACACATACCTAATGTTCAATGGATGCCTTATTCATTTGTTCAATTGTATTTGTTTAAATGTGATGTGTGTGTGCTCAACTTTATATGGATCAATCGAAAAAGATTTTTGATCATTTTATATGTTTTTGGAAGTGATTTTTATCACTCTTTGTGTTCATGTTTAGTGCTTACTTTATTTTTGAAGGTTTAAACATGTTCTGGGTTGAAAAACAAGTGTCAAAATTTTTGGCAACTCATTTTGGCGACTTGCAACCCGCGAGATCAAGTTATGAGTTTTGGCGACTTGCAAGCCGCGAGCTCCAGTCGCGAGTTTACACAGAAGGTTTTGGCGACTCACTTGTGACTCGCCCAGTCGTGAAATGCCCAGAATCAGCTTTTTAAAGAGCTTTTTCGTGGGAAACTTGTTTTAAACCTCTCCCATCCTCTTTTAAACCCCTCTTTCAATACTTTTACATCAAAACCCAATCAATTTGAATGGTTTTTCATTTCATTAATATCTCTAAGGTTATTTTAAACTCTTTTCATTGATTTGGATCCTTCGATTATGTTTTGGAGAGTTTTGTTCTCTTGGTTGGGATTTTCATCATAGGGGTTGGGAAAACTTAATTTTTGTCAAATTCTTGTTTAGGATTGGTTTCTATTGATGATTTGCTTTGGATGTTGGCCCCTTGTGGCAAAAGAACATGTATTAAGGGTGGTTTTCATGTTGTTCATGCATTGTTTCACTTTGTTCTTCATAGTGTGCATGCTAGATGTTTGATAAAATGCCTTTTAGGCATTTTCTCACTTGTTTGGACTCCAATGAGTATCAAACTTTGGGTTTCTCATGTTTCTTCATTAGGAACATGTTTGGTTTATTGGTTGTGTATTTAACACACCCTGCCCCACATGTGCATTTTTCATGCATTAGTCATGCATTGCACATAGCCACCTACCTCTTGTACACACCTTGCTACCCTTGTCATGCATTGGTTCATACATTATTTCTTCATCCTAGCATGTCATATCTTAGGATTGAGCTTCATTTTCTCATTCATCTCGCACCCCTCATGCATCATTGCACCCCTAATGCATCATTATCATTGTTTATACTTTCATCTCTTGCTTTCGTTTCTCCTTGACCATTTGTCTATTCCTGACAAAAAGGGGGAGAATATACTCTAGAGAGTATACCGGAGAGTTTTTGTCATTTCTATATGACCCTTGCGCACATTCTTAGGGGGAGAAATTCTATTTCTCGTGCACACTTGTAGGGAGAGAGATATTCCATAGGGGAGATGCATATACCAAGGGGAAGAAAACATTGTGTTAATAAGAATACTTTGTCTAGGTATTTGGTGTTTGATCAAGTTGCTCACATGTTTCACATTATGTTCTTGATCGCATTTTTACTTGTTACATTATACTTGTCCGTTTATTACTTGCTTTACCTTGAGGGTCTAATGTGTTTTGTGCAAGTGTTTTAGGTTACAGGTATATATGTTCCAAGTTCATCACAGCTCTTATGATTCATGATAGGGGGAGTGATATGATAAGAAAGTACTTTATTGTTTGTACCTGTTACCTTTGTAGGTTTTTAAGGTTAATAGTTTGTGTGTGTACCTGTTGTTTTTGTAAGCTTTTAAGGTTAATTTACTCTTTCTTTGTAGCTCGTACTTGATGTTAAATATCATGCATTTTTCTTTTAAGTACATCACACTTATGCCCTTGTAGGATTGTTCCTAGATGCATATATGTTGTATGCATTGGTTGAGTGTTGGACATGCAATTGATAGTTTGCAATTGAGCTTTTTAGCTTGCATGTTCGGATGTTCATTCCATGTGTGAATGAGCATTATGATCACTATTGAATAGTGATTGCATGTTTGGTCAAGCCATGGTCTATTGCTTTATTCCATTTTGCTTGATCACTTTGTACTTGTTCCATTTGCATTACAAGTTTTCTGCATAATAATGAACTTATTGTGTTGTTGTGTTTTAGGAGTTACTTGTCATTATGGTTCAAGAGCTTCACAGATTCTAGAGTTAGGTGTGAGTGAGTTTTCCAACTGTTCTCAACTCACGCGTTAAGTCTAGAGTTTGTTATAGGGTTTTGTTACGGAATAGTCAAATGGGGAGATTGTAAGGTTGAATTTTATCAACCATCTTGTTGGCTTTATTCCACGCCAATTTGCTTGTAATTTAGCACTTAGTAACCCTGTATTTAGGTGGGATTCATGTAAGGGTAGTGTGTGAGAGAGTGTGAAGAAATGCTCAAGATTGTGCAAAGAAGCAGAAACTCGCGGCTGACTCGCGACTGGCAAGTTGCCAAACTGCAGCACACGTGAGAAGCATGCGGGGAGGTGAAGGGTCACGCCAACTGTCACACTACAGGACAAAAGTCCCAAGCTGGTAAGGCCGTTAGCTCGCGACTTGAACTCGCGACTTAGACCAGTCGCGAGGCCAAGCCGCCAACTTGCCCTGTTTGGCAAAAAATGCCTTTTCGTATTCTAAACACACACCACTATATATAGACCTTTATACCCACGAAATGTAGAGAGCTTGCAGAGAGAAAAATTGAGAGAGAAATCCTAGAGAAAAACAAGATTGCCTCATCCCCAATCTTCACTAAGAGACTCCTCAAATTCCTCTACTCTCTTCCTCTCTATTGATAAATCCTTGAGAGGTTTTTGACCAAATCATTTTCTCACCACACCCACGTTTGTGAGAAGGTCTTTTGGTGCTAAGGGAAGCAGTTTGGGAAGGAATCAATGGTTATTGGTTGATGCTATGGGCTATAGCGGAATCCGGTAAGCTAGAGAAGAAAAAGGTTCGGCGCAACCTCGTTGGAGAAAGAAGCTTGGAGGGCTTAGGTACCTGGGTAGATTAGGCTTGGAGGGTCTATTACTGTTCATGTATTCTAACTATATTTTCTAATGGATTATTAACCGCTTGGAGGGCGGCGGAGAGGTTTTACGCCGAGGGCTTCGGTTTCCTCTTCGATAACACATCGCGTGTTGTCTTTGTGTTTGCATCTCTCTTCCCTTAATCTTTACCGTTTATTATCTGCTGTGGTTGTGATTTTAAATTGGTTTAGATTGTTTATCAATTCTGTCATTGGTTTATGTCCATGTTCCGCACATTAATTGTTTGATTATAAACTTGAATTGATAATTTGTAATTTGAGGTTTAAACGTTCAAAGGTGTTTTACACGCATTTTGAACTTCCAACAACAATCTATCTATAAAACTTTTGTACAACTAGACTTACTATTGTAAACTCTGCAAACTCCTAACTTGCCCCATGCAACAAATCCCAATTCCACCATTGTTTACAGGCTAATAGCTTGACACTTGACGCTTTCTCTTTCTTAATATTGCAAATGTTAGATCTTTGTTGTCAAAATCTAGTCCCACGCAACAAATCCTGGTTCTGTCCCTGTTTACAGGCTAATAGCTCGGCACTTGATGCTTTACCTTTCTTAATGTTGCAAACGTTAGATCTTCGTCGTCTACTTGTATTAAAAATCTGGCCCCATGGAACAAATCCTAGTTCAGCCCTGTCTTACGGGCTGATAGCTCGGCACTCGATGCTTTACTTTTCTTAATTTGCAAATGTTAGGTATTCGTTGTCCATTTGTGTACAGCCACCGATCTTTAACACCAACAAAGAATTTTGCTCTCCACTTTAATTAGTCAAGGACAATCCAATCTTTAGAACCATCGTGTTTTGTCTCGTACTCAACTTTTCCAATCCTCCTTTGTTTTTATTTGTTTTGTTCAATTAATTCCACAACACAACTGTTCAATTAGTCAGCGACAAAAGCTTCGTTTTCCTATCAGAAAAGTGTAAGCAGTTATAAACAAATGTATTTTCTTTTTCTTTCTTTTTTTAATCAGAAAAGTATAGAAAATTATCTATACTATATATTATTAAGAAAATAAAACTCTTTGGTGTATACTATTTTTACTTCCAAAACTAACGTAATACACATTGAAGTTGTTTAAGAGTTAAACAGATGAAGGACACAAAGTTTACAATATTTCTACTCCCACTAGTACAGCAGTGGAAATTAATTACTTTTCTAAACTTTATTTTTATTATTCATTATTCATTTCCTTTTTAGGGGAAACAATTTCTCTTGAAAAAAGAAAAGAAAACAAAAGTCTTCAACACGCATAAAAAGAGTAGAATGTGAGAAGCTACTATTAACTTTTATTGTGCTTTAAATTATAAAAGTGATCTAAAATTTAAGTATTTGAAATATGTTTTTTTTCCCTATTTTCCATTTTGCCACCCTAACTTAGAGTTTTTTTTTTTTTTTGATAAAAAAAAATTGATATGTAATAATTTTGGACCATTTAAAAAAGTGGGTACCAAAAAGTCAATTCTCTTAATAAAGGTATAGATATTTTTATAAAAGAATAGTAAAGATGTTGGACCATTACTCTAGAGTCCAAGACATGTGATAGAGTGTGACATATATTTGTCTCTATTATTTGAAGTCTCTTTATGGGTCACACGTTGCATGTGCATTTTTTGGTTTTTCTCTTGAAGTGCGAGCGGATATGTGGATACAATGAAAAAGTGTAGAATAAGGTCAAAATAATAATATTAATTAATAGTAGTGAAAAATGACATATTAATATAGAAAATATTACCGGCCTTGTGGCCCAAGTGGTACTCGGTTTACCATGAAATTACTAGCTTGGAGGTTCGAGCCCCCGCAATAACCAATTACCTCAAAAAAAAAAAAATATTAAAAAGTTTTATTTTGGATAAATAGAATAAAATGGCTGAAAAAAAAAATACATTTAATTGATTCTATTTAGTCTATTGAAGATTATAATTTGACCCCGAAAAATTTAGGATTAAAACTTAGTTGCTGTTTGTAAGGAGGTGGGTCTGGATTGTGATGTTGGGCAGCTTCTTGCCGTACTAAGCCCGAGTTGTTTCTGGGTGAAGGAGTCAGGACCGGCCCAATTGGAGCACACCTTGGCCCGGCTTGTGCGTAAATCACACCACGTCCGCCAAAGTCTGTTTATAAGCTCACAGCAGGCAGAGTCATTGTTAAGAGGTTATGGCAGGCAGACATAACATAGATAACATAAAGAAAAAAAAAATATAGCCACTATTTTTGCCACAATAAGTAAGGAAAATAACTTAAAAGGCCTCACTTTTAAAGAATAAAACTTAAACAAAGGGTTAGAGCGGGATTAGTAGAGTTAAAAGAATGAGTCTGCCGCACCAAGTATTACCGCGAGACTCTAACTAGGGAAGGGAAAACTGCTCCCTCAACGCAAGTAACTTCAAAGGAGAAATTAATTGCTTTGAGAGGCCAGCCCCAAATGGTATGTGCCCGAGTATAAGTAGTATTTTCCTCCAATGGAGAATAAGGCTATTGAGGGAGAGAGGGGGTTAACCCATTTGAGTGCATGCCTGCCATAAAACACTGTTTTTTTTTTCTTTCTTCGTTCTCTGTTTTTATCTTATCTTTTCTCTCTGTTTTCTTTCTTAGAATTCTTTTCTTTTCTTGATTCTCTCCTCCTGCCACCCCTTTCTGTACACAACCACGGGTCCCTTATATAGAGCCTGCCGTGACTGATTTTATTGTTCTAGCCCCTTAATGGCCCTTGTCTGACATGAGAGCCTTTTGCCGACCACTTACCGAGTCAATGGTTCTGACTACCACCATTGACTTGTAGCCTTCAGACAACGAAGGTTCATTCTCTACTCGTCCAGTGTGTACCCTCTTCCTCTCGGTCTCTCATGGCATGCACCCCATGGTTCTTACCCACCCTTGCCTCTTTTGGGTGGCATGTCATCCCAGCAGGACTGTGCCCATCGAAAGAGCCTGGGCAAGAAACACAAAAATGGGTTTCCATTCCTTTCCCCATCGCTAGACCGTGCCCTCACCCATGACGTCACCCTTTCCCATAGTGGCTGGGTATAGGCTGGTGATGCCTGGGTCATACGCATGCTTTACCTTCTTGATGTTTCATACGTGCCTAGGTCTGAGAATGGGTGCGCATATCCTGCCGTGCGCTTTTTGGCCTTTTTTGGTGTGGATTGCATCTACAACAGGCCAACGTTCATGACTTGTCCCTTTCTTTGGAGGGTTGGGCTTTATCGGATCATTGGGCCTCCCTTTAGTTTGGGTGTTTTGCTTCGTGACTTGGCGTCTCCTGCCATGCCAGATTGTTATTTCTGCTGCTTATCTCAATCCTGCCGGGCCCTTTTGGGCCTGCCGTGTGTTTTCCTTCTCAGTAACCCAATATATTTATTGGGCTCCTTCTTTCATTTTTTACGGGCTCTAATGTCTCTTTTTTCTTTCGGGCATTCCTAGCCCATTTTAGTTCTGTTTCACCCATGGACTTTTGCTAACTCATTTTGGGCTTCCTCGGCCCAATTACTCTATACTTCATCATTTGGGCTCATGGGTTCTCCATTAGCCCCTTACTCTCTTTGTTTTCATTGCATTGGGCCTGCTGTGGCCCATTCTTACTTTTCTTCATACTTCCCATGGGTTTGTTTGTTTTCTCTTTCTGGGCTTATTCAAGCCCGTTTGCTTCTTCTGGACCCATCTCATGGACCCGTGAGCCATTCATTCCTGCCATGACTTCTGTCTGCTGTTTCTTTTGGTCTGCCCATGTTGTTGGGCCCTTTGTCTTGCTGGGTTTTGTCGAAAATGAGCCTCAACACTGTTTTAGAAGTGGGATGTCTTATAAGTACAAGTATTTTGAGCAGTAAAAGAAAAGAGAAACTATAATTGGTATTTGGTCATGGATATAATATAAATTGCTAATTGTATAGAAAATCACTTTGCTTCTTACATTAAAATATGTAAATATTTCATAATAATGAATAGAAAAATCCATCCAGACAAGGCTGTTCAAAAGATTGCCCAACCCAACCCACTTCTCCTGAATCCTGATTGGTTACAATGCATACGGTTAGTTTTAGCCATTTTTTAAATAAAATATTACAAATCTAAAATATTTCATCTAATATTATATCATTTAAAATTAGATATGACTATGATACCTCTTGTTTTTTAATAGAAAAAAAAATTTGATGTTCTGCCAAATAAAAAATATATATAATCTTACTCTCTTTTCAAATAAAAATGATGTAACATTATGTAAGATCTTATCCTATATGCCTAGCCTTTTACTAAATTTACCTTATGAAAATTCAAATAGCGTTGAAAATACTCTGAACTTTTAGACTCCCAATTACAAAATATCAATTCAAACTTATTATCAAACAATAAATGTGCAGAACATGGACATAAACCAATGATAGAATTGATAAACAATCTAAACCAATTTAAAATCACATCCACAACAGAAATTAAATGGTAAAGATTAAGGGAAGAGAGATGCAAACACAAAGACAACATGGCGATGTGTTATCGAAGAGGAAACTGAAGCCCTCGGCGTAAAACCTCTCCGCCGCCCTCCAAGCGGTCAATAATCCACTAGAAAATGTAGTTGGGATACATGAACAACAATAGACACTCAAAGCCTAATATACCCAGGTACCTAAGCCCTCCAAGCTTCTTGCTCCAACGAGATTGCGCTGAACCTTTTTCTTCTCTAGCTTACCAGATTCTGCTATAGCCCATAGCATTAACCAATAACCATTGGTCCCTTCCAAACTGCTTTCCTAAGCACCAAAAGACCTTCTCACAGACATGGGTGTGGTGAGAAAATGATTTGGTCAAGAACCTCTCAAGGATATATCAATGGAGAGGAAGAGAGTAGAGGAATTTGAAGAGTCTCTTAGTGAAGATTAGGGATGGGTCAATCTTGTTTTTCTCTAGGGTTTCTCTCTCAAAATTCTCTCTGGAAGCTCTCTACATTTCGTGGGTAGAAGGGTTTATATATAGTGGTGTGTGTTTGGAATACGAAGAGATAGTTTTTCCCAAATAGGGCAAGTTGGCGGCTTGGCCTCGCGACTTCACTGAGTCGCGAGTTTAAACCGCAAGTTAACTGCATTGCCAGTCTGGATATTTTGTCCTGTAGTGCACCAGCTGGCATAACGCTTCAGCTTCCCGCATGCTTGACACGTGAACCTCTTCTGGCGGCTTGCCACCCGCGAGCCACCCGTGAGTCCCTACTTCTTTGCACAATGAGGAACATTTCTTCACACTCTCTCATACTCTACCCTTACATGAATCTTACCTAAATACAGGGTTACGAAGTGCTGAATTACAAGTAAATTGGCACGGAATAAAGCTAACAAAATGGTTGATAAAATTCAACCTTACACCCTACATGTGGTTCTCATTTGTCACATATAATCTTATCCTTACACATGAATATTTCTTATTGGTTGCTTATAATCATATACCTATAGCTCTATCGCATCTCAATTTAAACCTCTCTCTCTCTCTCTCTCTCTCATAGTTGTTATTGCCATTAATATTGGATAGAAAAAAAAGTAATGGAGATAATTGGATCCAAATTCATAAATTTAAGTTTTTTGGGTTAAACGATGTTATAATAGGCTTTTTGTTGAATGATTTGTTCACTTGTTGATGTTTGGTCTTGTCTTGTTTTTGTTTGGTTTATGTTTGTTGTTATTTGGGCTAATATTTATTGTTGTTATTTAAGATTTAAAAAAAAAAATTATAAAAGGGATTAAGGATTATGTTTTTTTGGGGGGGGGGGGGGGGGGAGAGAGAATTAATTTTGGAGTAATGTTACGTTCACAATATTTTTATAATAAATCTTATGCAAAAAGCTGTTATTGGTGAGTAAAAAAATAATATCAGTATTTGGGTCAAATTAGAATTAGTAACAACTTACTACATTGAATTTGTTGTGAAAGTATTGTAAAAATGTTGTGAATGTAACATTACTCTTATTTTTGTTGAAATTAAATTTTTGTAATACTCAAGTCAAGGTGTTCAACATTTTTATTAGGGTTGTCACAATAGGTTAGTTTAGCATATAATATATTTTTAGCAAGTGTATATGTCAAGTCAAGTGCAAGTTAGGGTGGTCCCTGGCTGTATATATATATATATATATATATATATATATATTATACTTACATTATGTGACTCAATATAAATGTTACACATTATATGATTTGCTTTTGCCATGCAATTATATTAAAATAGCATAGTAATTAGCACTAAGTTAGATCTGCTGCCAAAGTTTAGAGAAATTTAAAGTACCACTTCGATTATAATTTAATTATTATTAAAAATTTCAAAGAAATTTTAAAAGAAATATTTTTCTTTATTTTATGGTTATTTTAATTTATATGGATAATTTATTATTACTTTCATTTTGATAATGATATTAGACAATGTATATCATTATCAAAATGAAAGTAATTAATTATATTATTGAAATAAATTCAATTTACATATGATTTTTAATTAATTTGTGCACGCACCATTTGGCCAAATTAAATTATTTGCATAATTTTCTCTAAGTGAAATATATTGTCAAAGTTTCAAGAAGTCAAAAAAATATTGTTCCGATTAATTAAGGTTTTATTATTATTATTATTATTTAATTTAAAAATATTTTTTACTTAATTTAAATTATTTTGATATTCTGCCATAACTTATTCTTTTCAGCCACAAAATCAGATTTTATAGTCGTGCATATGCTATGTAGCTTTTTTATGCAAGTATTACAAATTGTATGGTGTGCGTGCTTTGGTCTTGTGATGCAGTATATAAGTGCATTAAAATTACTAACAAGTATATTTTATTCAAAATGAAACTATTATTGATGAATGTTTTAAGAATTTTATAAGAATAATTTATTATTTAAAATCTAAAGGTTTTGGTTGTGATAAAACTTGGTAGCACATGATGTGCTTTCACACAAATTAAACTTATTTTTATTTTTCTAAAAATTGCTATCTATTTTTGTCTATTTCAATTATATTAAATAAATATATTCTTAATTTATATCTAATTAATTATAATATTACTATTAATATATTATATCATTATCAGTAGTACATATATAACAAAACACATTCTACCAACCTTTTTCTTTTTTGTTTTTTCTTCCTAGGCATCTTTGACTAATGACTAACATCGATCTAGGATGAGAATGACAATTTTTAACTCATCCTAAAAGTTGAAACGTACGCATTTGGAATCATCTTTCTTCTACTACATTATATAAACAACTACAGCTTAATTAAGATTCATATCCATTATCTTTTTCCTTTCATCTCTTCCTTATATTTGTGTCTCGTGTGTGTCTAAGTGGAGAGAGACAAACACAATGGAAAGTAAACCTTTTTGTTGGATTCTTCTATCCTTGCTCATTCTTTCATGCTCTGTGTCTCAAACTCATGAAAAAATGCAAGGACAAACTCTAGGCTATCTTCACAATTACACATTGAAGAAAAGTTTTGGCTTCGACACGAATTTTTTCGAGGCCGTCGACAATTTCAATGAAACTAGCAGTGTTCATCCTCAAGAGGGGTTGAAGGAGAAAGATAGGATTGAGAGATTGCCAGGACAAACCCAAGTGAATTTCTCTCAATATGGTGGCTATGTCACGGTGGATAAATCAGCTGGTCGTGCACTTTATTATTATTTTGTTGAAGCTCAACATTCTAAGGATTCATTGCCTCTTCTTCTTTGGCTTAATGGAGGTATTCAGTACTATACTTGATCCTATCTCAGTCTTCAGTTAATGTCACAATCAAATGGTGGAAACACATGTAATTAAATGCATGCTATTTTGTCTGAAGTAAATACTTTTTTCTTTTTCTTTTTCTTTTTTGTTTTGTAGTGCTTTTTTCTTTTTATTAATTTGTTTCCTTTTAATTTTTAGAGATAGACATGGAGGGATAAGTGATAAGAAGAAAAAAAAAAAAAAAAATTAAAGTATATATTTTATTTTTAACGAGGGTGTTGCCCTTCCTCATAAAAAGCATTGCTACCCCAAGAAACTTTTACTTTGAACTAAAGTCAATTGTTCCTAAAGAAGCCCATAACTAACACTTAAAAGTTAAAACTACATATATATAACACTACACAAAATAAGAAGAATCCTTGTTCTGGTATTATTAATTGGGTTGTGTTAACGGGCACCGCATGGTGCCCGTTAACCACAAAATTTTTTTACTTTTTCTGACACAAGTTTTGTCTTTTTTTGCTATTCATGTCATTTTTTCAGTTTTGCAGTATTATTTAGAAATTTTTTTAACTTTTTTTGACAAATTTTTTTTGTCTTTTCTGCACTTAACCAGTACAGGCGGTGCTGGTTAACATTCTCCTTATTAATTTACTTTAGTATTTTTATGAGGACAAAATTGCTAAATGCCCTATTTGGGCAAATTAAGCAGCATTTTATCATATTTTTTAAACTAATTAGGAAAATGCACATATTTTGAAATTCGACTATCTCAAAATCGAGTTATAAAAAAAAAAAAAAAAATTCTAGAGTCCTATAGTGGCGTTTTTAAGGACTTATAATGACATTTTCAGGACTTATAGTGACGTTTTGTAACTTGACCTTCATTAAATCGAGTTGTAGGCAATTTTTTTAATTTTTTTTGCCTGTAACTCGATTTCATATAGGTCGAGTTACAAAACGCCACTATAGGTCCTGAAAACGTCACTATAGGCTCCTTAAAAATGCCGCTATAGGGCCTAACTCGATTTTTAGAAAATCGATTTTTAAAAGAGAGACATTTCTCTAATTAGTTTAAAAAATAGGGCAAAACGCTGCTTAGTTTGCCTAAACAGGGCATTTAGCAATTTTGTCTATTTTTATTTTAATGTTAAAGGCACTTGCATACAATTTAAATTGAAAATAAAAATGTAAAAATTAAATACTATAACTCGATATTAAATTTGACAACGGAGTAGAAATGTTATCTACATCTATAGTATCTTACACCTAGTTATAATATGGTCTTATTTGATGATTATTATTCTTGCTTAATTTCCTAGCTAGTTATAATATGCTCCTATTTGATGATTATTATTCGTGCTTAATTTCTCCATAGGTCCTGGTTGTTCATCTCTTGCTTATGGAGCAATGCAAGAGCTCGGGCCATTTCGTGTGCACAGTGATGGCAAAACACTTTACAAAAACAAACTTTCATGGAATTATGGTATAGCTTTCATAACATTAATTTATTTTATGGTTTTTTTTCCCAAAATTTAATAATATAATTAATTAATTATCATTCTCTTCCAAAACATATTTTCAATTTTACTTGTTTATTTATTTGAATTTTCTCTTCAGCTGCGAATGTTTTGTTCCTTGAGTCTCCTGCTGGGGTAGGATTTTCATACTCCAACACAACAAAGGACTATAGTACGAGTGGGGATAGAAGAACTGCAGGAGATAATTATGTGTTTTTGTTGAATTGGCTAAAAAGATTTCCTGAGTATAGAAATCGTGATTTTTATGTTGCTGGAGAAAGCTATGCCGGGCATTATGTTCCTCAACTTGCACATACCATTCTCTTCCATAATAAGAAAGCTAACAAGACCATTATTAACCTCAAAGGGATCATTGTATGTCTCTCTCTCTCTCTCTCTCAAAACACACACAAATTAACAATTGTAAATTGGATAATAGTCTATGAGAAATAATTAGATGTCACGCTATAAGTGTTTATATATCTTTAAGCTATTCGAAATGAAGAATTTACTGAAACTTAGGTGTTACACTACTTGTTAGTCTTTCCGTTCTCAAAAATTATCATGATGGTTAAGGAAGCCATGCTTAGTATATTAGACTGTAATTAACAACATACTTCGTCTTGGTGATCACATGACTTACAAACTTTAAAATGACTTACAAGGTGAATTGACGTTCTAAAGTACAATTAGTTATTGAAAAACTGTTTGGTAGAAGTTTATATAAACAAAAAACAGTTTATAAAGTTTGTTTGGTTTGTGAGTTTCTTTTTTCAAGCTTTAAAATCTGATATTCATTATTCAAGATCCCTGAGATGTTTAAACTCCAAATTGTATTTTAAACCAATTTGTAAAACATAGTGGACTGCGGATATATTAATATATGGATAAAATGAGTATTTTGTTGTTGTTGTTGTTGTTGATAATTCAATAGTTACAATAAGGTAGCGGACTATGGATATATTAATATATGGATAAAATGAGTATTCTTTTTTGTTGATAATTCAATAGTTACAATAAGGTAGAGGAGATTTGAACATAGCATATTTTCGTTAGAAACACCAAACATTTAGAATGTGCCAACCAATTAAGTTATAAGTTTTTTAATGATAAAATAAGAGAATATTAATATCTTTTTTTAGATGGAAAATATTGATATCCTTGACTGACTAATCATAAGGATAAGGATATTCTCATTATGTGTTTGTTTTTAGACCCCTTAAAACACAACCAGATTAACCTAGTTATTTAGCCAAGTGATGAACTTAGGTAAATTATGCAGATCTAGGTTAAAACAATAACAATCATATCATTGAAAGCAGTGGAAAATATAAAGAACACACGATATGATAGCTCAGGAAAACTAAATCGGTAAAAAACCTGGGGAGGATTTAACCTAACTATCCTTAAGGTAAAACAAATTCACTATGAAAGAATTAAAGTTTATACAATAGCGACTTAAACCACTAACATCCTATTGCTACTTCGAGTAAGAAACTTACTACTATGACCATGTGACAGTTCCGAGTCCACGGACTACTTCTTTCTTGGATTCACAGTAAGCACAAGCACAAGCACAAGCACTCCCGCTTGTATATCTTTAACCTCTTGAATCTGCAACTGAATTGATCACCAAGCTCTTGACACCAATCTTGAGATTGGAAACCCTAAGTGTATATGAAGGCAATCACCTCTAGATCTCACAAAAGATTCACACACACAGCATAAAGAGCAATTTTAAAACGTGGTTAGGATTTTCTCTTTTATACTTAAGATAAAACATAAAACCCTACATGTCAAACGGACTTGGGCTGAGTTAGAAAATTCTGTAGAAAAACAATCTGCACGAGCTTCTATCGATTAAGTCTAATTTTTGATCGATCGAGCTAGGCAGGTTTAAACAGTAAATCCTGCAGTACACTCGATTTCAACTTTACACTTTAAACATACTTTGAGCAAGTCTAAAATAAGACTAAACGTTTTGACCATGGTTTGTCAACATTACAAATTGAAGTTCTAATACATTTAAACCTAAAGTCTTAGAACCTAACATTACGCATGTAGGGATAAGAGATTTAACTCACTTTGACTTCATAATTTCTTATGTTACAGCCTTTACCGTTTGTAAAAGAAATTTCTTATAAATTTATAAGACATAAATACTATCAAATGAAAATTATAGATGATTTAATTATACAGATTAAGGTAAAAATGTGTGAACGGCTGGTGTTTAATTTACATAGAAGTATCCATGGTTCAAATCCTTTCAACTATCAAATAGTAAAAAAGAAAAAAGAAAAAAGAAGAAGAAGGTAGATTCAAAATTAATTAAATAATAAATAATAATAATGGTGAATATACGAGGAGATGAAGGTCAAGGTAGGGTTCTTGGTTCAAGAGGCTCAAGCTTGAAATAGTTGTAGAGCAAGCCACATAATTCTAAAACTACTTATATATAGTAAGTATTATAATTTTAAAATTAGCTTATTGGTTATCCTAGAATTATTTTGAAACTTAACTGGTTAACATTTTCGACGTTTCTAATAGAAATATATATCTAGGGTTCAAATCTTTCTTCCATTGTAATTATAGAATTACAAAACAAATATCTTAATGTTTTCGTTTTCATAATGCAGATTGGAAATGCAGTGATCAACGATGAAACAGATACGCAAGGAATGTTTGATTACCTTGAGACCCATGCAATCGTTTCAGACCGAGATATGTATCAAATACAAAAATATTGCAACTTCTCATCCAATGCCTCCACTCCGTCTCGTGAGTGCATTGCAGCCAGTGAAGCAGCGTCGAAGGATATTTCCTACATCAATATCTATAACATTTATGCTCCCTTGTGCTCCTCTTCCAATCTCACAGCTCAGCCCAAGAAAACATCTGTAAGTTGATAAATTTTTTTAGTGAGTTTGAAGTGAGAAAGAATAAACAAGAAGGGAAAATATAATAGTGGTTATTAAATTAAGGAATCCAAGTTCTTAAAAAATTTATGTAATATTTTTTCCTTCATTGCATACATGCTTCTAATTAAGATCCAAAAGTGCTTAAATTTTTAAGCAAAAACTGTGCCTTTTAGCTTTAGAAATTAGAGGTTGTTAAGAATTTCTTTTTTCTTTTTTCTTTTTCATGCATCATTCATGTTGCATCAGTCTAAAAAAATTGGGTGCGAGCTTGAGAAATGGTGTTTTAGGTTTAGAATGAACATTTATAAAAAGGTCACAAGGATTTAGGATTTAATGTTGCGAAACAACGTTTTAGGTTTTAAAAATGCATTTTTAGGCTCTCAAATCACTTAACCAAAGGGACTTATTATTTAAAAGAGATCTCATTTATAACATATCATATTATGAATTTTTGCTCCTAAAAATGTATCAATTTACATTGTTCTGTTATTTGGTGGTGCAGATATTTAGATTTGATCCATGCAGCGAGTACTATGTATATGCTTATATGAATAGGCCTGATGTTCAAGAAGCCCTACATGCCAATGTTACCAGACTCACACATGACTGGGAACCATGTAGCGATGTCATACACAAATGGGTTGATAGTCCATCAACCATCATTCCCCATTTGCAGGAGCTCATGGCCAATGGCCTTCGAGTGTGGATTTTCAGGTAAAAGCATTATTGTCATATCTTTCGTTGTTCTATATTGACACAATTAGGAATTAACCTTTATTTATTTATTTTTTTTGTTACTCTCTCTAATTAATTTACACATGTTTTCAATTCAATACTCTTATTATTTTTTAAAGTCATTTAACTTGTATTTTCAATTTTGTCATTATTTAAGTCCACCAAAATGAAGTCGTATTGGAAAGCGAAAAATTATTAAAACTGACGATGATGTTTGATGGAATTAGACAAAATGACTAAATGAAAAACAAATTAATGTTAAATGTATGGGAAAAAAAAAAACTTAAAGAACTGAAGGGAAAACAGGTTAAAGTTTGATCATTGTAATCGTACTTTGGCATTATTGTTATTATTGCTAATTGGTTTATAAATAATTACATAGTTCATCTTTGCTAAGATCAATACTCCACCTTAATGGAAAAAATTAACCCCTTTCATTTGCTTAATGAGTTAAGCACAAACATACCTACCTTCTTTAGGTTTCTTTATTCTAGAAAAAAAAAACTTGAGTAAAGAGAACTAAAGGAGGGAGCAAAGATTGAGATTCAAGTTTTTAGATAAAGTTCCACACATATACACTTAGAGTAGGTTGAAGTAGGATTTCTATTTCAGATTAAAAAAAAAAAGTTGAAACCTATAGGTCTTACTACTACTTGGGGTTTAATTGGTTATAAAATGGTTATGGACCACAAACTACAATATATAGAGGAAATCAAATCCCAAATACAGGTCATCTTAACTTCAAAATCACAAGGAGTTTTGAAAAGTTAACCTTAATTTCTAGGATGTTTCAGTGCTTACCTCACGTTAACACGTTAGAGGCAAAGAAGTTATTGATTATTTCATTGACTTTTTACCTCTTGTTTAAGACTTGTGGATCATATCTTGGCATCCTTATATATTCTTATCAATTTAATTATGATAATCAAATGAGTCTTTATTGGATAAAATGTAGTGGTGATATTGATGGAAGGGTTCCTGTTACTTCAACAAAATACTCTATAAACAAAATGAAGCTTCCTGTGAAGACTGCATGGCATCCTTGGTTCCTCAATAAAGATCAGGTATTGCATAGTTCTTTTTATCTTGAATATTTCAATACATGTTTTTGCTTCAAGAAGCTCAAAATATTCTAACATCCTTTATTCAATAGTGAAGATATCTTCGTTTGTTGTTGTCACAGGTTGGTGGCTATACACAAGTGTATGAGGGAGACCTAACATTTGCGACAGTAAGAGAGGCAGGACATCAAGTGCCAAGCTACCAGCCTGCGAGAGCATTTTCTTTGATCAAGCACTTCCTTGAAGGCAAACCACTTCCTGATATCAGTAGATATAATTAATTTCATTTTTAGCTGCATTTCATTAGTCTACATAGGCTCTAGCTAAAAGTTGGTTCCTTTGCCTTTGTAGTGTGCTAATTACGTCTCTTTTGATTATTTGCGTTTACCTAGTAAAAGTTAATTGCAAGTCTATTTACAGCAAAGCCCAACTTGTTTTTACTTTTCAATCATTTAATATATATGTGGTAGAGTTTTGTTCCAACAATCGAACCGTATATATTATCACTGTTAGGGTTCGATAGATGTGTTGGTAAATCCTAGTGTAGAACATATTGAAATTGAGTTGTATCAATAAAATTGTTTTTGGGTTGAGTCTGGAGCTACTTAAAGACGACAAAGTTTGGATTTGCTCAAAAATGATGAGTTGATGATATTTTACTTAATCTTTTATCCTATAAATGTTTTTTGGGCTAAAATTATTTTTTCATTGTACAATAAATATTCGAGACTTTAAAATGGGCAAAAATTAGACTTAATTTGGATTTGAAATGAGTGAGATATGATTATTTAAAGTTGGTATAATTTTGCTTTCTCTGAATGTTCAATTGACCAAAACTTAGTTCACTTGACTGTAAATTGCTTGAACAATAAATTGACTTTCTGTGATAGTTGTTTAACCTATATTTTTCTTTATATAACAATTATTGTTACAAAGAGAGGGTGAAAGGCTCACATACAAGAGTAAACCTGAAAGCCAAACTTTCTTGACTTAAAAGAGTTCTAAATTCCTCTCCTTAGTGTTTCTCATTATTAAGGGACTGGATTGTCATCCTCTTCTTCCTCTGTGCCCTGAATTGGGTGTGGATCCCATCGTCGCCTTTGTTTCTGTGGGAGCTCTTCGGCGCTGCCGTTGATTGCTAGGACAAATGAGAAAGAAGCACAACGACCATGAAAGTAATTTTTGTTTTTTTTACTTTTACCGTTTAATCATTCATGTATCAAACTAATAAAAGGCATGTCCATGTCGGTAATAATGCTGTGTTTTTTTTGGGTGCAATATTTAATTTTCTAATAATTTTTTAACATGCATTTGATAACAATCTTGCATTCATCTATCATAGCATATCATATGGCATTTTATAGACATCATCAACTTGCATCATTACCGACGTATGTATCTCATTATGTCCTAACATTCATCTAAATAGACATATTATCATCTCATCCACAATCATAAATCTAACATTCATCTAGGCATGGTACATGTCCTACCCTTCATCTAAGCATTTCATATTTTATCTCATGGCATAAGACATTACATGGCATCATGTAACACAAGGGCAGCAAGCATATCATTACAACATTCAAGGGCGGTAGGCACACTACAAGAATTTTGGTCTTTTGCGACCAATGTTTTAGCGACAACCAAAAAATCGTCACTATTAGGCACACATTAGTGACAATGATATATAGTCATCGCTAATAGGTGCATAGTAGCAATGACACAAAGGTAGTCACTAATACGTCATCGCTAACGCCATGGAGGGAATTTTATTTACTTTTGGAAAATGGAGGGAAACTTTTAGCAACGATAGTAAATTTTGTAGCGATGACATTTACGTTGCTAAAATAAGGTTTATTTTAACGACAACATCTATCGTCACTAATAATCATCTTTAGTGACGACCTTGTGCATTGTCGCAGATATGTGGCCAAAAATATATAGTAAATATATTATATATATACTTTATTTATTAGCGATGACACATTGGTCGTCGCTATTAGAAGGCTATTAGCGACGATATAATTTGTCGTCTCTGATAATCACCTTTTAGCAACGACACAACATGTTGTCACAAATATATATAACAAAATATAATGGAGGGAAAAAATTTCACTATCAAAAAGTGGTGGGAATTATTGGAGGGAAGCAGATTATATATTAGCAATGAATCAGGTCGTCACTATACGGGATCTTTTATTGAAGACAAAGATTGTCGTCACTAATATGTGGCTAAAATAATTTTGATATATTTTTTATTTATCAAATCCTCCAAATGCCTCTTAAAATATTTAAAATGACATAAATTCCTTTAGTATATTTGAAATGATTAAAATACCATTAGCCTCATCAAAATGACCAAAATACCCCCAAAGTTAAATAATGACCAAAATAATATTGAAACCTACAAAGTAATTTAAAATTCTCAAATTCGTAAAGAGAGAGAGAGAGAGAGAGAGAGAGAGAGAGAGAGAGAGAGAAGGGAGGGCTTGTTGCTTCAGAATAATCTCAAACCATAATGTTACCCATTTGAAACTCGAAATCAATAAAATAACAAAAATCGAGAAGGTTCTGATTCCATTCAAAATACTGACTAACACCCATAATTATCAAAATGTAAATCATATCGTGAATCAATTTTTGATTTTTCTATATCATATGTCATAAGAAAGGTATTAGTCAATATTTACCAAACTAATAAATTCATTATAAATTCATAATATATTCAACTAATAACCAATTCAATCATTAGTTATGCAATAATATTTACCAAAAGTAACCAAAAGTAACCAAATAAATCAAATTAAAATATATTTATAACATACATATTCAAATTAATTAAAATCAGAAGTGATAATACATGATATATGAGTCAAAATAATAAAATTTTTCATCATTTTGCCTAATCAACTTTACCTAAGTAAATGTTAACACGATGTTCATCATATTTCAAAATTATTTCTTCATTGACATTTTCTATCAACAATTCCAATACCCAATAATCCACTGAAAACCTTCCAATGAACCTAGTTTCACCAAGTCCAGTGGTCTCAAGACCATCTATTAAGTTTGACCAACTTTAACTAAACTTTGACCGCGCCTTTCTTTAAATCCAACCGTTTGATTGTGACCATAATTTATGAAAATTAACTTTTTATTACACTCTTCAAATCCAACAGCTAGATTTCAAATCTAAGTATTACACGTGATGGATATGTATTGTGTACCTGTATGGCTATGTTCTTTCAATCTGACCATCCAATTGGTCTTAAATTTCACCAACACCAATATGTCACCATACTCTTTAATCCCAATGATTGAGATTTGAAAATGAATTTCACCAAGTCTAGTGGTCTTAGGAACATCTATTAAGTTTGACCGAATTTGACAAACTTTAACTAAACTTTGACCGTGCCTTTCTCTAAATCCAACCGTTCGATTGTGACCATAATTTATGAGAATTAACCTTTCATTACACTCTTCAAATCCGACGGTTAGATTTCAAATCTAAGTATGGCGCGTGATGGACATATGTTGTGTACCTGTATGACTATGTTCTCTCAATCTGACCATCCATTTGGTTTTAAATTTCACCAACATAAATATGTCACCATACTCTTCTATCTCAATGATCAAGATTTGAATTTGAATATCATCAAGTCCAGTGGTCTTGGGACCATCTATTAAGTTTGACTGGGTTTGACCAACTTTAACTAAATTTTGACCGCTAGCCTTTCTCTAAATCCAACCGTTTGATTGTGACCATAATTCACCATAATTGACCTTTCATTACATTATTCAAATCCAACGGTTAAATTTCGAATCTAAGTATCGTTGTGATGGACATGTGTTGTGTACCTGTACGTTTATGTTATCTCAATCTGACTATCCAATTAGTCTCAAATTTCGCCAACACCAATATGTCACCATACTCTTCAATCTCAATGATCTAGATTTAAATATGAATTTCACCAAGTCCAGTGGTCTCGGGACTATTTATTAAGTTTGACTAAGTTTGATCAACTTTAACTAAACTTTGACCGCATCTTTCTCTAAATCCAACCGTTTGATTGTAACCATAATTTACAAGAATTAAACTTTCATTGCACTCTTCAAATCTAACGGTTAGATTTCAAATCTAAGTATGATGTGTTATGGACATGTGTTGTGTGCCTATATGGCTATGTTCTCTCAATCTGACCATCTAATTGGTCTTAAATTTCATCAAAACTAATATGTTGCCATACTCTTCAATCCCAATAACCAAGATTTGAATATGAATTTCACCAAATCCAATAGTCTCAAGACCATCCATTAAGTTTGACCGGGTTTGACCAACTTTAACTAAACTTTGACTACGCCTTTCTCTAAATCCAACCGTTTGATTGTGATCATAATTTATAAAAATTAACCTTTCATTACACTCTTCAAATCCAACAGTTAGATTTCAAATCTAAGTATGACGCGTGATGGACATGTATTGTGTACCTGTATGGCTATGTTCTCTCAATCTGACCATCCAATTGGTCTTAAATTTCACCAACATCAATATGTCACTATACTCTTCAATCCCATTGATTGAGATTTGAAAATGAATTTCACCAAGTCTAGTGGTCTTAGGAACATCTATTAAGTTTGACAGGATTTGACCAACTTCAACTAAACTTTGACCGTACTTTTCTCTAAATCCAACCATTTGATCGTGACCATAATTTATGAGAATTAACCTTTCATTACACTCTTCAAATCCAACGGTTAGATTTCAAATCTAAGTATGGCGTGTGATGGACATATGTTGTGTACCTGTATAACTATGTTATTTCAATCTGACCATACATTTGGTTTTAAATTTCACCAACATCAATATGTCACCATAATCTTCAATCCCAATAACCAAGATTTGAATATGAATTTCACCAAGTCCAGTAGTCTCTGGACCATCCATTAAGTTTGACCGGGTTTGACCAACTTTAACTAAACTTTGACCACGCATTTCTCTAAATCCAACCGTTTGATTGTAACCATAATTCACCAGAATTAACCTTTCATTACACTCTTCAAAACCAACGGTTAGATTCCAAATCTAATTTCGCACGTGATGGAAATGTGTTGTGTACCTAAATTATGTATCGTAAGATACACAAATACTTAATAAAATTGTGGATATACATATATGAATGGTATATTCATTATAAAATCATAACATATTCAACTAATAACCAATTTAATCATCAACTATGTAATAATATTTAGAAAAACTAACTAAATAAATCAAATTAACATATATTTATAACATACATATTCAAATTGATTAAACCCAGAAGTGATAATACATGCTATATGAGCAAAAATAATAAAATTTGTTAATTCACAAATTATTATATCCCCACCAATAAAATTTATTAGCAAAAAAAAAAAAAAAAAAACTTATTGTGATGAAGCATAATAGTTGTCACAATATTGTGTTTCTATGAAGGCAATGTAAATCTTTCATAATATATGGCTTATTGTGACAAATGAATGCCACAATAGAAATAGTTTTGAGTAATGCTACTAAGGGAGTTAATCTCGTATCGGAGGCCGTACCGGTTTGGCCAAAGGAATGAGATATTTCGATACCGGTTAATACCAGTGTACCGTTTCGGATTTACCGCTATTTTATATATATATATATATATATAAAACCAAAATTCATATAATTTATTAAAAAGTTTAAATTTATAAATCTTTATCTCATTTAAAATGTTAATCTCTAGTTAAAATTTCAATTAGGTAATATTAATAATATTAGGGAATTGATGTTCCTACTTATTTAATAATAATAATAATAATAATAATAATAATAATATCACCGTCAATAATTTTTGACAGTGTTAACCCAAAAAAAAAAAAAAAAGTTTGACAGTACAAATGCTTTTTTCACTTATTAAAAGTTAAAATGCCGTTTGAAACTTCTTTGGATTAGAAATTAAAAAAAAAAAAAAATGAAATCTCAAAATTTTATAACAATTCATGGATGTGTCAGAAGGCACACTGCCACAAGTTACAAACAAAAAGCAAACCCCATTTACTTTTAGCTTTTTACCATTAAAAGTCACAACAAAATTATTTTATAATATTTTTACTCCACTGAATGCTACCGTTACAAATTATTTTATAATATTTTTACAAAATGTTGATGTAGCTAATTTTTTATTGGTTTTTATTTAAATCTATCATTAATATCACTTTTTTATTTACCAATAATCACTTACCACATTAACAGTTTGTAAGTTTTTTTATAAAATAATTTGTATTACTAACATTATTATATAGTTTCTGACAAAATAACTCATGAGATGTAGTTTAAAAAAAAAAAAAAAAAGGCACTACCTAACGTAACAGATCTGAAGTGCATCATCCCCATATTTTTCTCAGTCACTCAGTTGTTTTCTCAGCCAGTCTTATCTCTTTGGTGCTTTACAGTTTTTCTTTCCTCTATAATTCTTATTCACGTTTATCAAGTTTTGTTTTCCAAATTTTCACCAATTTGATATGAAGGTTTGCTGGAAGTCCTATTAGTAGGCCCTAGCCCCTAGGTATGACTTTTCTTCTTTATTTTTATCATTAAATTAATATATATATATATATATATAATATGATAAATTAATAAATATGTAAAATTTTCTTTCTTCTTTACTTCTTTATGTTTATTAAGTTGGTTTGTATTTTTTCTTTCTTTGCTTCTTCGTGTTTATCAGTTTATCAGTTCATCAAGTTTTTTTGTTTTTCAATTTTTTACAGATTTGATATTAAGGTCTGCTCCAAGTCCTACAAGTGGGCCCTAGGTATGACTTTTCTTCTCTGTTTTTGTCATTAAATTAATAAATATATAATATGATAAATTAATATATATGTAATATGATAAACCGTAGCTACAGGTACTGCATTTCTTTATGCTAAGAATTAGAACCCCTTAAAAGTTAAAACATAGTTGCAACCTAATATGTTTTCATTGATTCTTTTAAGTGAGGTTAAACATCTAATGGAAATTGAATAGTTTTTTTTATGTTTGATTTTTTTAATATTATTTTTGTAATTAGGATATATTGAAATAGATTCTCAATACTTAAGAAATGCTTAAAGGATATAGTTTACTTGAACATATATGTTTTTTTATGTGCACCAAATGCCATACTAAAACAAATAATTGTTTGTCTTCAAAACAATTGTTTGCTTTCCAAAAAAAAAAAAAACTATTTGTGTACTGCACATTACATAATGGATTTATTCAATTTCCAAGTGTAAGAGTCTATTAGTTTGTAATGCTACATGTTTTATTTAATTATCATGTTCACAGTATTCACCAACTAGTTCTTTAATATTGATGTACTAAATATGCTAATAGTATAATGTTTAAATTTGATGGTGGCGCTGTAGGCTGTTGAAGTGATAACCATAGTGAATTCACAATATTTATCAACTAGTTCTTTAAAGAAAAATGTTAGTACCACAATTTACTGTAAAACTTTTGCCACAATTTATCAAATGGCAAGTTGTAAGTGGTAGGAAAAAACTTGTGAGCCCACACTACCACAACTCACAACTTGTGCGAGTTGTGGCAAAAATTGAACAATAAGTTGTGTTTCTAACATTGCTCTTTCTTTAATACTAATCTACTCAATATGCTATTAGAATCATGTTTAAATTTGATGTAGTTCAATAGGCTGTTGAAGTGACAAATAAAGTGAATTCATAGGCTAAAAAGATATGCATTTAACTATATCCGTATATCTTCGTTAAAACTGCAAACCACTTCCATTTGAGTATTTCAATAATTTCCTTTGTGGCCAAAATGTGCCAAGGGGATGAGAGAAGTAGTTTAATTTCTTATATCTTGGGGGAACAAATAAAAAACACAGATCACTCAAAAAAAGTGGATTAGTTTTATTCTTTGACTCTTGAGATCTAAATGTAACCACTTCTTATGTCATTCATCTCTCACAAAATTTCCATCTTCTTTAGTATGAATGTGTAGAACTAATGGAGAATTACTTTGAGCTTCTTGTCAATTTCTCAATTTATAGATAAAAATATGGTATAGAATCTAATTTTATATTATTTCTTGCTTTTTCAAACATATCTAACTCATGTAATAATTGATTACACTTTTTTTTGTAGCATACTATGAACAATAAATAACTTAAATTGTATTTTGAATTGTGTATTGGACATTGTAGGGAAAAAAACACTAACTCTCTCTCTCTCTCTCTCTCTCTCTCTCTCTCTCTCTCTCTCTCTCTCTCTCTCTCTCTCTCTCTCTCTCTCTCTCTCTCTCTCTCTCTCTCTCTCTCTCTCTCTCTCTCTCTCTCTCTCTCTGGGATATTAGGACTCAACATGTCTATTGCCTTTCTATTATTCTCCAAAAGAAAGATTCTCCTATGATGCTAGACTGCTGTCTTTTTGGTTTTGGAAGTAGAAGAAAGAATTAGGCTTATTTTTTCTATTTATTTTTTGTTTAATTATCAATCTATTTGTGTCTCCATTTAAATTATTTTTCTTTAAATTCATGATATGTTCTTTTAGATATATGATATTTTGTATGTAATAATGATTTTTTATTTGCTTTAAATTCTTTTACTTTAATTTCTTTACAATATTTTTCTCTGTCAACATATATTAGTTGTTGTCATTTTTTTCCAGAAGAAAATGATGAAAACTCAACTTTGTTACATAGAGATGATGAGCCAGCAATAGATTTAGGGCCTTAATAGTTGTTAATGATGTATATGTACAACTTGATGAAAGTATGATCATCAACGATGACTTGTCTAATGAGGAATGAGATACAGACTCCAACCATGAAGAAGAAATATATAGTGATAATGATGTTTCAAGCTCAAATCAGGACGAAGATTTATCTAGCAATGATGAATCTATTGAAGATCTTGGAGATAAAGATTAAGTTGAGTTTTGAGACAAGTTAAGTTTTTTTAAATACATAAAGTTTTCATATCTTCTCATCTATGGTATTTTTGAAAAATAAAAATGTTAAAGTTTTACTTGGATGTTAAAACTATTTTGTACACATTTTTGTCATCTACTTTAGTTGACTTTTACATTAGTATATATATATATTTATTTATTTCAGGTTAAAATGTCGCATGCCTTGGGCTACTAGTGATGTTGAGGGGAGATACATTTCATTGCAAGCTTGGTTTTATATCTTTTTGAAAAATGTGTTATTATTTGATTCGTATTTGAGACAGTAGATTTGAATTTAAATTATGTATATGATATTGAACTTGGGTATTGTTTTTCGTTATTAGTAGTTATTGATTGAGCAGTTGTTATGCTTCTATGAATATCTGTGATGTGTGGAATTGTAGTTTATTATTTCTTATTATGTGCATAGGATTGTGCTTTGTTATTTTCCAACAGGTACCCATGTAAAATTCAGAATGTAAATTTTAAAGAAAAAAAATGTAAAATATTATTAGCGACGACAATGTCATGACTAATATTTTATCATATCATTAGTGACGACAAAAAATATCATTGCTAATATGCAATTTTTAGAGATGACATGTTTGTGGTCACTTATATAATTATCAGTGACGACAGCAAGCGTCGTCGCTAGTAATGACATATTAGCGACAACAAAAATGTCGTTGTTAATAATAATCTACTAGCGATGACAAAAAAGTTCGTCACTACTAATAAGCTAGTAGTGATGACATTTCGTCTTGGGTTCTCAAGTTATTTATGACGACAATTGTCACTATTAGTGACGACTTTATCGTCGTTAATAGTATTGTATTTGCAACGACTTTAATATCGTCACTAAAAAGCTTTTTTGTTACCATTTTTGTTTAACGAAAGTTAGCGATGACATTTTTCGTCGCCAATATAATTAGCGACGATATTTAAAGTATTAGTGACGACTATATGCTGTCGCTAAAGATCAAATTTCTTGTAGTGGCATAGAGTATCAATCATGTTAATCATCCAAGCATTAATGGAAATTAATTACTTTTCTAAACTTTATTTTAATTATTCATTATTCATTTCCTTTTTAGGAGAAAAAATTTCCCATGAAAAAAAGAAAAGAAAACAAAAGTCTTCAACACGCATATAAAAAATAGAAGAATGTGCAGTTATTTTGGAACACTTAAAAAAGTGGGCACCAAAAGGTCAATTCTCTTAATAAAAGTATAGATATTTTTATACAAGAATGGTATAGATGTTGGACCATTACTCTAGAGTCCTCAGTCCTAGACAATTATGTGATAGAGTGTGACATATATATTGTCTCTATTATTTGAAGTCTCTTTTATGGGTCTCACGTTGCATGTGCTTTTTTCAGTTTATTTCTAGAAGTGAGAGCGGATGCGCGGAGAGAACAAAAATGTGTAGAAAAAGGTAAAAATAATAATATTAATAGAAAGTATTATTTTGGATAAATAGAATAAAATGGCTGAAAAAAAAATACATTTAATTGATTCTATTGTCTATTGAAGATTATATTTGACCCCAAAAATTTTAGGATTAAAACTTAGTTGTTGTTTTAGAAGTGGGATATATTAAAAGTACAAGTATTTTGAGCAGTAAAAGAAAAGAGAAACTATAATTGGAATTTTGTTTCTTAAATTAAAATTTGCAAACATTTCATAATAATGAATAGAAAAATCCATCAAGACAAGGCTGTTCAAAAGATCGCTCAACTCAACTCATCCCTCTTGAATCCTAATTGGTTGCAATGCAAACGGTTAGTTTTAACCGTTTTTTAAATAAAATATTACAAATCTAAAAAATTTCATCTAATACCATATCATTTAAAATTAGATATGACTATGATACCTCTTGCTTTTTAAAAGAAAAAAAAAATTGATGTCACGCCCAAAATAGAAGAAGAAGAAAGAAATATATATATATATATATATATATATGTAATCTTACTCTCTTTTCAAATAAAAATGATGTAACATTATGTAAGATCTTATCCTATATGCCTAGTCTTTTACTAAATTTACCCTACATGTGGATCTCATTTATCAAATATAATCTTATCCTTACACATGGATATTTCTTATTGGTTGCTTATAATCATATACCTATAGCTCGATTGCATCTCAATTTAAACCCTCTCTCTCTCTCTCTCTCTCTCTCTCTCTCTCTCTCTCTCTCTCTCTCTCTCTCTCTCTCTCTCTCTGTTGTTATTGCCATTAATATTGGATAGAGAAAAAAGTCATGGAGATAACTAGATCCAAAATTTATAAATTTAAGTTTTTTGGGTTAAGCGATGTTATATCCGTGGCGGCTCTAAGAATTTTTTTCAAGATGGTCATTAAGAAACTTAAATTATACAATATTTAATAAAAAAAATATAGTTATATCTCATTATCAATGCTATAAGCTATATCTCTCTTAAAATTTTAGTTAAATAAAAATTTTCTTGGAATTTTCTTTCTGTTTGTAAAGGACCAATATATTGTTAAAAAGACCAAAATTTGACTACAAATTTAGTTGTAGCTTAAGACTACAAATTTCACTAAATAAATTAACATGACTACATATTTTGAAAATCTAACGGTTGAATTCTATGTTTTTTATGTTTTTAAAACACACATTGAGTTTCATGTCAATCGGATGCTGTTTATTATTTGATCTATAAACTTATTTTTTGGTATAATTTTAGACTACAAAAACTTGAAAATTAAACATTTGATTGATGACATAAGTTATTTATTTTTAATCTTCTAGAAATTTTGCAAGCATGAAGGATATAAGGAAAAAAAATATATAATCTAATCGTGGAATTGTTAAAATTCATATCTAATATAAAAATATTGAGTGGAGCTGTAGCCTTAATTTACAACCAAGTTTATTGCTAAACTTTGTCCAAAATTTAATTATATTGGACCCAAAAGTATTTAGGGTGGTCACTATTTTTTTTAAGGTAAAAAAAAAATTATAAAATTTTATATATAATAATGACTTGTTTTTCGAGGCTGACTCTAACTTGGAGCCGCTAGTGTGTTATATTAACTTCTCAATTAGATTTCTCCAATATGTTATCTTTTGAAAAAGTGGTATCAAGATCCATTGTGGTGTGAGATAATGTGACAAGGTTATTAAGGTCTATTTTGTAGTTTGAGTGAGAAGGGTGCAATTCGAGGTGCATATTAGATGATTTTGGAAAAACACCCAACAAAGTAATATTGTCAATTATGTTAGTTTAAAAAGACAGTTTTGTGCGAGGTTCCTTTCTCACAAATTGCTTGCCAATCAGTTGTCATTTCCACCAAACGCCCTTAACTGAAAATAGGGTTTAGTACTTAGTAGGCTTACCTTTATAAAAAAAGAAAAAGAAAAAAGAAAATAAACCTCTTGAAAATTTTCATATATCGTTAGCTTAGTTAAAAAAATAAAAGAAAATTTTTTTATAGATCATTTTCTTTGTCTAATTTCTCACCAAATGATTCTAATAAGCTTTATATCTTCATTATTGCATTAGTATGATAAAATGAAGGTTTTTTTTTTTTTAGAGAGTTTAAACCTATGGTATCTGTTCCTAATGATATTTCCTTATTATAAGATCAAGACACTAATTAGTTTTTTGTGTGGGCGGGAAATGAACTCTAAACTTATTCAATAATAAGAAACTTTACCAATTAAATTAATTGGAACCCATAATAAAATAAAGTTAAATTTCCATTTTTAAGGGAATGCACAAATTAACGGAGGAGTGTTCAAAAAATTTGTCAACAAGCCCTTGACGGATTTCTCAAGGAAGGTGCCATCGAGATTGGGAAAATTGCATGTGCTATTAAATGACCAAGCACATCCTCGGTATTAACATTATTTAAAGGAACATGATTGAAGACCATGAACAAAGTATTTACTCCTCGTTATTTTGACCATATATATCAAATACTATTATATTATATAACAAAATTGCATGTCCTTAATTACGACCAATGGCTCAGTTTACGTATAATGCATCATGTGATGTGCTTTCGTCATTTCACACGCATGCATCATGTGATGTGCTTTCTTCATTTTGCACGCTATAATAAGTATATTAAAATTATTAGCATAATTTATTTAAGTAGAAATCTATTACTAAAGTCTAATGAAATTAAATATACATAGACAATGAAAGTTGGTTTATATATATATATATATATATATAAAACCGAAACCTTTGAAACTCTTACAATTTTTCACATCAGCACAATATTTAAATAAAATTATCATTTTATTTAAATAAAATTATTTTTGTTTAGTCCAAACTTAATAAAGAGTGAAATTCTATCTTTCTAATAAGTCCAACTTGAACTCAAACTCATCATTATCATTAATATTTAAATAAAATTATTTTTGTTTAGTCCAAACTTAAACTCAAACTCATTGTGGGGCCAAGGAATCCTACGGCCCAGCCCACTTCGTTCCTGGGCCGAAGGCCCGAGCCGAGGAGGCACCCAAAATCCGAGGAGGAAAAGAAGAAGCCCAGGCGCTCAACAGGCCGTGCCGAGGACGACCCCATCATCGGACGTCCGAGAACTTAAGGCAACCAGCAACACTTCCAAGGAAGCCTTCGTGACTACTCAAAGGGCCGAGGGGGAATACCACGCGTTTGCAATATAAATCTGGTGGAGGGACAAGCTCATGACAAACAGTCACCTCCACATTAAATACACCTGACTACCGCCCTGGCCGCATTAATGAGGAAAGTACTCCGCACCAGTGCCACCTTGGTTGCCGCGACTCCCAAAGAGAATGAGAAGGCGGTTGATGGGACAAGCACCTGAGTAATGTCCTGATCGCTCAACAAGTGTAGGGCTAGGATTGGTTGGGTAAAGGGTATATAATGTAAGGAAATCCCTCTTGGGAAAAGAGGGAGGGGCAGAGGGGAAAGAAAACCTCCTCGGCCATGGGCCGAGGAGCATCCCCCAGTTGTAAACTGTTCTAAGTATTTTTTCAATAAAAGAGAAAGGAGTTCATGTTTCGTGAACGCCGGCCAGCGCCTAAACCTTCGATCCATTCTCTACAAATTCATTGTTCTGGGTTCGTTGGGCCTTTGACCCATATCCTTTGGGCTTGGGCAATAAAAACAGACCCTACAATTGGCGCTGTTTGTGGGAAGGATTAGTGCGCCGGCCGGCGCAACAGGCGACTGTTCTAAATAACCATTCTACGGAAGATCGGTGGTGATGCAAAAAGAAAAAAAAAAAGGGGAACTACCAAACAAACACTGCAGAAAGACAAAAGCTCGAGACAGAAGATTCAACAGCAAAGAAAGAAAGCTTGATATTATTTCATAAAAAGAAAAGTTACAAATTACAATCAGAGGCTCAGGCAGGCGTGTTTTAAAACTGTTCCTACCAGCTAGTCCTACAATCAGAGGCCCAGGCGGACCCGTCCTAAAACTAGCTAGAAGGAAGTGTCAACCCGTACCCTTACTGGCATCAAGAGAATGGGAGAACTTGACAGTAAGCGGGCGGAAGGGGGCTGAGGCTGGCTTGTTTCATGGCCACCAACAACTCCTTTCTCGGAGCGGCGGAGCTTGAACAAAGCGAGGAGCAGATGCAGGGGCTCCGGGACGCCCTCCCCCGTGATGTTCCCTTGATTTTCTCCAACCCCCACGAGCGTTGGCCGTTGGAGATGGCAACACTCGAGCACCGCCCATGACGTGAGTTCGCATGTCTCCTCCGTCGGGGGTGCGCTCCGAGGAGAGACGTTAGGTACTTCAATGACATCCCTCCGGGCCACCGTGCATGGCGCCATCGGGGTTACGCCTAGACTCTGCCGCACCGGAAGCCTAGTGGGGGCTGCGGCCACAACGGCTCTTGGCACGGATGTCCTCACACCTGCCCAAAGCCGCCCCATATCTACTAACTCCGGTCACAATTCCGGCGGGGTTATTAAAGAGGCTTGGGGAGCTGAAAGGGTGTGTTCTTTCTATTTGTGTTGGGAGGTTCATGGAGTATGGAGAAACCATCCCCTCGGAAAGCCTTATATAGAGGATGAGGGTTGGTGAGAATTAATCCACGCAGAATTCGAAAAGAGAGTTACCAGTAGGGTTAATAATGAAGCTACCAAATTCCAAGGGGGCCGTAGACCGTTGGACTTATGTTAATTCACGAGGCCATTAATGAAGACGCATCTCGTGCACCGAAGCATCAAGCGCGGAACACGAACGGCCAAGGGACGCTTCACAAATAAAAAAGATGGGGGCTCGAGCTGGAGGCGAGATCAACGCCACGTGTAAGATCATAATCCGACCGAAGGAGGAATCATATCCAGTAAAGCGGTCCGAGGACAAACCCCTACTTACAGAGAAATGAAAGCGTTAGACAGAACCAAGGCACTGCATGGTCCTCGGACTCAGGCCTATGGGGAAACTAACTACTTCAGAAGGCCAAGTGTTAGACCGAACCAAGGCACTGCATGGTCCTCGGACTCAGGCCTATGGGGAAACTAACTACTTCAGAAGGCCAAGTGTTAGACAGAACCAAGGCACTGCATGGTCCTCGGACTCAGGCCTATGGGGAAACTAACTACTTCAGAAGAACAAGTGTTAGACAGAACCAAGACACTGCATGGTCCTCGGACTCAGGCCTATGGGGAAACTAACTACTTCAGAAGGCCAAGCGTTAGATAGAACCAAGGCATTGCATGGTCCTCGGACTCAAGCCTATGGGGAAACTACTCGTTCCTCTATACCTGGGTACTAGACAGAACCAAGGTATTGCATGGTCTTCGGACTCAAACCTGTGGGGAAACTAGATACTTACAGAGAAATGAAAGCGTTAGACAGAACCAAGGCATTGCATGGTCCTCGGACTCAAGCCTATGGGGAAACTACTCGCTCCTCTATACCTGGGTACTAGACAGAACCAAGGTATTGCATGGTCTTCGGACTCAAACCTATGGGGAAACTAGATACTTACAGAGAAATGAAAGCGTTAGACAGAACCAAGGCACTGCATGGTCCTCGGACTCAGGCCTATAGGGAAACTACTCGCTTCTCTATACCTAGGTACTAGACAGAACCAAGGTATTGCATGGTCTTCGGACTCAAACCTGTGGGGAAACTAGATACTTACAGAGAAATGAAAGCGTTAGACAGAACCAAGGCACTGCATGGTCCTCGGACTCAGGCCTATGGGGAAACTACTCGCTCTTCTATACCTGGGTACTAGACAGAACCAAGGTATTGCATAGTCTTCGGACTCAAAATTTTGGGGAAACTAGATACTTACAGAGAAATGAAAGTGCTAGACAGAACCAAGGTATTGCATGGTCTTCGGACTCAAACCTGTGGGAAAACTAGATACTTACAGAGAAATGAAAGCGTTAGACAAAACCAAGGCACTGCATGGTCCTCGGACTCAGGCCTATGGGGAAACTACTCGCTCCTCTATACCTGGTTACTAGACAAAACCAAGGTATTGCATGGTCTTCGGACTCAAACCTGTGGGGAAACTAGATACTTACAGAGAAATGAAAGTGTTAGATAGAACCAAGGCACTGCATGGTCCTCGGACTCAGGCCTATGGGGAAACTAACTACTTCAGAAGGCTAAGTGTTAGACAGAACCAAGGCACTGCATGGTCCTCGGACTCAGGCCTATGGGGAAACTAACTACTTTAGAAGAATAAGTGTTAGACAGAACCAAGGCACTGTATGGTCCTCGGACTCAGGCCTATGAGGAAACTAACTACTTCAGAAGAACAAGTGTTAGACAGAACCAAGGCACTGCATGGTCCTCGGACTCTGGCCTATGGGGAAACTAACTACTTCAGAAGAACAAGTGTTAGACAGAACCAAGGCACTGCATGGTCCTCGGACTCAGGCCTATGGGGAAACTAACTACTTCAGAAGGCCAAGTGTTAGACAGAACCAAGGCACTGCATGGTCCTCGGACTCAGGCCTATGGGGAAACTAACTACTTCAGAAGAACAAGTGTTAGACAGAACCAAGGCACTGCATGGTCCTCGGACTCAGGCCTATGGGGAAACTAACTACTTCAGAAGGCCAAGTATTAGACAGAACCAAGGCACTGCATGGTCCTCGGACACAGGCCTATGGGGAAACTAACTACTTCGGAAGGCCAAGTGTTAGACAGAACCAAGGCACTGCATGGTCCTCGGACTCAGGCCTATGGGGAAACTAACTACTTCAAAAGAACAAGTGTTAGACAGAAACAAGGCACTGCATGGTTCTCGGACTCAGGCCTATGGGGAAACTAACTACTTCAGAAGGCCAAGTGTTAGACAGAACCAAGGCACTGCATGGTCCTCGGACTCAGGCCTATGGGGAAACTAACTACTTCAGAAGGCCAAGTGTTAGACAGAACCAAGACACTACATGGTCCTCGGACTCAGGCCTATGGGGAAACTAACCACTTCGGAGGATTCTAAGTGTTAGACAGAACCAAAGCACTGCATGGTCCTCAGACTCAGGCCTATGGGGAAACTAGCCACTTCAGATGATCCTAAGTGTTAGACAGAACCAAGGCACTGCATGATCCTCGGACTCAGGCCCATGGGGAAACTAACCACTTCAGAGGATTCTTAGTGTTAGATAGAACCAAGACACTGCATGGTCCTCAGACTCAGGCTTATGGGGAAACTAACTACTTCAGATGATCCTAAGTGTTAGACAGAACCTAGGCACTGCATGGTCCTCGGACTCTCACCTACGGGGAAGCTAACTACTCCAGAAGACTCTAAGTGTTGGAACGTTGGGAAAGCAAGAGTCCTGCCTAGTCCCGGAGACATGAAATACTAGCCTATGCGTACATACCTTCACGTTATTACAATCGCTGCCATGACTGGCCGAAGTATAATTGGTGATAAAATCATGTAAGTAAAAAAAAAGACAACAAGAAAACGAATAACACGTAGATGTACAAACAGCCAGAACAATTGGAAAGAGAAAAAGAAATCACATTGCATTAAATCCATAAGGGTTACATGATGAACGTCACATAACAATTCAAAAAAAAAATATATGCAAAAGACAAGAGAGACGACGGCGTCGAGGGGCCTGCCCTGCCCATTTATTTTCCTCCCTCAGCAGGGGACTGGATCATAGCAGCTTCAGGGCCTTCTGAGCTTTGGCCAGAAGGGACAGCCTGCGAAGGCGTGGCAGGAATGGCTGCCTCCTCAGCAGCAGGAACCTCTGCTTCAGAGGTTGACCTCGTAACCTCTTGGGGCGCCTCCTCAACGGGGCCCTCACCTGATTCATCTACCTCGGGAAGGTCACTTACTTGGACGAGCTCACCCATGGGTTCAGCGATTGAGGTGTCCTCACCTGTAGCAGCACCGGCTTCCTCTGCAGCCTCTCCGGCCTCAGCGCCACCTAGAGTTGCCTCGCGGATGGCAGGAGGGTAGTACACCCTTTCCTCCTTCCACAAGTCGGACGAGGCTTCGACCCCAGCCTGTCTAAGAGCCTCCCTCCAAACCTCAGCAGAGTAGCGCCTGCACAACCTAGGGACTTGAGTCTTAAAGGTTGCTTCTGTCTCTGCCATCCTCGCAGCATAGGCCTTCTCCTCGGCTTCCTGCTTAGTGGCCAGGGCTTCTTCCCTGCCCTGGTCAACCTCAAACTTGGCCCTCACGGCCTCATCCTTGTCCCATTCAGCCACCCTCTGGGCTTCTTCGGCAGCAGCCACCTTCTTTGGCAGATCAGCAAGGAGCTCCTTTGCAATCTTCAACTGCTCCTCCGCCTCGCCCAGGCGCTTTGATTGATCTTCGGCCTGCTTCTGGAAGCTGGTGAGGCCTGACAGGGCGTTGTCCCGAGCACTGGTCATCGCCCTCAGCTCCTCCCGGGCCTTGGCAAGATCAGCCTCGGAGTTTTTAAGGGTCCGTGTGGCCTCCAAGCGTTTCTCACGCTCCACGTCCATGGCTTTCCCCTGGTCACGGGCCACGTCCTCCAACCTATAAGTGGCCTGAAGGGCCTGCCCAACAAAACAAGTACACGGTTAGCCGAGCTCAGAAAAGGGGAAGAGAAAGCTGAAGCTAGGAAAAAATGGTAAGTGTTGAGGGACTTGCCATTCCCAAGTACCGCTTGAGGCAGAGGAAGACCTCCTTGCTCCTCATAGTCCCCATCTCCGCCATGTCAGCCGGGAGTAGCAGACACCTTTCCACCGCGTCGGCCACGTACGCGCCTTCACCCTCTTTGAAATCCCTGAGGGAGGAGTCTTCCCTCAGTGGCCCCCCATGGAGCATTGGGGCAGGAAGCCAGGCCTGAGCCTCGGGCTGGGCGTCAACCTGTTTATCCTGACCTCGGGAGCCTATCTTCAGCTGTTTGGATGGCCGCCGAGTATCATCCTCCTCCCGTGGGGACCCGGACTTTTCCTCAGCCGGCCTTTTGCCCTTATCCTTTTTCTGTTTGGGATCAGAGGGCTCGTGCCTTGAAGGCAGACTCGTTTTGGGCGGAGAAGGAGGAGGCCTTGACTGGGTAGGGGCCGACCTGCCCTGGGCGAAGTGAGTCTTGGGAGGAGGAGGAGGAAGCTTTGGCTTGGATTTCCCCGGTTGGCCGTCGATCAGATCCGACAGGCTAGGTTGGGGCCTCTTCTTGTAACCCATTTCGTGCCGGGAAGGGGACTTGGACGCTGGGAAGTCTGCTTTAGTCAGACGAGGGTCACCCAAGTCTCCTGGAGGGTCCTCGGACTGGTGAACTTGTTCAAAAACGTCAAACTTGTCCTCGGCAGGGCCGAAATCAGCGACTTCCACTTCCCTCTCTAGGCCTACTTCGACGGGCTCCGAGAGTCTAAGGGAGGAGGAGGGACCTGCAGGTGTTACGCTTTCTGATGTGGAGGGCACCTCGGGGAACCGGAACCCGTCCTCGGTCACGGTTATTTTCCGAAGCCGAGGATCCTTTGCTCTGATCACGTACTTCGGCGCTGCAAGTGATTTTTGAGCCGGGTCGTACCCCAAGATCTGGTGAGCGGCCCTAACTTGATTATTGGTTTCGTTCACGAAAACCTCCGCCCTCAGTGCCTTCTGCAAGTCTTCCCGGTTGATCAGACTGAAGTGGCGCGTGAAGGCGTGCGGATCTGCAAAAGAAGACACGTTCGCGATTAGTGACCAAACGGTACAAAAAGAAATGACGCATAAAACAAGTTAGAATCTTTGAACCCCCTCCTACTCCTACTGCCCCACCTGGTGTCCCCTCTGTCGTCGGGCAGTGAAGGCCATCATGCCACTCTCCAGACACGATGAGGAAATCCTTGTTCAGCCCCTTGCTGGACTCAGGGAGGCACTGGATAAGCCGGACCCTGTCATCCCTGGTCTTCAGGTAGTATGATTTGCCCTTCAGGCACTGGAGGTTATAACACCAGTTTACGTCGTGGTGGGTCAACCTCAACCCCATCTTCTCGTTCAGGGCGTCCACACAACCCAGAATTCTGAAGACGTTGGTGGCACACTAGGTGAGGGCTAGCCGGAAGTACGTCAGGTAGCCCCTCATCACCGGCCCCATGGGTATCCTCATGCCACCTTCAACAAAGGCAACGATGGGAATCACCACCTCACCCTCCTGCCTCCGAAAGCGCCACTCGCCCTCCTCACAATACCTCAAGCCCACGTTGTTTGGTATATTATAGTCGGCGATGAATTTCTCCATCGCCTCTTCGGTATAAACATATTTCTTAAATCTACCCATCCCAAATGATGCCTAAGGGAGCTAAGAGAGAGCAAATGAAAGAGAGGAAGAAATGGAGAAGGAGAAAGTTCGAAGAGAGATAGAGTGACTTACAGAAATGAGTAGAAGCTCCTCGGACAGGCTTTTTATGCTAGAGATGTAGACTCTTGGGTGCGAGTAAAAAAAGGAACCGGCCTTTCGAATGGGTATTTATACCCCAAATCAAGGAGCCGCGCGGGTTTTCCCGCCCATAAATGTTAGGCGAATCCCCCACCATCGGATTATCATCCTCCCGTTGAACGTGGGGAGCACAGAGCCGTCTTGATTTAATGAAGGGCGCATTGCGCGCTTCGAGGCGCCATTAACACGTCTGGGGCAATTGAAAAGACTCCAGTACTAACAGAGGGCCAAATTCGATGGGACGCGTCGCAGGCCCGAGGACATCAAAATCCTCATCTCCGCCCGAGGATACTGGCAGCAAGATTTTGAGGGGCTATTGTGGGGCCAAGGAATCCTACGGCCCAGCCCACTTCGTTCCTGGGCCGAAGGCCCGAGCCGAGGAGGCACCCAAAATTCGAGGAGGAAAAGAAGAAGCCCAGGCGCTCAACAGGCCGTGCCGAGGACGACCCCATCATCGGACATTCGAGAACTTAAGGCAACCAGCAACACTTCCAAGGAAGCCTTCGTGACTACTCAAAGGGCCGAGGGGGAATACCACGCGCCTGCAATATAAATCTGGTGGAGGGACAAGCTCATGACAAACAGTCACCTCCACATTAAATACACCTGACTACCGCCCTGGCCGCATTAATGAGGAAAGGACTCCGTACCAGTGCCACCTTGGTTGCCGCGACTCCCAAAGAGAATGAGAAGGCGGCTGATGGGACAAGCACCTAAGTAATGTCCTGATCGCTCAACAAGTGTAGGGCTAGGATTGGTTGGGTAAAGGGTATATAATGTAAGGAAATCCCTCCTGGGAAAAGAGGGAGGGGCAGAGGGGAAAGAAAACCTCCTCGGCCATGGGCCGGGAGCATCCCCCAGTTGTAAACTGTTCTAAGTATTTTTTCAATAAAAGAGAAAGGAGTTCATGCTTCGTGAACACTGGCCAGCGCCTAAACCTTCGATCCACTCTCTACAAATTCATTGTTCTGGGTTCGTTGGGCCTTTGACCCATATCCTTTGGGCTTGGGCAACAAAAACAGACCCTACACTCATCATTATCATTTTTTAAAATAAAATTATTTTTGTTTAATCAAAATTTAAAAAGGAGTGAAACTCTATTTTTCTAACAAGTTCAACTTAAACTCAAACTCAAATGTTGATAATCTATATAAAAACAAAAATTATGATAGGATTCCAAAAAAAAAAAAGAAAAAAGAAAAAGAAAAAAAGAGACTCACGTTGAAAATTGGACTAAAAAAAAAACTCGTGTTGAAAAAATGAAAAAAGACTCACCTTAGATTAAGAGAGAGAGAGAGAGAGAGACTCCTGTTAGGACTCTCTCTCCCCTCCTCAAAGTCCTAACTTAACTTCACTTTAGGATTAAAAAAAAAAAAAATGAGACTAATGTAAAAAAGAAAAAAGAAAAAAAAAGGCAAGCAATTTGATTCCACTTTCTTCTTTGATTAATGAATTTTATGTTGAATTTTTTTATATTGTTATTATTAATAAAATTTCAATTCATCATATGTGGATATTTGTTTATATTGTTATTAATTAATATTATCTTTTATGTCGAATTTTTTATTTGCTTTCATATGTGCCTGAGATTTTTATTTTTTCTATATTATTCTTTTGTTATGTTTACAATTGATTTTCTTTTGAGTATTTGGGTTAATCTTCATATTTATATTGAAATTGTTTTCGTGGGTTTGGTTTTTGGGTTGAAATTTATACTTCTTATATATATATATATATATATTGTACATGGCAGATAAAACATGTCTATTTTTTTGGAGAAAAATCAAAGTTGCGACCTATGTTTTCCAGCTTAGGGAACGATAAATTTTTATTCGGTATGTTACATATAAATTTGTTGAACTTGGTTTAGTTTTGAAGTAGAATTTGGGGATTCTATAAATTTTGAATTTTTAAGTCTTGGGGTTTTTGGTATTTGTGTCTCAGTAGGTTGATCTTAATTCTTCACCTTAAATGCTTTTTATTTAGGTTCATGTGATTTTTTGTTTTCTTATTAAGAGCTATGATTTTTGGTTGATTAATTAT
Organism: Quercus ilex subsp. ballota; assembly: GCA_032727855.1. NCBI lineage: Eukaryota > Viridiplantae > Streptophyta > Magnoliopsida > Fagales > Fagaceae > Quercus > Quercus ilex. Next base: position 11,299,121 of record CM064911.1, read on the forward strand.
TTGTTTGGATTAATTTCAATTAATTATTTGTTTGGATTCAACATAAAAGATAATGGAATTAGGTATTATAATAATGACACTGTTCCAAGTTTTTAATTGTCTATATTGTTATTACTACGAGAAAGTCATATTGTTATTCAAATTTGAAACTTGGTTTGTCTTCCTCATATTATGGTCTTTATTTATATATTTGCACTTTATATTAGTTTTGAGTGTATGTGTATATATAACTATTGAGAGTTTTGCTTTATTAATTTAAGAATTGTAAATTATTTTGTAGGTTTCGGTAACTATGCACTTACAACTCAATAATGTTCAATGTTAAACAACTTCTCTAAACTATGGAAAAGTATAGAAGTTAAATATTTCTTCATTTAAAAAAAAAAAATACTAATTAGCAAAATGTCTATTTACTCATTGTTGGATTTTTTTCTTTTCTTTTCAAAGTCAATAGTTTTTCCTTGCATCGTACCAGTTAACGATTAGTTTATATCTAATTTGAACCCTAATACTCGGATAGTAGTAGAAAATTCTTACCCACAATTAATTATAATATTAGTATTAGTATATTATATCATTATTGGTAGAACATATATAACAAAACATATTCTACTAACCTTTTTGTTTTTTGTTTTTTCTTTCCTAGGCATCTTTGACTAATGACTATAACATCGATCTAGGATGACAATGACAGTTTTTAACTCAACCTAACAGTTGAAACATACACATTTGGAATAATCTTTCTTCTACTACATTATATAAACAACTATAGCTTAATTAAGATCCATATACTTTATCTTTTTCCTTTCATCTCTTCCTTATATTTGTGTCTCGTGTGTGTCTAAGTGGAGAGAAACAAACACAATGGAAAGTAAACTTTTTTGTTGGATTCTTCTATCCTTGCTCATTCTTTCATGCTTTGTGTATCGAACTCATGAAAAAATGCAAGAACAAACTCTAGCCTATCTTCACAATTCCACATTGAAGAAAAGTTCTGGCTTCAACATGAGGTTTTTTGAGGCAATCGACAATTTCAATGAAACTAGCAGTGTTCATCCTCAGGAGGGGTTGAAGGAGAAAGATAGGATTGAGAGATTGCTTGGACAAACCCAAGTGAATTTCTCTCAATATGGTGGCTATGTCACGGTGGATAAATCAGCTGGTCGTACACTTTATTATTATTTTGTTGAAGCTCAACATTCTAAGGATTCATTGCCTCTTCTTCTTTGGCTTAATGGAGGTATGCAGTACTATACTTGATCCTATCTCAGTCTCCAGTTAATGTTACTATCAAATAGTGGAAACACATGTATAAATACTTTTTTCTTTTTCTTTTTCGTTTTGTTCTTTGTTTATGTGTTTAGTGCCTTTTCTTTTTATTAATTCGTTTCCTTTTAAGTTTTAGAGATAGACCGGGAGGGATAACCGATAAGGAAAAAAAGAAAAAGAAAAAAGAAAGAATATATATTATTTTTAACCAGTTTGTTGCCCTTCCTCACAAAAATAGGGGCCACGTTAGCTTTGGTCTAGGGGGTTGAACCCCTAGAGTAAAGCTAACGCCGCCCTAAAATAAAAAAATAAAAATTTAAATGTCTTGAGTGCCTAAATCTATATTTTTAAAAGTTCAAAACCAACTAAAATAAAATTAAATATGATCCCTTTAACAATCTAATCTTGCAAATAAAGTTTCTGATCGAATCAGTGAGCGGAGTGGTGGAATTTGAATGTATTTTTTATTTGTTATTTGTTACGTGGGGATTGGGGCATAGGCCAGTTAGTCAATCAGTAGTTAGTAAATATTAACACTAAAAAACAATTAAACAATTAGATAAGGTATGATTCTAAAAGAAATAATAAAAAAAATTAGACAAGCGGCATAGGACAGGGGAGTGATTGAGTGAGGACAAAAACAAATGTTAACACAACAAAAATTTTCTTAACAGAATTACAAAGACCAATAGTTGTCGAAGTTGAGTTGAATTGTTAAATAAAGTTACAATTAATTTATACTTTTGATCGAATATGTGAGTGGAGTGGCTGATTTAAATTTTTTTATTTGTCAATTAGTCAATTAGTATTTAGAGAATGCTAACTTTAAAAGATAATTAGACAAGAGATGATTCTAAAAGAAAATAAATAAAAAATTAGACAAGGGGTGTGGGACAGAGGAGTGATTGAGTGAAGATAAAAACAAATGTTAACACAACAAAAATTTTCTTAGTAAAATTATAAAACCAATAGTACGCTATCAAAGTTGGGTCCAATTGTTAAATAAAGAAATTTCACAGAGTAAATACATACACTAATTGATAAAAACTTCTAATCTATATATATAATAATAGGTGAAGCAGAGAGAATCTCAAATTGCAATTCTAATCAGAGTTCTAATTTTGTGCCAAGTGTCTAAATTTATCCTTCTAATTGTTAAATTTAAATAAAAAATTGGAGTCTAATTTCAACTCCTCTTCTAGAAATCTGTGTTCTACCTTTAAATGTTGTGCTCAGAAATTGGAGTCCAATTTCACCTCCCCTTCTAGAAATCTGTGTTCTACGTTTAAATTTTGTGCTCTTTTTTTTTTTTTTTTTTTGGCTAAATAAAACCTTTTCCTCTTCTTTATATATCAAACACGCCTGTTTTACAGGTTCACCTCCCTTCTGCCAAAGCCAACAATGACAACACCAATCTCTTCACCTCCTTGATCTCAGACATCAAATCCCTCAACGAAAAGCTCGGCGACGGCAGAGACACACTGGGTAGGAGGCTTATGAGTCTGGTGTACGCAAAACGCAACGCCGTCATCGCCATTCGGAAATGGAAAGAAGAAGGCCACACTGTTCGCGAGTACGATCTCAACCGCATCGTCTGTCAGCTCCGCAAGCTTAGGCGTTACAAACACGCCCTCGAGGTTTCTCTCTTTTTTTTCACTCTCTTTATTTGTGGTTTAGATATTTGAATTCTGTAAAGTGAATTTAGATGTTGTTGTTGATTTTTTTGGTTAGAAATGGAGTTGGGAGGTTTATATAAAGATGGGTTTTTTATTTATTGGGTTGGGGTTATGGGTAAAATTTTTTGATTTAGAAGTTGTGAAATAGTGAGTGTGAATGTGCATGTGTGGGTATTGGTATGTGGTAATGGGGTTGGGTTTTTTTTCTTGTGGATTGTTAATGTTTGGGAATTGAATTCCATGTTTGATGGTTGGTAGCATTTGGTTTATTGGTTGAAGGGTTTGATTTGGTGTGGTATTATGAAATGATCCTATAATTAGCACCACGTTACAGTGTAAATGATATTATTATGGTGCAAATAATATGTAAATGCTGATTAAAAGATCTTGTGAGCATTGGTCCCTTTCCCAGTGACGTGTAATGAATCATATATATAGGTGCTGTGGACTTTAAGCAGGCAGCACTGCGACTTTTGATTTAAGATTAAGCTAAACATGCATCATGATGGATTTGAACAAAATTTAAAAGCCAGTGATTTGGTAGAGACTGTCAGTTATACAAGACAATCACTTTTTATCACTTACTAGGACTCAGGCAGAGACATGACCAGCCCAAACAAATCTATATATCTATATCTATATATATAATAATAGGTGAAGTAGAGAGAAACTCAAATTGCAATTCCAAATTAGAACTCTAATTTTGTGCCATGTGTCTACAAATTATGTCATCATAATTATCTTTCTAATTGTTCAATTAAAATCTGAAATTGAAGTTCAATTTTGTTTCATTTGGCTAAATGTATGTGGGTCATTCTCATTAAAATCACTCCTATGTATCGGGTCAAGCTTTTTTTTCCTTGATTTTGCTGTCAAACGTGAAAACCAAAGAGCCTATTTTTATACCCGATGAAATCACTTATTTCACAAGAGACAGGGGGAGGGAGAGAGTCATAAGACACTGTGAAGGAGAGATTGAGGACCACCACCATGTCAGACCATCTCCCACCTTCGACCCAGCCTCTTGCCACTGATATATACTGCCTGAACCACTACTGATATAGGTATCTTTAAACAATAAAAATTGGTATCAAATATGATTTAGGTTTTGTTATTTTGGGTTGATTTTTATTAATTTAGGTATTTGAATGTCAATAGAGCTCAAACTTTCTCGTGCAAGTTGTATCTATCACCCTTCGGTAACTCATCTCTCTCTCTCATTCTCTATATACACAGATACCTACTATTTCTGTCTGTCTCTCTCTCTCTATTCTCTAAAAAGATGAGTATTGGAATTTCAGGAACCTCTGGAGGGAAAAATCATAGTAAAATCTTCTTCTTCCATTTCTCACTATGGTGTTCGTCTCACTGTCAATGGATCCGTCAATTTGCAGGTGGGTTTGAATCAGTCCTCCATTTGGTTTCCCAGAAAAAATGACGGAAAATATTGTTTTTAAATGAGATTCGTATTTTTTTTCCCTTATTTCTTAGCAACCAAACAGAGCTATTTCTCTTTTCGTTTCTCTGTCATAGTAAAATCTCAACTGAAATGCTTTTGTTTGTTTGAAGATTCGTGGAGGATCGACTGGAATTATTGAGTCCTTATATGGTGTTGTCAAGCCTATCTCCATTTTGTAAGTTCAATATTTGAGAAGCCCTAATTTTGCAAAGTTCATATTTTGAAAGCATAACTCAATTATACCTTTCAGTTTATGTGAATTCTGGTTCCTATATAATGTGTAACTGCGGTTTCTGTGTTTGTTTTTGGTCTAAGTTAATTGTGTTTGTGATGTAATAAACTATTAATATTAATAGCTATTCCATTGAGCTACTTAGTTGATTGTTTCTTTCATGATAGTTTATGTTTGCCTCATATGGAGATTTGTACAGATAATTTGTTTTCTCTTACTTCGAAACAGAAACAAGAGTACAGAGGTTAGACCTTCCAGGAAGATTGGTTCGGGTACAACAGAGGTACTACATCTCCGGAAAACTATTCTTTTTTTTTTTTTTTTTACAATTCTTTACTTTGAAATTGATAAATTTCCAATTGTCACAAAAGTTTAAACGGTTAGGAAATGGGAAATTTAATTACTTGACCATTATTTTCACACTCTCTCTTACATGTGAACCATATTCTCTCTTGATAATTGGGGTCCAACACGAAATTTTTTAAAATTTTTAAATGAGTGGTAGAATGGAGACAGGGTTTGAACTTAAGACCATGATGAATTATTGATTATCCCAAAAACTTAAGTTATTAGGACATTGTGAATTTAGTCGTCTGATTAATATTCTACCAGACACAATATTATGATTTCAAAAATGGTGCAGGAGCAGCACTACTGATGAAAGAGTTTAACTTTAAGGTCTTCTTTAATTGGCCTTTTCTATAGTTTATCTCTAGAAATGTGCAATGTTGTATCCTTGGGTATTGGGACTCAAGTATTAGTTATAAGTCTCCTAGGTTCTGCTATGGAAGCTCTCTCCTCATGTGTGGTGCGAACTTCCCTTTTTACTCCCACCATGAATTTTGAATGCTTCTGTACAATTCTAAAATTTACTTAGGTAACATATTTTCTAGTTTAAATGTTCTGTCAGCCTCTCATAAAAAAAATTATAATTAAAGGGTTGAGTTACTTTTCTTCTCCTGTCTGGTTTACGTCTTTAGTAGCCTTATCTTTTCCACTCTCTTTCAAAGTCATGCTAAATGCATTTTGGTTTTGATCTTTGGTTTAGTTTGTTATTTGTTACAGATTTGTGAAATGCAAATTCCTGTTGTATCCTTTGTAATTTATAATTGTTCATGTATTGTGGCAGATACCATTTTCCATGTTTTTGAGACAGCCAAGAAAAGACAACCTAGAAAGATTTTATGAGATCTTCCATGGAGCCAATATTAGTGCTCAGGTGAGTGTTTTTGTCTTGATAGAATCTCTGCAGGTTCACCTTTGTGTTGAAAGTACCATTTGTGTTTGTCTCTCTTTTTCCTCCCTTATTTAGGCATCATTTTTCTTATACATTTAAGTGACAGTGGATGATTAACAACACTTTTGATAGTATCTGGTAACTGTAGATATAATAAGAGGATACCTACATAAAACATTATCTTTAACAGTGGTGTTCATAGTCGAAAGTGATAAAGGTATGATTCAGTCTTAGTCTTTCTTTTATGTTATCTAGATAATAAAATTAAATGTTTGTCTTTTTGTTTTTTCATTCATTTAAAAGGCCACATACTTGAATCTACTTCGGCATGATATTATACATATATATATATATGTATGTATGTATGTATTGTATATATATGTATATATGTATATGTATGTATGTATGTATGTACTTTTTTTTCCTTACAAATAGCTCTGTTAAGTGCCTAATCTTAAATAAAAATAATGTGAATAACTAAACTCATGTTCAATCACTTCAAGTGTTGGATGACAGTGTGATTTGCACACAAGCGAGAAAACAACTTGGATCTTGGGTACAATCATTTTCTCTTTGCATCCACTTAATTAACTAATTAGATAAAACAATTATGAAAATCACAATTTCCTCTTATTCCATTGTCTAATTTTTGTTGTTTGAGCATTTAATTCCTGATTTTTTTTTTGAATAATCCTTAATAGGTTGTTGCTGTTGCACTAAAGTGTGAAACAACCTAGGCACAATTTGACAACATGGCCACCAGGTAATGCCTTAGGCCGTGTAATATCTAATATTATCATTTTTTTCTATGGTGAATGTGAGAGCATGTTTATTTCAGGTAGGGATTTCATCTGATGTAGCAGCAGCTGTTGCAATAAAGATGGGAAAGGGTCTTGGTGATAGAAAATTCATTGTTTTGCTATAAGTCTTATTGCCTTCTTCAAATTAATATAGAATCTCTATATCATGTTATTATATTATGATAATCAGTTGAGCATATTTTAATTGAAGTTTCACTTCAAAATCCCTTTGAATATGCTTATGATGACTCTCTTTGTACTCCTACTGATGGTAACATTGATTTTCAGACGATATATGGGGTTCCAGCAGGAAGGGCATAAGATATAGCCAGAGATTTGAGTTTTGCATTTGCTAGAGACCGAGTTTGCTGGCAAGAAAAAGGGAAGGGTAGCCAGGGTTCATGGGGTTTTGGATGGTTCATTGACTACATTGTTCAGTTCCAAAGCCAAAGGAGTTGATGGATTTAGCAATTTTTGGAGAAGATTAATATGAACTAATTGTATTTAATTGATGACAATATAGACTTCATTATTATTCCCGTTTCTTTTTCATCATGCGGTTTAGTGGCTTGATGAAAGTACAAATTTAAAAAAAATCATGAATCTAAATATTTATGAGGATTGAAAAAATTAACTTAGGGAAAATAGTTTGTTTCCCATTGCTTTAGGTTTTACATTTAGTTTGCTTTAAAAATATTCAATAGCATCACATAAATAATAAAATGCAATATATATTTTTATTGTTTTATCTAATTCTATCCTCCTTGTGATAAACCCAAAAAGACAAAAAAGAAATTGACCAATAGTATCACTATAATTAACCATTCTCGTGCGGTAATACCAAAATACAATATGTATGAGTTAATTAATATAAAATGTATATACTGCTAAGTTTTGTTAATGAAATTTTCTGGCTAATAATATGAATTTAGACTTAACTGAAACTTTTAAACATTAATAAACTCATGATTAATAATATATCCATTCTCGTGCGGTAGCACGGGGCTACATACTAGTTAATAATAATTAAAGTCACTTAACAACAATAATATTTATTTATAGTATTTTTATTTTTTAATATGATATGGAAATCCCACTCTAATTTAATCTAAGTGTATATGTGTGTGAAAAATCTTGGCCCTTGTCCCCCACCCCAAAAAGAACTTATTAATATGAAGTGATCATCATGCCATGGGTACATAGTGGAATTGTATTTAAAAACAATAGATTATTTCCAAGATTTAATCCTAGCAATCATAATTAGTGTGTTCATTATATGAAGAAAAAATATACCGAATGAACTCATAATTTATCTTTTATTATCTTCTTAGTACTATGGAAAAATTTGAATAAAATCATGTAGACCACAAAATTCATCTCTTACTCAAAGATTAATATTTTTTTTTGACCCTAAGAAAAAAAATATTGGATCTGCGGTTGAACAAAAAGCATTGCTACCCCCCCCCCCCCCCCATCAAACTTCTACTTTGAACAATAGTCAATTTTTCCTAAAGAAGCCTATAACTAATACTTAAAACTACATACATACATACATACATACATACATACATACATACATATATATATATATATATATATATATATATATATATATAACACTACACAAAATAATAAGAAGCCCTGTTATGGTATTGTTTGTTCGTTTAGACTCTTTTATGCTCAGATTGTTTAACTTAATTATTTAACCAAGTTGGTATTTAGGTATATTATTCAAATATAGGTTAAACACATACAATCATATTACTTAGTGCGGAAAAGTAAAAAAGACAAGTAATATGATGACCCAGAAAAAACAATTAAACCAACAATTTCAAGGTAAAACACTTGAGAATGATTTAATCTAATTGATTCTCAATACAACAAATTTACTATGATAGAATGAAAGTTTTACAATAGATTATTCTCTAAATCTAAAGCTAACTCTTACAGTAATTACTCACATGATCACATGCAGATTTGAATCCAGAACTCTTCTTTTTAAATATGTCACACACAAACACCCACATTTGTGACTCTGAGATCCACTCAAAGTTTTAAATCATTAGCTATTGTAACTTTATATCTACCAGTTCTAATAATGGATAGATGGAGTTCCAGTAGTGACTTTGAAAGGAGAAGACGTACACAATACCCTTTCGATCTCAAAAGAGCACCTTTAAAGTCATCACAAAACGTGTCTTAGGGTTTCCTTTAAATACTAGGAAAATTAGACCTGAAACCCTAATCACTTAATGGGCTTAATGAGCTGTTGGGTCGAAATTAAATTTTGGAGATCCGTGTCTTGATCGGTCGAGTCTTCTTCTCGATCAGTCAAACCTAACATGTTTCAATTTTCTATTTTTCTTGTATTCAGACTTGCAGCAACTTGAGTATTGTTTAATATACCTATAGACTTAAGAATTTATATTTAGACAAGTTTGTACTCATGGCTTGCCAATTATTCTAAATTTTCAAAACCTAACAGGTATTATTAATTACTTTAGCATTTATATTTTGATGTTAAAGGCACTGGCATATATACCATTTAAATAGAAAATAAAAGTGTAAAAATAAATTACCATAACTCGATATTATATTTATCAACAGAGAAGAAATGTTATCTACATCTTAAGTATCTGCCACCTAGTTATAATATGGTCCTATTTGATGATTATTATTCTTGCTTAATTTCTCCATAGGTCCTGGTTGTTCATCTCTTGCTTATGGAGCAATGCAAGAGCTCGGACCATTTCGTGTGCACAGTGATGGCAAAACTCTTTATGACAACAAATTTTCATGGAATAATGGTATAGCTATATATCTCATAACATTTATTTTATAGTTATTATTTTTTTTTCAAAATTTAATAATGTAAATCTCATTATTTTCCAAAAACAGCTATACCATTATTTAATAATGGTATAGCTATATAATGTAATTCTCATTATTCTCATTATTTGAATTTTCTTTTCAGCCGCAAATGTTTTGTTCCTTGAATCTCCTGCCGGGGTAGGATTTTCGTATTCCAACACAACATTGGATTATAGTATGAGTGGGGATAGAAGAACTGCAGGAGATAATTATGTGTTTTTGTTGAATTGGCTGAGAAGATTTCCTGAGTATAAGAATCGTGATTTTTATGTTGCTGGAGAAAGCTATGCCGGGCATTATGTTCCTCAACTTGCTCATACCATTCTCTTCCATAATAAGAAAGCTAACAAGACCATTATCAACCTCAAAGGAATCATTGTATATATCTCTCTCTCTCTCTCTTTCTCTCTGAAACACACACATACATTGTAATTTAGATAATAGTCTATGAGAAGCAATTAGTTAGATGTCACACTAAAAGTGTTTATATATCTTTAAGCTTTTCAAAATGAAGAATTTACTGATCGAAACTTAGAAGGTGAAGGAAGACATCCTTAGTATATTAGATTGTAATTAACAACATACTTCGTTTTGTTGATCACATGACTTACAAACTTTAAAATGATTTACAAGGTGAATTGACGTCCTAGAGTACAATTAGTTTTTGAAAAACTGTTTGGTAGAAGTTTATATAAACAAAAAACAGTTTATAAGTTTGTTTGGTTTGTGAGTTTCTTTTTTCAATTTTAAAATCTGATATTCATTGTTCAAGATCATTGAGATGTTTAAACTCCAAATTGTTTTTTAAACCAATTTGTAAAATACAGCGAACATCGGATATATTCACATATGGATAAAATGAGTATTTTTTTTTTTTTTTTTTTTTGGGGTTGTAGATAATTCGATAGTTACAATAAGGTAAAAAAGATTTGTGTAAGGTTGAATTTAATCAACCATCTAATTGGCTTTATTCCGTGACCAATTTGCTTGTAATTTAGTACTTAGTAACCCTGTATTTAGGTGGGAAAATTGTAAGGGTAGTGTATGAGAAGATGTGAAGAAAAGCTCAAGAGTGTGCAAGAAAAACAGAGATTTGCGACTAGGGCTCGCGGGTGGATCGCAACTGGCAAGCCGCCAAACTCTGGCACGTGAGAGACACACTGGGAAGCTGAAGGGTCGCGCCAGCTGTCACGCTACAGGACAAAAGTTCCAGGCTGGTCAGGCCGTTACGTCGCGACTGGAACTCGCGACTTGGACAAGCCGCGAGGTCAAGCCGCGAGTTAACCTTGTTTGGCTAAAACTGACGTTTTGCATTCTCTTCTCACCCCACTATATATACACCCTTATACCCACTAAATTGAGATAGCTTCCAGAGAGAATTTTGTGAGAGAAACCCTAGAGAAAAACAAGATTGCCTCATCCCCAATCTTTACCTTAGAGACTCTTCAAATTCCTCTACTCTCTTCCTCTCCATTGTCATACCCTTGAGAGGTCTTTTACCAAATCCTTATCTCACCACACCCACATCTGTGAGAATGTTCATTTGGTGCTTAAGGAAGCAGTTTGGGAAGGAACCAATATACATTGGTTGATGCTATGGTCAAGTAGCGGAATCCGGTAAGCTAGAAAAGAAAAAGGTTCGGCGCAACCTCGTTGGAGCAGGAACCTTTGAGGGCTTAGGTACCTGGGTAAATTAGGCTTGGAGGGTCTATTCCTGTTCATGTATCCCAACTACATTTTCTAGTGGATTATTGACTGCTTGGAGGGCGGCGGAGAGGTTTTACGCCGAGGGCTTCGGTTTCCTCTTCGATAACACATCGAGTGTTGTCCTTGTGTTTGCATTTCTCTTCCCTTTATCTTTACCATTTAATTACTGCTGTGTGTGTGATTATTTATGGTTTAGATCGTTCCTCAATTCTGGTATAAGCTATTTATCATTTTCCGCACATACGTTGTTTGTTAAATAGCTTGAATTGGTATTTTTGTATTTGGGGGTCTAAACGTTCAAGGGTGTTTCATACCCATATTGAACTTTCAATTTGAACCTAGGATATTTTCGTTAAAAACACCAAATATCTAGAAGATACCAACTAGTTAAGTTATAAGATTTTTAATAATAAAATAAGAGAATATTGATATATTTTTCTTAGAAGTAAAATGTTGATATCCTTGACTGACTAATCATAGGAATAAGGATATTCTCATTACACATGTAGAGATAAGAGATTTAAGTCACTTTGACTCCATCATTTCTTAAGTTACAGCTTTTACCATTTGTAAAAGAAATTTCTTATAAAAAAGTTATAAGATATAAATACTATCAAATGAAAATTATAGATGATTTAATTATACAAATTAAAGGTCAAAATGTGTGGATGGCTGGTGTTTAATTTACACAGAAGTATCCATGGTTCAAATACTTCCAACTATCGAATTGTAAAAAGAAAAAGAAAAACCAGATTAAAAACTAAATTTAAAAAAAAGGTAATGATGGTGAAGCAATGAGGAGATGAAGGTAAAGGTAGGGTTCTCGGTTCAAGAGGCTCAAGCTTGAAATAGTTCTAGAGCAAGACACATAATTCTAAAACTACTTATATATAGTAAGTATTATAATTTTAAAATTAGTTTATTGGTTATCCTAGAATTATTTTGAAGCTTAATTGGTTAACATCTTTGACGTTTCTAATAGAAACATGTATTTAGGGTTCAAATATTCCTTCCATCTTAATTATAGAATTACAAAACCAATATCTTAATGTTTTCATTTTCATAATGCAGATTGGAAATGCATTGATCAACGACGAAACAGATACGCAAAGAATGCTTGATTACCTTGAGACCCATGCAATCGTTTCAGACCGAGATGTGTATCAAATACAAAAATATTGCAACTTCTCATCCAATGCCTCCACTCCATCTCGTGATTGCATTGCAGCCCGTGAAGCAGCGTTGAAGGAAATTTCCTACATCAATATCTATAACATTTATGCTCCCTTGTGCTCCTCTTCCAATCTCACAGCTCAGCCCAAGAAAACATCTGTATGTTGATAAAGTTTTCTAGTGAGTTTGAAGTGAGAAAGAATAAACAAGAAGGGAAAATATAATAGTGGTTATTAAATTAAGGAATCCAAGTTCTTAAAAAATTTATGTCATTTTTTTTTCCTTCATAGCATACATGCTTCTGATTAAGATCCAAAAGTGCTTAAATTTTTAAACAAAAACTGTGCTTTCTAGCTTTAGAAATTAGAGGTTGTTAAGAATTTCTTTTTTCTTTTTTCTTTTTCATGCATCATTCATGTTGCATTAGTCTAAAAAAATTGGGTGCGAGCTTGAGAAATGGTGTTTTAGGTTTAGAATGAACATTTATAAAAAGGTTACGAGGATTTAATGTTGTGAAACAACGTTTTAGGTTTTAGAAATGCATTTTTAGGATCCCAAATCACTTAACCAAAGGGACTTATTATTTAAAAGAGATCTCATTTATAACATATCATATTATGAATTTTTGCTCCTAAAAATGTACCAATTTACATTGTTCTGTTATTTGGTGGTGCAGATATTTAGATTTGATCCATGCAGCGAGTACTATGTTTATGCTTATATGAATAGGCCTGATGTTCAAGAAGCCCTGCATGCCAATGTTACCAGACTCACACATGACTGGGAACCATGTAGCGATGTCATACACAAATGGGTTGATAGTCCATCGACCATCATTCCCCATTTGCAGGAGCTCATGGCCCATGGCCTTCGAGTGTGGATTTTCAGGTAAAAGTATTATTGTCATATATTTCGTTGTTCTATATTGACACAATTAGGAATTAACCTTTATTTTTTGTTGTTGTTGTTGTTACTCTCTCTAATTAATTTAGAAACGTTTTCAATTCAATAATCTTAATTTTTTAATGTCATTTAACTTGTATTTTCAATTTTGTCATTCTTTATGTCCACCAAAATGAAGTCGCATTGGAAAGCGGAAAAAATCATTAAAACTAACGATGATGTTTGATGGAATTAGACAAAATAACTAAATGAAAAACAAATTAATGTTAAATGTTTGGGGAAAAAAAAAATAAAGAACTGAAGTGAAAAAAGGTCAAAGTTAGATCATAGTAATTTGGAATTTAGCATTATTAATTGTTATTATTGCTAATTGGTTTATAAATAATTACATAGATCATCTTTGCTAAGATCAATACACCACTTTAATGGAAAAAATCAACCTCTTTCGTTTGCTTAATGAGCACAAACTTATCTACCTCCTTTAGGTCTCTTTATTCTAGAGAAAAAAATTATAGAATAAGGTCTCTTTATTCTAGAGAAAAAATTCTAGAATAAAGCAACCTAAAGGAAGGAGCAAAGATCCAGGTTCAAGTTTTCAGATGAAACTTCAAATACATTAACTTAGAGTAGAATTTTTATTTCAGATTAAAAAAAAAAAAAATTGAAACCTATAGGTCTTAATTGCTATTACTTGGGGTTTAATTGGTTATAAAATGGTTACGGACCACAAACTACAATATATAGAGGAAATCAAATCCCAGATACAAGTCATCTTAACTTCAAAATCACAAGGAGTTTTGAAGAGTTAACCTTAATTTTTAGGATGTTTCAGTGCTTACCACACGTTAACATGTTAGAGGCAAAGAAGTTATTGATTATTTCACTGACTTTTTACCTCTTATATAAGACTTGTGGATCATATCTTGGCATCCTTATATATTTTGATCAATATATGATAATCAAAGTATATATACAAATCTCAAATGAGTCTTTATTGGATGAAATACAGTGGTGATATTGATGGAAGGGTTCCTGTTACTTCAACAAAATACTCTATAAACAAAATGAAGCTTCCTATAAAGATTGCATGGCGTCCTTGGTTCCTCACTAAAGATCAGGTATTGCATAGTTCTGTTTATCTTGAATATTTCAATACAAGTTTTCGCTTCAAAAAGCTAAAAATATTCTAACATTCTTTATTGAATAGTGAAGACAACTTTTTTTGTTGTTGTCACAGGTTGGTGGCTATACACAAGTGTATGAGGGAAACCTAACATTTGCGACAGTAAGAGAAGCAGGACATGAAGTGCCGAGCTACCAGCCCGTGAGAGCATTTTCTTTGATCAAACACTTCCTTGAAGGAAAACCACTTCCTGATAGCAGTAGACATAATTAATTTCATTTTTACCCGCATTTCATAAGTCCGCATAGGCTCCAGCTAAGTTGGTTCATTTGCTTTTGTAGTGCCAACTATGTTTCTTTTGGTTATCTCTGTTTACCTAATAAAAAGTTGGCATAAATGCACTTTTAGTCTCTACATTTTTGTTTTTTTCTATTTTGGTCCCTATATTTTTATTTTACTAATTTTAGTCCCTAAACTAATTAATGCGTGACATTTAAGTCCTTACCGTCACCCAACTAACAGAAAAAATTGATGTGACTAACAGAAGAATTAAAATATTATTAAAAATCCACCTGGCACTTATCACCCATGCCACATGGGCTTCCCGCCCTTTTATTTCACAGTAATTTATATAAAAAAAAAGCCACATCAAATAAAATAATAAAAAAATTTCTAACCTTCTTATTTTTTTTAAAAGAAAAGAAAAGAAAAGAATTAAATTATTTTTGTTTCTTCTCTCTCTCTCTTTTTTTGGGGGGGGGGGGGGGGAAGAACATGAAGAATCCAGAAACTTCTAACCCGTCAGTCCCTCCTACCTTCAAAGATTCAAAACACCTTCAACAAACCCAAAGTCCTTACACAATTAGAATCTCTCATTCTCATTACAAACCCAAATTTACCCAAAATAACAATTGACATCTCTCAAGCACTCTCTCTACGGGTTGACTGAAGGTGAGCTCTCTCTTTAAATCCATTACTGAAATGACGAAGCTGTTGGTGGTGAGGTTTGTGAGGTCGGGTGCGATAGGTTTGATCTGGGTATAGAAAGAGGTTGAGATTAGCTTGATCTAGGTTAGAGAGATATTGTGATCAGTTGTTGGCGGTAGTATGGCTGATGACGGAGCGACGCAGGGCCAGTGACAGCAGAGCTCGATGGTGGAGTCGAATCTGATCGGTCCGTTCTCGAAGATTTTTCAGTGTGAGACGTCTCAGTCTACCACGTGGCGGATGTGGTGAGAGAAGGGAGGGACCTTGAGAGCTATGGTGGAGGTCATTGATCGATGGAGGTCTGGGTTTGGAGGTTTTAGATCGTTAGGTTTTGCTGACGGGTTTCGGATCTGAGATTTGGGTTTGGTCGTTCAGATCTATGATTTGGTGGTTTCGGATCTAGTTTTGGTGGTGGGTTTTATGTTTGGTTTCTCTGGTTCAACACTTTGGCCTCTCGATTTTGCTTCTACTAGAATCAATTACTCATATCTTTGATTTAGGGTTTGGCTTTTGTTATTGGGTTTTTTTCATTTGAGCTTGTTTGTACTAGGAGTTTGTGTAGATGGAGGTAAGCGAATTGGGTTGTTGTTGGTTTTGTTGAAGATGGATTGATGGGTTTGTGTTTGTATTCTTGCTGGATTTGTGTTTGTGTTCTTGTTGGATTTGTCTACGTTTGTGTTTGTGTTCTTATTGGATTTGTGTTTGTGTTCTTGCTTAATATTGTGTTTGTTTTCTAAGAAAAAAAAAAAAGAAGAGAAAATGTCAAATAAAGGAAAATGTTCTTGTTCTTAAATCTGGATTTGTGTTCTTATTGTTCTTGTTCAAGGCACTCTTAAATCTCAATTCATGTGATTTTTTTTTTTAATTTTGTTTTTAATATTTTTATTTAGTTAAAATTAATAATTTTTTTTTAATTTAGATGCTGATGTGGCATTTTTTTAATGCAAAAATAGATTTTTTTATTATTATTTTAATGCGCTGTCAGCCACGTCAGCTTTTTCTATTAGTTGGGTGATGGTAAGAACTTAAATGTCACGCGTTAATTGGTTTAGGGACTAAAAGTGGTAAAATAAAAATGTAGGGACCAAAATGAAAAAAAAAAAACCAAAATATAGGGACTAAAAGTTCATTTATGCCTAAAAAGTTAATAGCAAGTTTCTATTTTGAGCAAAAGCCCAACTTGTTTTTACTTTTCAATCATTTAATATGTGGTCCACTTTTGTTCCAACAATTATATCACTGATAAGGTTCATAAATGTGTTGATGAATCCTAGTGTAGAACATATCAAAATTAGGTTGTATTAATAAATTTGTTTTAGGGTTGAGTATGGGCTAGGGGTGTGCAAAAAATCGATGAACCGAAAAAACTGGCAGAAACCGACTGAACCGAGTTCAATTTTTCGGTTTGGTTCGGTTTCGGTTTGAATTTTAGAAAACCGAAATATTTCGGTTTGGTTTCGGTGCTGAATTTTTTCACCCGAAACCTACCGAACCGAACTGATTTATATATATGTATATATTTATGTAACTTTAAGAAGTAAATGATCAATAGCTTAGTGGTATGCTTCTTGTGTTTCGGCTAATTGATCCCTAGTTCGAGCCTTCGCGCGTGCATTTTTGCTATTTAATGTTTTAAAACCCTAATAGTAGCATGATATAAATAGCCTTCTTTTCTTTTCTTTTCTTTTCTTCAGTCGTCCCCTTCCCCAAATTTCTGTCTCTCTACCCTTCACGCTTTAGTGCCTCCTCATTTTTTTTTTCTTTCTCTGGGTCCCATGGTCCTTTCTTCAGCCGCCCCCTTCCCTAATTTTCTGTGTCTCTCTCTACCCTTCTCGCTTCAGCGCCTCCTCATTTTTTTTTTTTTTTTTCTCTTTCTCTGAACCCATGAACCATGGCCGTGCCTCTCTCTTCTCTCTGAGTCACATATCTTTGTTCTTTATTGAAAAATCACTACAGAGACATGGTGGTAGGCTCAAGCATGGTGTTAGGCTCCTGCTATGGTGTAGCAACGGTAAAGTTCTGTTTGGACCCTTTTGCTAATTCATAATATTTTCAATTTTATGTTGGAATCTATGTGTAAATTGTTGAACAAATATTGTTGGAAGTTTTTCTTTCTTTATTGTTCTGATTTTTTCAACAACTCTCTCTTTTTGTTGCTCTATTGCTTTGTTTATTATATGTGATTAAAGTTAGGGACTTAGGGTTTTGAAAATCTCAATAATCCTCTCTTTGGAAAACCGAAAACTGACCGAAACTGAAATACACCAAAACTGATTGGTTTCTAGCCATTTCGGTCGGTTTTGGTTGAGAATTTCACAAACCGAAATATTCGGTTTCGGTTGGCCATACTCATGAAAACTGACCGAAATTGAACCGAACACACCCCTAGTCTGGGCTATAAGCTACTCATGCACAGACGACAAAGTTTGGGTGTGGGTCCCATTGTTGCCATTATTTTTGTGGGAGCTCTTCGCCACTGCCGCTGATTTCTAGGAAAAATGAGAAAGAAGCACAACGATTGTGAAAGTGATTTTTTTTTTTTTTTTTTTTTACTTTAATTAATTTATCATTCATGTATCAAACTAACAAACGGCATGTCCATATTGGTAATGGTATAGTTTTTTTTTTTTTTTTTGGGTGCAATATTTAATTTTCTTATAATTTTTTTAACATGCATATAGTAAACAACCTAGCATTCATCTATCATAGCATATCATGTGGCATTTATAGACATATCAACTCATCACATCATTATCGACGTCGACGTATGTATCTCATCATGTCCTAAAATTCATCTAAATAGACATATCATCATCTCATCCACGATCATAATCTAACATTCATCTAGGCATGGTACACTTCCTACCCTTCATTTAGCCATTTCATGCTTTATCTCATGGACTAAGATATTACATGTCATCATTTAGCACATGGGAAGCAAGCATATCATTACAACATTCAAGGGCCGTAGGCATGGAGCATCAATCATGTTCATCATCCAAGCATTGCACACAACAAGGCATCATATGTTCATCAAGCACATCACACTCATCGCATATATGCACCTCCATGTTATAATGCATGACTTACATTCACTACCTCATTGTTTCACAACACCATAACACCTATATATTAATGTATGTTCATATTCAAATGTTAGTTCAAGTGTTTGCACAAGCATATTAACCCTAATTCTTAATCTAATAATCAAAGCATATAAAACATGTTATACTACTACATA
Organism: Quercus ilex subsp. ballota; assembly: GCA_032727855.1. Classification (NCBI taxonomy): domain Eukaryota; kingdom Viridiplantae; phylum Streptophyta; class Magnoliopsida; order Fagales; family Fagaceae; genus Quercus; species Quercus ilex. The sequence goes on from CM064911.1 coordinate 11,317,799, forward strand.
CTAACCTAAAAAAGCATAAACTAAACTATATAGACCTAAAACATGCACTTAAACTAAAATAGAAAGAAAGCAGAAGAGCAAACAATTCTAGGTTTTTGGGTTAAACATGCATGCGCATGCAAAAGCATGCATATGCATATTCTTGTCCTAGCATGCTTCTAATCTACAAAGCAATAAACTTAAACTACATAGAGGATAATCAAAACAATGGAAACAAGAAAAAAAAAATTAAAGAAATTAGGTTAGACCCTTATCTCAAACACAATTGCTCTTGGAGCTTGATTTTGATTGCTCTCCTCAGTCAATCTACAAAACAAAATACCCAGTGGGTTAGTAAGTTTGACTAGAGGGATAAGAACCAAAATAGGTCATAGCCAAGAAACTTTACTTTAGGATGTTTTTTGAAGTAAAAAGCCTCTCTTAAATCACTATTTTGGAGTGGATTTAGTGTGTTGTGGAAAAAAAAGCCATAAGGCCTTTTATAGTGTTCAAAGAGGAGGGTAGGGGTCTTCATAAGTGATGTGGATTAGCTCTACCACATTTTCCATTAAAAACTTTCCTTCCATAAGGCCTATGCATTCATGCTCGAGGCTACGTACGCATGCTTATGGTTCATGCAAGGTTTTTCTTTTCCAAAAAACATCTTTCAACTAAAGAGTTCTTTTGGCTAGAACTTAGATCAGCCCTAAACTCTTCTAGTGGTATCGTCATTGGGGAACAACTGAACGAGGACTCAAGTTATAAAAGGTACAAAATGAGATGTACTATACACTCCAAAGAATCTTATTGGAAATAATTTTTGTAATTTCAAACAATCTTTCAAACACTCTTTAGGTCACAAGATGAGTGAGTTAAAAACAAGTTCTTTCAATTTTAAACAACACATGTATGTATATATATATATATATATACTTGTATTTTTTGTATTAAAAATCTGTCCCCTAAGTAACAAATCCTGTCTACACCCTTGTCTTACAGGCTAATAGTTAGGCACTCAATGCTCTACCTTTCTTAATATTGCAAATGTTAGGTCTCCATCGTCCACTTGTGTATAGCCCCCGACCTGTAACACCAACAAAGAACTTAGCTCTCCACTTTAATTAGCCAAGGACAAATCCATTCCTTAGAGTCGTCGTCTTTAATTTGTCTCATACTCATCTTTTCCAATCCTCCTTTGTTTTTATTTCTTTTGTTCAATTAATGCCACAACACAGCTGTTCAATTAGTCAAGGACAAAGGCTTCGTTTTCCGATCAGAAAAGTGTAAGCAGTTATAAACAAATTAATTTATTTTCTTTCTTTTTTTCTTTTTAATCGGAAAAGTAAAGAAAATTATCTATACTATTATTAAGAGAACAAAACTCTTTGGGGTCTACTTTTTTTTTTTTTTTTTTTTTTTAATTACTTCAACACTAACCTAATATGTTTCTCAAAAAAAAAAAAAAAAAAAACACTAACCTAATATACATTGAAGTTGTTTAAGAGTTAAACAGATGGACACAAGGGTTACAATTCTACACAGCAGTGGAAATTAATTACTTTTCTAAACTTTATTTTTATTATTCATTATTCATTTCCTGTTTAAGTGAAACAATTTCTCTTGAAGAAAAAGAAAAGAAAAGAAAAGTGATGTGAGAAGCTACTATTAACTTGTATTTTGCTTTAAATTATAAACTTGATCTAAAGTTTAAGTATTTGAAATGTGTGTTTTTTTTCCTTATTTGCCACTATAACTTAGAGTTGTTTTTCTTTTCTTAAAAAAAGAAAGAGAAATTAACGTGCAGTTATTTTGGACCATTTAAAAAAGTGGGCACCGAAAGGTCAATTTTCTTAATAAAAGTTTAGAAAATTCTTATAAGAAAAATGGTATGGATGTTGGACTATTACTATAGACAATTATGTGATAGAGTGTGACATATATTGTCTCTATTATTTGGAGTCTCTTATGGGTCACACGTTGGATGTGCATTAATGTTGCCTTGCATTTTTCGTATTATTTGTAGAAGTTGGAGCGGATATGTGGAGAGAACGAAAAAGTGTAGAAAAATGTCAAAATATTAATATTAATACTAGTGAAAAATGACATATATAATTATAGAAAATAACAGAAAAAATGTCAAAATATTAATATTAATAGTAGTGGAAAATGACATATATCAGTATAGAAAATAACAAAAAGTATAATTTTGGATAAATAGAATAAAATGACTGAAAAAAGGAAACTGTTTGTTTTTAGACCCCTTAAACAATAACCAGATTAACCTAGTTAATTAGCCAAGTGATTAACTTAGTCAAATTATGCAAATCTACGTTATCACAATCAAACAATCATATCATATATAGCAGCGGAAAAATAAATAATACAAAGATATGATGACCCAGGAAACCACATCGGTAAAAACTTGGGGAGGATTTAACCTAGCTATCCTCAAGGTAAACCTGAATCCACTATGAAAGAATCGAAGTTTTACAATAAGACTTAGACCACTAATATCCTATTGCTACCCACCAGTAGAAATTTACTGACACGACCACGTGCAAGCTTCGAGACCACAGACTCATTCTTTCTTGGATTCTCCAGCAAATACAAGCACACTCGCTTGTGTATCTTTAAGCTCTTTAGTGCAGCAACTGAATGATCATCAAGTTCTTGAAGAAATCTCCTCCTTGATAATCGTAAGTTTATGTGAAGGAAAGCTCTTTTCAGATCTCATAAGAGATTCACACAAACAGTAATATGAGCAATCTAAAAACGTAGCTAGGGTTTCCCTTATATACCTAGGGCAAAAACATAAAACCCTAAACGTTTTAGGAGTTAGGGCTGAGTTGGAATAATGCAGCAAAAACGCATTCTGTGCGAAGTTCGATTGATCGAGCCAAAGCTTCGATTGATTGAGCCAGGCCGAAATGCACAGTGACTTCTGCATCAGCTTGATTCCAACTTTACATAAAAGACACAACTTTGAGCAAGTCTAAACAAGACTAAACAACCTGTTTTGATCATGGTTTGCTAACATTACACATTAGAGTTCTAAATACGTAAAATCCTAAATCTTTAGAACCTAACAAACTCCCCATTTGACAATCCGTGACAAAACACAAACTAAAAGCTCAAAGTTTACAAATAAAAGCCCTTTACAAATAAATGCTCAGAACAACAAATTCAATCCTAACTACTATCCATCAGTTGCAAGTGTAGACAACAGCACGACTGAATCAACCTGTATTTCCTGAAATACTCAACAAACATATAAACGCATGTGTGGAAAATACAAGTAAAACAAAATAAATTCTTGATTTCACTAAAGCACAAAATAAAGACATATATCAATGAATAAGTCATAAATATAAATCAATAAGCAATGAAACAAGAAACAAAATAAATGTACATCTCCCTAACATGAATAGCCCAACAAAAATACATCAAGAGCCAAAAAGAATGTAAAATACAAAGTGCAGCTCCTAGATACAATCTAATCACCACAGGCTCCAACCAAACCAAAAAGCTCCCCCTATCGACAAAACTCTACAAGCTATACAAAAGCTACTCCCCATTTTTGTGACGGAATGCCAAAGGGCAATCAGAATCCATCATCAAAAGGAGGTGGCGTAGGAGATTGACTAAGATGTGCCAACTCTGCACGCATAGCACGAACCTTATCAAGCAAGTCCACCAAAACCTGTCCCTGAGCCGCCTGAATGGTCAAGACATGATCCAACGTACGTCGAATGTTGAACTCATCCGAAGTAGTCGGTGGAGGAACATCAACAACAGCAGCAGCACTAGACGTCTCAGCCTGTGCATCACCTGTAGAAGAGGGAGGAAGGGGTACAGCACCAGAAGACTGAACACGATGAGGTCTTAAATGAGCAGCCCTCTGCCTAAGGAAGGTGGCACCTATGGGACCAGTAATATGTACGGGCTCAGACGCGGGGAAACCATCTAATCCTAAAAACAACAAAATCCTATGAATGAAAAAAGGATAAATAAGAGCGTGACCAACAGCGCTACTCCTATGAATCTCGTTCAAAGAACGAAGAAACAGATGAGGAAAAGAAATAGAAGCACCATAAACAAGAGCATATAAAAACACACATCTCTCTATAGGGATGGTGTGGAGATGAGAAATAGGCCACAAGGAATGACATGCTATCCTAAGAAAAAGATAGGAAGTCTTAGAAAGCTCAGCGGACGTGATCCGAGGATCAGAACCCCACTAGATAGAAGACCCAGTGATGTATGACATGACGTCATCTAAAGGTGGAGACTCCTCATAAGGATAGACGGGCTGCCTAACGGCCGGAATCCCAAGAGCCTCAGCCACTACCTTAGGGGTAATGGTGAACTCAACACCTCGTATCCAACTCCTAACAAGGGTGTTGGAATCATAGACGTGGCAAGAGAGGTTCGAGTAGAACTCTCTAATCAGGGCGGTCGGGGGTGGATGATCTATCTCCAACAAAGACAACCAGCCCCTACTCTCAAAATTTGCCCTAATGGCAGGATCGACCTCATCTAAAACAACATAACGCTCAGCCCAAATTTTCCTCTTACTATTCAACTTATCATAAGCCTCTCTACTTTTGTCATTCTTAAACCGCTCACAACTAGAGGGAGACTTAGAAGAAGTGGAGGGAGTCCTATGAGCTCTAGTCTTCCTAGGCATGGTGCTAAGGAAAGGACAAAGACACAAAGCAGAACCAAAAAGAACAAAAAGGAAAAACTAAGGGCAGACTGCAAGTTAGCACAGAACAAATATAGAACAAAAATATATATGATGCATGAACAGTTTAAATGTCATGATGTATGCTCTAATGCAGTGAAACTAAGTTCAATTTAAGTTTAAATTCACAAAATTGGCTTGAGCATAGATTTTCTAACAAAAACCCCAAAATTTGAAAATCACTTGTTTGTTTTTATAAAAAATTTGACCAATTGATCATCACACAAGTTAGAATACAGATTATAATGATCAATTACATCAATTCAACAAGCCAATTTCATCAATTTTAACCCAATTGAAAAAAACCCCAAATCGGATTAGAACAAGCCCTAGAAATTTCAATTTCTCACAAAGCACAAAATTGATCAAATTAACCAACACAGATCATGTTTATAACAACCAATAACAAAAACCCATTGATCAATTGTGGAAGAAATGATCAAAAACACCAAAAACCCCAAATTTTCATAGTCCGAAAATTCCTAAAAAAAATGCATGAAAAATGCATGAAATGTGAAAATAAAAGCAAAATGATGGGTAAAAGTGTCTTACCGGCCTTGGGAGAGGAAAACCTTGTAAAAAATTCGAAGGAAAACAACAAAAATTGGATGTGGAGCTTGGTCCGAATCGAAGAGAGAGAAAAAGTTTAAAACTTTTGAAAAAGGTGTTTGAAAAAGTCAAGATCTGATGTTTTAAAAACCTGATTCACGTTTTTCGATTGATCGAAAATCAGTTTCGATTGATCGAAACAGACAGAGACTCATAAATTTTTTTTAAAACAATTTCAATTGATCGAAGAATAGATTGGATCAATCGAAACAAACAGAGGCCCACAAAATTTTTGAGAAGGAAAAAAAATTTTGAAAAACAAAAACACATTTTGGGCAATAACACTCAAGGCATTGAAATTGATGAACAAAATGCATGAGTATGATATGAAATACTTTTCAATAACACAAGTTTTAAACCCAATTTTCCCAAAAATAAGATTTTCAAACAATCTCCCTTTGAATTCTCAAGCAACAAATCAGTTTTGCATAAAACTCAAAGTATTTTTAAACTTGGTTGGTCAAACCAAAAACACACACAATAACATGTACAAAGTTTAGCAAAGAGTAACTTGTGTAGTGTATGCAACTAGCAAAATCTTGAGATACATGTGAAGTGATATATGAATAGAAATCAAGCACAAAGTCTACAAAATTCATCACATAGAATTTGAAAGAGACTATCACCTAAAGAGTTACATCATATAACTCCCACATCTCCTAGATCATAAGCTTGCAATCATGTAAGTTTCTTGATTTGCCTCATAATGTACACACCAATTTTAGTAGTTCAGAAACTTATTAAAATAGCCGGGATAATGTACACACCAATTTTAATTATTTGATTTAGCTTTAAGTCCAATAATGTACACACCAATTTTAAGCATTTAAACTGAGACTACACCTTATATTCTTTTTGTACATGTGCTACACTTTCTCGAGCACAAAATCTTACGATATGCACTAAGGTGTTCATGATTGGCTAGTGAACAGTGGTGAGATGGTTATTTATGTCTTTCTCAAAAGGTTTAAGTCCGACAGTCAAAGACATGTGACTTCAAGATCAAGACAAAGTGATCAAAAACCATAAACATCTTTCCCACACAACATGCACTACAAAGCTCAGACTAGTAAAGTGCAATAAATAAGCTCATCAAAGCTAAACAAAGTACAAAAGACATGTTATGTGAAGATAAATTGACCAACCTTATTTTCAAAAACTAAGAGAGTAAATACAAAACACAATTTGCTTCCTTTTTTATTTATTTATTATTTTTTTATTTTAAAATGAGGAAACAAAAACAGTCCCAGAATGAAATGCATGAATGTTATGCAATGCAAATCCTAGAAAAAAAAAAAAAAAACAGAAACCAAAGAACAATGGTCACAAAGAGTAGAGCAATGAAGTACAAGGACCATGTCAGAAAGACTCAATTAGATCGAGCCTTTTGCATCCAAAACCTTTTAGATGCACTACGAACATTGGAGTTCTTATTCACATTAGAGTGATTTCCAACTCCAGGATTGGAAGAAAGGTTTAGAGCCTTTACCAATTCACCAATAAGTGCCATAGGATCTTGTGCTTGAGGTACAGACACTTTCGGCTTATTTGCTCGCTTAGCTGCTTGCAGCTTGTAACAGTTTGGACGAATGTGTCCAGACTTTCCACAAAAATGACAAACCCAAACAGGCTTACCATGTAGCTTGTCCTTAGAAAGGGTAGACTCCTTAGGTTTAGACTTTTTCAGATCAACCCTAATCTTCCTAGGAGGTGTGACCTCTACAGATTTAGCAGTCTCACTCACAACCTCACTCACAGGGTGTTCAGAGGAAGAAGAAGGAACAAAGTTTGTGGAATTGGGTGCAGACACAGAGATGCTTTCAACAAAACCGAATCCAGATTTGTCAGAATGAGCCTTTTGAACACTCAGCATTTGATCAAGTTTAGAACTAGCAGATCTAGCAACAGATAAATCATGTTCCAAAGATTTAACTTTATCAAGTAAGAGCATATTCTCAGTTTTCACATTGTTCAAAAGTTCTTTAGCATCAAACAATTTAACAAGCAAATTTTTCTTTTCAAGCTCAAGAGATGCAATTTTCTTTAAGCCTAATTCAACATTCATGGCATCTTTTGCAGCAACTTTGCAAAATTTATTGTAGGCTTCTTGAAGATCTGCATCCTCAGAGAGTTCCCCATCAGAAGGGTTCTTTTTAGCAGACACACTTTCATTGACTACAGCAGTAGCAATGAAAGCAATAAAGTTTCCATTCTCGTCACATCCGGACTCATCATCAGAAACTTCATTATCACTAAGGGTTACATCCATAGCTTTCTCCTTAAACCTCAAGTATGTGGGACATTCAGATTTCATGTGACCATACCCTTGACATCCAAAACACTGAGGGCCCAAAGAATTGTTTAAAGATTGACCAACTTTTTCTTTAGGTTTTTCATTGCTGTTAACCTTAGTGGGATCATTCTTCCTAAAATTTTTAGGTTCAGCAGTGTTTGTACCTCTTGCCCTTCTGTTACTGTTCCTAAGAAAGTTTCTAAAATTCTTAGCAAGGTAAGCAATCTCTGTAGCAGAGAGCTCATTATCAAATCCACCAACCTCAACATCATCAACTGACTTAAGAGCCATTGACTTGGATTTGCTAGTTTTGGGTAAGTCTAACTCATAGGATTGAAGAGATCCTACAAGTTCATAAACAGGGATGAAGTCCACATCCTTGCTCTCAATGATGGCAGTCATTTTAGGTCTAAAGTTCTCAAAGATCTAAGAATCTTCCTAACAATTTTAGGTTGATCATAGATTTCACCCAGATTATATGCAAAATTAACAATGTCATTTAGTTTAACATAGAATTCATCAAACGATTCATCATCAGACATCCTAATGCTTTCAAATCTAGATGTTAACTACTGCAACCTTAGTGCCTTCATGCACAGTCTGGAGGATTTTCCAAGCAGTGTGAGCAACCTTAACATTAGAGATTCTCTTAAATTCCTCCATAGAAACAGCGTTAAAGATGGCATTCATAACTTTGCTATTAAACCTAGCTGCTTCTTTTTGAGAAGTTTGCCACTCACTCACAGGAGTAGTGGGCTTCTCCCATCCTTATTCAACGGAGTTCCACACTCTCTTATCAATAGATTTCAAGAATGCTTTCATCCTTACTTTCCAATAAGCATAATTATTCTCATCAAAGTGAGGAGGAATAACTAGAGAGTGCCCGTGTTCCATGACAACAGGGGTCAAGGATCAGCTCAGAGATCAAAAGATCTACAAACAGAGAGCTACCCACTCTGATACCACTGACTCCTTCTTTCTTGGATTCTCTAGCAAATACAAGCACACTTGCTTGTGTATCTTTAAGCTCTTTAGTGCAGCAACTGAATGATCATCAAGTTCTTGAAGAAATCTCCTCCTTGATAATCCTAAGTTTATGTGAAGGAAAACTCTTCTCAGATCTCACAAGAGATTCACGCAAACAGCAATATGAGCAATCTAAAAACGTGGCTAGGGTTTCCCTTCTATACCTAGGGCAAAAACATAAAACCCTAAACGTTTTCGGAGTTAGGGCTAAGTTGGAATAATGCAGCAAAAACGCATTCTGTGCGAAGTTCGATTGATCGAGCCTAAGTTTCGATCGATTGAGCCAGGCCGAAATGCACAGTGACATCTGCATCAGCTTGATTCCAACTTTACATAAAAGACACAACTTTGAGCAAGTCTAAACAAGACTAAACAATCTGTTTTGATCATAGTTTGCCAACATTACACATTAGAGTTCTAAATACATAAAATCCTAAATCTTTAGAATCTAACAGAAATATTTAATTGATTCTAATTAGTCTGATTATTATAGACCCCAAAAATTTTAGGATTAGAACTTATATACTGTTTTAGAAGTGGGATATATTAAAAATATAAGTATTTTGAGCAGTAAAAGAAAAGAGAAACTATATATATATATATATATATATATATATATATATTGTAATGGATAATATAAATCGCTAAGTGTATATAAAATCACTTTGCTCCTTACATCAAAATATGCAAATATTACATAATAATGAATGGAAAAATCCATCAAGACAAGGCTGTCCAAAAGACCGCCCAATCTAACACTCCTGAATACTGATTGGTCGCAACACACACAGTTGGTTTTAATCATTTTTTAAATCAAATATTGTAAATCTATAATTTCATTTAATATTGATCATATCATTTATAATTAGATATAACTATGATGATCTCTCAAAAAAAAAAAAAAGATATAACTATGATGCGTCTTGCTTTTTAGTAGGAAAAAAAATTGATGTCACACCAAGTAAAAATATATATAATTTTACTCTCTTTTTTTGAAAATAAAAATGACGTAACATTATGTAAGTTCTTATTCTATATGCCTAGCCTTTTACTAAATTTACCTTACATGTGGTTCTCATTCATCACATATTATCTATATCTTATCCTTACACATGGATATTTTTTATTGGCTGCATATAATCATATACCTATAGCTCTATCACATCTCCATTCAAACCTCTCTCTGTCATAGTTGTTATCAGCTTATCGCCATTAATATTGGGTAGAGAAAACGCAAAGGAGATGACTGGGTCCAAATTCATAGAATTAAGCTTTTTGGGTTAAGCAATGTTATATTAACTCCTCAATTAGATTCTCCCTTACACATGGATATTTCTTATTGGCTGCATAGAATCACATACCTGTAGCTCTACCGTATCTCCATCCAAACCTCTCTCTCTCTCTCTCTCTCTCTCTCATAGTTGTTATCGCCATTAATATTGGGTAGAGAAAATGTAAAGGAGATGACTAGGTCCAAATTCATAGATTTAAGCTTTTTGGGTTAAACAATGTTATATTAACTCCTCAATTAGATTCTCCCCAACGAAATATCTTCCTGAAAAATGGTATCAGAATTAATTTATTGTGGTGTGGGATAATGTATCAAGGTTTTTAAGGTCCATTTCTCAGTTTGAGTGAGAAGAGTGCAACACGAGGTGCATATAGATAATTTTGGAAAAATACCCAAAACAAAGTAATATTGTCAATGATGTTAGTTTAAAAAAACAGTTTTGTGCGAGGTTCCAATGATATTATCTCCTCAACAACCATCCCCCTAGTCCTTTGCAATTGTTGTTCGCCCGTACCTCCCTTGCCCTCCCAATTCCTTTGTCACTAATTTTTTGCCAATTGATCGTAATTTCCACCAAACAACCTTAACTGAAAATAGGATTTAATGATTTAATCGGCTTACCCAAGAAAAAAAAAATGAAAAAGAGAAAGAAACCTCCTGAAATTTGTCATATATCATTAGCTTAGTTAATAAAATAAAAGGATTCTACTGTTTATCTCAAAAAATAAATAAATAAAAGGAAAAGTAATTTACCATTTTCTACCTTTATATCATCATTATTCATTAGCATGATAAAATGAAGTTGTACTTCCATTTTTAAGGGAATGTACAAATTCTCTCAAAAAAAAAAAAGAAGGGAATGTACAAATTAACGGAGGAATGTTCAAACAAATTCCAAAATTTAAGGAAGGTGCCATCGAGGTTGGGAAAATTGCATGTGTTATTAAATGACCAAGTACATGATCCACTTATATTATATAACAAAATTGCAATGGGTTCTAGTTAGCTTAACTGGTAAAGTTTCTGATAGTTGAATAAGAAATTTGGGGTTCAATCCCCGCCTACACCAAAAACTAATTAGTGTCTTTGTCTGATGATAAAAAATTATTATTAGAAGTGAATGCCATAGGTTGAAACCCTTTAAAAAAAACAAAAACAAAAACAAAATTTCGTGCGCTTACAACAAATGGCTTAGTTTAAGTGTAATGCATCATATGATGTGCTTTCCTTATTTCACACGCTATAAGTACATTAAAATTCTTAGCATAACTTCTCTAAATAGAAATCTATTATTAAAGTTTAATGAAGTTAAATACACACACACATATATATATTATATCTAAAAAATTTCATTATTTATATTTAAATTAGTTTAATTATCTATCATATATATGTCATACTTTCATAATGTGACTTAATATAAATGTTACACATATATACTATATTGAAATAACATAGTTTGCTCTAAGTTAAAATTTCCAGCCAAAGTTTCGAGAAATTTGAAGTAATACTTCGATTAGAACTTAATTATTAAAAATTTCAAAGAAATTTTAGAAGAATTCTTTTTCTTTATTTTATGGTTATTTATTTATATGGATAATTTATTATTTTTTTATGTTTTTTTTTTTTTGAAGAAAAAGACAATGTATTTAAAAATTAAGAAACATTGGTTAAATAGCTTGGAGTACAAAAAACTATTTGGGGGGAACATCCTTCATCCAAACTAAAAAGCCTGGCATATTAACAGTGAATCGAGCCAAACAATGAGTTACCTTATTACTTTCTCTCTTAACTTGAGAGTAATGCAATTGAGTAAAAAAAAGAATTAGACCTATGCCGAACATCATCCAAAAGCAAACCACAGGGAGACAGATCAATACAACCATTTTCAGAACTTGAATCAACATTAGGTATCACCTTCCAAAACAGCATGTGTAATTCCTAACTCAGCAACAAACTCCAAAGCCCATGCCTTCTCTCTTATTATTTTTATATTGATAATGATATTACACAATGTATACTTCTGTCACGACTACTCACGTAACTAGAAGTATTTTTTTTCTTTGATATTGCTATTTATTTTATTGTTCACTTTTAATTATATTATTGAAATATTTAATTCAATTTACATATGATTTTTAATTAATTTATGCAAGCACCATTTGGCCATATCAAATTATTAGCATAATTTGCTCTAAGTGAAATATATTGTCATAGTTTCATGAAGTCAAAAAAATATTGTTTCAATTAAGATTCTAGTTTTAATTTTTTAAAGTTTAAAAATAATTTTTATTTAATTTAAATAATTTAATATTATGCCATAGCTTTTATTAAAAGTGTAAGGTTGAAATTTATCAACCATCTTGTTGGCTTTATTCCGTGTCAATTTGCTTGTAATTTAGCATGTAGTAACCCTGTATTTAGGTGGGATTCATGTAAGGGTAGTGTGTGAAGAGAGTGTGAAGAAAAGCTCAAATTTGTGCAAAGAAGCAGTGTTTCGCGGCTAGAACTCGCGGCTGACTCGCGACTGGCAAGCTGCCAAATGCAGGCACGTGAGAAGCACACAGGGGAGCTAAAGGGTCGCGCCAGCTGTCGCACTACAGGACAAAAGTCCCAGGCTGGCCAGGCCGTTACTTCGCGACTTGAACTCGCGAACCGCGAGGTCAAGCCGCCAACCAGCCCTGTTTGGCAAAAACTGTTTCTTTGTATTCCAAACACATACCACTATAGATAGACCCTTATACCCACTAAATTGAGAGAGCTTCCAGAGAGAATTTGTGAGAGAAACCCTAGAATAAAACAAGATTGTCTCATCCCCAATCTTCATCTAAGAGACTCTACAAATTCCTCTACTCTCTTCCTCTCCATTGTTACATCCTTGAGAGGTTATTGACCAAATCCTTGTCTCACCACACCCACGTCTGTGAGAAGGTCTTTTGGTGTTAAAGGAAGCAGTTTGGGAAGGAACTAATGGTTATTGGTTGATGCTATGGGCTATAGTGGAATCCGGTAAGTTAGAGAAGAAAAAGGTTCAGCGCAACCTCGTTGGAGCAAGAAGCTTGGAGGGCTTAGGTACCTGGGTAGATTAGGCTTGGAGGGTCTATTGCTGTTCATGTATCCCAACTACATTTTCTATTTTCTAGTGGATTATTGACCGCTTAGAGGGCGGCGGAAAGGTTTTACGCCGAGGGCTTCAGTTTCCTCTTTGATAACACATCGCGTGTTGTCTTTGTGTTTGTATCTCTCTTCCCTTATCTTTGCCTTATATTTACTGCTGTGGATGTGTTTATATTTGGCTTAGATTAGTTATCAATTCTGTGATTGGCTTATATTCATGTTTCGCACATTAATTGTTTGATTATGAGTTTGAATTAATAATTTATAATTTGGGGTCTAAACGTTCAAGGGTGTTTTACACACATATTGAACATTCAAAAAGAAAATTGATTTGTGCTTGCAACATTTCACGTAATTTTTATTAAAATTACTAATAACTATATTTTATTCTAAATGAAATTATTACTGAAGTTTTAAGAATTTTAAAAGAAAATTTATTATTTAAAAAATATAAATTTTTTGGTTGTGATAAAACTTGGTCGCACATGATGTGCTTTCACCCATAATTAAACTTATTTTTATTTTTCTAAAATTTGCTATTTATTTTGTTCTATTTCAATTATATTAAATAAATATATTCTTTAATTCATATCTAATTTGAACCCTAATTATCCTTTTATACTCCTCATAAAAGGATAGTAGAAAATTCTTACCCACTATTAATTATAATATTAGTATTAGTATATTATATCATTATTGGTAGTACATATATAACAAAACATATTCTACTAACCTTTTCTTTTTTGTTCTTTCTTCCAAGGCATCTTTGACTAATGACTAACACCTAGGATGAGAATGATAGTTTTAACTCATCCTAAAAGTTGAAACGTACACATTTGGAATCATCTTTCTTCTTCTACTACATTATATAAGCAGCTATAGCTTAATAAAGATCCAAATCCATTATCTTTTTCCTTTCATATCTTCCTTATATATTTGTGTCTCGTGTCTAAGTGCAGAGAAACAAACACAATGGAAAGTAAACCTTTTTGTTGGATTCTTCTATCCTTGCTCATTCTTTCATTCTTTGTGTCTCAAACTCATGAAAAAATGCAAGGATCACAAACTCTAGTCTATCTTCACAATTCCACATTGAAGAAAAGTTTTGGCTTCGACACGAGTTTTTTTGAGGCAATTGACAATTTCAATGAAACTAGTGTTCACCCTCAGGAGGGGTTGAAGGAGAAAGATAGGATTGAGAGATTGCCTGGACAAACTCAAGTGAATTTCTCTCAATATGGTGGCTATGTTACAGTGGATAAATCAGCAGGTCGTGCACTTTATTATTATTTTGTTGAAGCTCAACATTCTAAAGATTCATTTCCTCTTCTTCTTTGGCTTAATGGAGGTATTCAGTTCTACAAATGTAAATGCATGTTATTTTGTCTGAAGTAAATACTTTTTTTCTTTTTGTTTTTGGTTTTGTTCTTTCTTTTTGTTTTTAGTGCCTTTTCTTTTTATTAATTTGTTTCCTTTTAATTTTTAGAGATAGGAAGGGAGGGATAACTGATAAGGGGGAAAAAAAATGAGAGTATATATTTTATTTTTAACTAGTGTGTTGCCCTCCCTCATAAAAAGCATTGCTACCCCCCAAGAAACTTTTACTTTGAACTATAGTAAATTGTTCCTAAAGAAGCCTATAACTAACACTTTAATGTCAATTGGTGTTTTGGTCTGGTAATAAATAGCTATCATTAAGAGCAGACACCATAAGTTGAAATTCTCTTTCATACAAAAAAAAAAAAAAAAAAAAAAAAAAACACTACATACATATAATACACACAAAAAAGAAGCAGCCTTGTTATGGAATTATTAAATTACTATAGTATTTGTATTTTAATGTTAAAGGAACTTGCTTGCCATTTAAATTGAAAATAAAAATGTAAAAAATAAATAGGCTAAAATGCAAAACCTACCATTTATGCATCACTAAAATTCATTTCAGCCTCTAAGTTTCAGCCAAATTGAAACAGTTTTTGATGCAAAATTGACTCTCTTGATTTACAGTATCAGCCACCTAGTTATAATATGGTCTTATTTGATTGATTATTATTCTTGCTTAATTTCTCCATAGGTCCTGGTTGTTCATCTCTTGCTTATGGAGCAATGCAAGAGCTTGGGCCATTTCGTGTGCACAGTGATGGCAAAACACTTTACAAAAACAAATTTTCATGGAATTATGGTATAGCTTTCATAACATTAATTTATTTTATGGTTTTTTTTTCCAAAATTTAATAATATAATTATCATTCTCTTCCAAAACATATTTTCAATTTTACTTGTTTATTTATTTGAATTTTCTCTTCAGTCGCAAATGTTTTGTTCCTTGAGTCTCCTGCCGGGGTAGGATTTTCGTACTCCAACACAACAAAGGATTATAGTACTAGTGGGGATAGAAGAACTGCAGGAGATAATTATGTGTTTTTGTTGAATTGGCTGAAAAGATTTCCTGAATACAAGAATCGTGATTTTTATGTTGCTGGAGAAAGCTATGCCGGGCATTATGTTCCTCAACTTGCACATACCATTCTCTTCTGTAATAAGAAAGCTAACAAGGCCATTATCAACCTCAAAGGGATCATTGTATCTCTCTCTCTCTCTCTCTCTCTCTCTCATAACACACACAAATTAACAATTGTAAATTAGATAATAGTCTATGAGAAATAATTAGATGTCACACTAAAAATGCTTATATATCTTTAAGCTCTTTGATATGAAGAATTTACTGAAATTTATATGTTACACTACTTGATTGTCTTTCCATTCTCAAGAATTATCATGATGGTGAAGCTTTGAAATTCCCATTAGATTCATCAAAACAAACAAAAATCAATTACAACTTACTTCTTGGCCCCCTTAAATTTTAGAATTTAACTTTTTGTTATTAGCAAATAGATAGAGTAGAGTTTAGTCCTTTTTTTTTTTTTTTTTTTTGCTAAACGAGTAGAGTTTAGTCCTTAAACATTTATATTTGATCCTCAAATATTTAAACGTGTAAAAAGGAATGGAACAGAAAACCCAAAACATTAAATAGGAAAAGAAAAACCCAAAAAACAAAATATTGCTTTGGACCATTAATCAGCTATGGGCGTGTCCTTTTAAATACTTACAAAACCCCAATTGTCTAAAATCCAAATCAACAGTTTCTCCAAAAGAAGAAGAAAAAAAAAAAAAAAAAAAAAAAATCCAAATCAACAGATAAAATAAAACAGATCAGTTTATTGTGTGAAAACCTCAAGCCACCACGCCGTCTAAACCCTAAAATAAAACAGATCAGTTTATTGTGTGAAAACCTCATGCCACCACGCCATCAATCAAATCGCCTCACCAACTTGGTCCTCTCAGTTCATGCTTCCGTCCAAGTCGATAGCCACTAGTTTTCTTCCCCTCTCTCTCTGCTTTTTTTTTTTTTTTTTTTTTTTTTTTAACACGATACCATGTGCTCTTTTAGTAGTTTTTATTGTTGTCTTGTAACTTTAAAGTTTAAACTGACTGACTCTAACCTTTGGCTAAAACACGTGTATGGCTGCATGTGTTTGTTTATAACTTTATTTATTATTCTTTCTTTCTTTTTTTCTAAGAAGAATTATTTTTTAGTTTGTAGAATCAACTTATTCACTATTCATATACTGACATCAAATATATAATATTATTCTTTAGTTTATATATATTTTAAATTAATTATATAACTAGTTTATAAATTTCAAATATTTAGCTTTTAAAATTTAAAGTGTGAGTTTTTAAAGTTAATATATGGAACTAACTATTTGTTTTGATGAATTTTTTTTTTTCAAGAATTTTGTTATAATTAGTTGGTCCCCTGGATAAATTTCCTAACTCTGCCACTATGGTGAAGGATAAGACATGCTTAGTATATCAGACTGTAATTAACAACATACTCGTTCTGATGATCACATGACTTACGACAAACGTTAAAATGATTTACAAAGTGAATTGACGTTCTAGAGTACAATTAGTTATTGAAAAACTGTTTGGCAGAAGTTTATATAAACAAAAAATAGTTTATAAAGTTTGTTTGGTTTGTAAGTTTCTTTTTTCAGGTTTTAAAATCTGATATTCATTATTCAAGATCATTGAGATGTTTAAACTCCAAATTGCTTTTTAAACCAATTTGTAAAACAACAGCAGACAGCGGATATATTCACATATGGATAAAGTACGTAAATTTATTTTTTGTTTGTTTGTTGATAATTCGATATTTACAATAGGGTAGAGGAGATTTGAATCTAGGATATTTTCTGTTTCAAAAAAAAAAAAAAAATCTAGGATATTTTCGTTAAAAACACCAAACATCTAGAATGTACCAACCATTTAAATTATAAGGTTTTTAATGATAAAAGGGTAAATTGCAAATTACATCCCTAAAGTTTGGGAATGATTAGATTTTATACCCTAAAATTTCAAAATTTGAATTTTATCCCCTAAAGTTTGGTGATGTTTGAATTTTACACTCTGACATTTCAGAATTTGAATTTTATTCTTTATATTTTAGGAGTGTTTAGATTTTATTCCCTAAAGTTTTGAGGTGTTTGGATTTTACACCCTAAAGTTTCAGAATTTGAGGGTATAAAATCCAAATAATCCTAAACTTTAAGTGGTAAAATCTAAGTTCTGAAACATCAGAGTATAAAATCCAAACACCTCAAATATATTCAATGTGCAAAATTTAAAATTTGAAAATTCAGGGTGTAAAATTCAATCACTCTCAAACTTTAGGGGTGTAATTTGCAATTTACCCATGATAAAATAAGAGAATATTGATATCTTATTTTGGAAGTAAAATATTGATATCCTAGATGGACTAATCATAGGAATAAGGATTTTCTCATTACACATGTAGAGATAAGAGATTTAACTCACTTTGACTTCATGATTTCTTAAGTTACAACTTTTAACGTTTCTAAAAGAAATTTCTTAAAAAGTTAATAAGATATAAATACTATCAAATGAAATTTATAGATTATTTAATTATACAGATTAAAGGTCATAATGTGTGGGGTGTTTAATTTACACAGATGTATGTAAGATTCAAATTCTTCCAACTATTGAATTGTAAAAAAAGTACAGGTTAAAATTTAATTCTTTTTAAAAAGTAATAATGGTTAAGCAATGAGGAGATGAAGGTAAAGGTAGGGTTCTCGGTTCAAGAGGCTCAAGCTTGAAATAGTTCTAGAGCAAGTCACATAATTCTAAAACTACTTATAGTAAGTATTATAATTTTAAAATTAGTTTATTGGTTAGCCTAGAATTATTTTGAAGCTTAATTGGTTAACATCTTTGATGTTTCTAATAGAAATATGTATTTAGAGTTCGAATATTCTTTCCATCATAATCATAGAACTACAAAACAAATATCTTAATGTTTTCGTTTTCATAATGCAGATTGGAAATGCAGTGATCAACGATGAAACAGATACGCAAGGAATGCTTGATTACCTTGAGACCCATGCAATCGTTTCAGACCGAGATGTGTATCAAATACAAAAATATTGCAACTTCTCATCCAATGCCTCCACTCCATCTCGTGAGTGCATTGCAGCCAGTGAAGCAGTGTTGAAGGATACTTCCTACATCAATCTCTATAACATTTATGCTCCCTTGTGCTCCTCTCCCAATCTCACAGCTCAGCCCAAGAAAACATCTGTAAGTTGATAAATTTTTCTAGTGAGTTTGAAACGAGAAAGAATATACAAGTGGGTAGGAAATTAAGGAATCCAAGTTCTTAAAAAGTTTTGTATTTTTTTTTTTTTTTAAATTTCCTTCATTGCATACATGCTTCTAATTAAGATCCAATGGTGCTTCAATTTTTAACCAACAAATGTCCTTTTAGCTTAGAAGTTGTTACGGATTTTTTTTTTTTTACATGCATCATTCATGTTGCATTAGTCTGAAAAATTTAAGTGCATTTTTATAAGCTTGCGAAATGGCATTATAAGTTTAAAATGAACCTTTATAAAAAGGTTATGACGGGTTGAAGTTGTGAGAAAACGTTTTGGAGTTTTAAAAATGCACTTTTAAGTTTTAACACACTCATTATTTAAAAGAGATGTCATTTATAATGTATCATATTATGAATTTTTGCTCCTAAAAATGTAATTTACAATGTTCTGTTATTTTGTGGTGCAGATATTTAAATTTGATCCATGCAGCGAGTACTATGTATATGCTTATATGAATAGGCCTGAAGTTCAAGAAGCCCTACATGCCAATGTCACTAGACTCACACATGACTGGCAACAATGTAGTGATGTCATACAGAAATGGGTTGATAGTCCATCAACCATCATTCCCCATTTGCAGGAGCTCATGGCCAATGGCCTTCGAGTGTGGATTTTCAGGTATAAGTATTATTGTCATATCTTTCGTTGTTCTATATTGACACAATTAGGAATTAACCTTTATTTTTTGTTCTTGTTACTCTCTCTAATTAATTTAGACATGTTTCCAATTTAATACTCTTATTTTTTTTTTTAAAGTCATTTAACTTGTATTTTCAATTTTGTCATTCTTTATGTCCACCATAATGAAGTCGTATTGGAAAGCGAAAAAATTATTAAAACTGACGATGATGTTTGATGGAATTAGACAAAATGACTAAATGAAAAACAAATTAATGTTAAATGTATGGGGAAAAAAAACTTAAAGAACTAAAGTGAAAACAGGTCAAAGTTTGATCATTGTAATTCGTACTTTAGTATTATTGTTATTATAGCTAATTGGTTTATAAATAATTACGTAGTTCATCTTTGCTAAGATCAATACTCCACCTTAATGGAAAAAATTAACCCCTTTCATTTGCTTAATGAGTTAAGCACAAACATATCTACCTTCTTTAGGTTTCTTTATTCAAGAGAAAAAATTCTAGTAAAGAGAAATAAAGAAGGGAGCAAAGATCGAGATTCAAGTTTTTAGATAAAACTTCACACACATACACTTAGAGTAGGTTAAAGTATAATTTTTATTTTAGATAAAAAAAATAAATAAATAAAAACCCATAGGTCTTACTACTACTTGGGGTTTAATTGGTTATAAAATGGTTACACAACACAAACTACAATATATAGAGGAAATCAAATCCCAGATACAGGTCATCTTAACTTCAAAATCACAAGGAGTTTTGAAAAGTTAACCTCAATTTCTAGGATGTTTCAGTGCTTACTGCACTTAACACGTTAGAGGCAAAGAAGTTATTGATTATTTCATTGACTTTTTACCACTTGTTTAAGACTTGTGGATCATATCTTGGCATCCTTATATATTCTTATCAATTTAATTATGATAATCAAATCAGTTTTTATTGTATGAAATGCAGTGGTGATATTGATGGAAGGGTTACTGTTACTTCAACAAAATATTCTATAAACAAAATGAAGCTTCCTGCGAAGACTGCATGGCATCCTTGGTTCCTCAATAAAGATCAGGTATTGCATAGTTCTTTTTATCTTGAATATTTCAATACATGTTTTTGCTTCAAAAAGCTCAAAATTTTCTAACATCCTTTATTCAATAGTGAAGATAACTTTTGTTGTTGTTGTCACAGGTTGGTGGCTATACACAAGTGTATGAGGGAGACCTAACATTTGCGACAGTAAGAGAGGCAGGACATCAAGTGCCAAGCTACCAGCCTGCGAGAGCATTTTCTTTGATCAAGCACTTCCTTGAAGGCAAACCACTTCCTGATATCAGTAGATATAATTAATTTCATTTTTAGCTGCATTTCATTAGTCTACATAGGCTCTAGCTAAGTTGGTTCCTTTGCCTTTGTAGTGTGCTAATTACGTCTCTTTTGATTATCTGCGTTTACCTAGTAAAAAGTTAATTGCAAGTTTCTATTTAAAGCAAAGCCCAACTTGTTTTTACTTTTCAATCATTTAATATATATATATGGTAGAGTTTTGTTCCAACAATTGAACCGTATATATTATCACTGTTAGGGTTCTATAGATGTGTCGGTTAATCCTAGTGTAGAACATATTGAAATTGAGTAGTATCAATAAAATTGTTTTTGGGTTGAGTCTGGGCCAGAAGCTACTTAAAAACGACGAAGTTTGGATTTGCTCAAAAATGATGAGTTGATGATATTTTACTTAATCTTTTATCCTATAAATGTTTTTTGAGCTAAACTTATTTTCATTAATGTACAATAAATATTCAAGACTTTAAAATGGACAAAAATTAGACTTAATTTGGATTTGAAATGAGTGAGATATGATTATTTGAAGCTGGTATAATTTTGCTATTTCTGAATGTTCAATTGACCAAAACTTAGTTCACTTGACTGTAAATTGCTTGAACAATAAATTGACTTTCTGTGATAGTTGTTTAACCCATATTTTTCTTTATATAACCAATTTTTGTTACAAAGAGAGGGTGAAAGGCTCACATACAAGAGTAAACCTGAAAGCCAAACTTTCTTGAGCTTAAAAGAGTTCTAAATTCCTCTCCTTAGTATTTCTCATTATTAAGGGACTGGATTGTCTTCCTCTTCTTCCTCTGTGCCCTGAATTGGGTGTGGATCCCATCGTCACCTTTGTTTCTGTGGGAGCTCTTCGGCGCTGCCGTTGATTGCTATGACAAATGAGAAAGAAGCACAATGACCATGAAAGTGATTTTTGTTTTTTAACTTTAACCGTTTAATCATTCATGTATCAAACTAATAGAAGGCATGTCCATGTCGGTAATAATGCTGTATTTTTTTTGGGTGCAATATTTAATTTACTAATAATTTTTTAACATGCATTTAGTAAACAATCTTGCATTCATCTATCATAGCATATCATATGGCATTTTATAGACATCATCAACTTGCATCATTACCGACGTATGTATCTCATTATGTCCTAACATTCATCTAAATAGACATATTATCATCTCATCCACAATCATAAATCTAACATTCATCTAGGCATGGTACATGTCCTACCCTTCATCTAAGCATTTCATATTTTATCTCATGGCATAAGACATTACATGGCATCATGTAACACAAGGGCAGCAAGCATATCATTACAACATTCAAGGGCGGTAGGCATAGAGTATCAATCATGTTAATCATCCAAGCATTAATGGAAATTAATTACTTTTGTAAACTTTATTTTAATTATTCATTATTCATTTCCTTTTTAGGAGAAAATATTTCCCATGAAAAAAAGAAAACAAAACAAAAGTCTTCAACACGCATATAAAAAAGAGAAGAATGTGCAGTTATTTTGGAACACTTAAAAAAGTGGGCACCAAAAGGTCAATTCTCTTAATAAAAGTATAGATATTTTTATACAAGAATGGTATAGATGTTGGACCATTAATACTCTAGAGTCCTCAGTCCTAGACAATTATGTGATAGAGTGTGACATATATATTGTCTCTATTATTTGAAGTCTCTTTTATGGGTCTCACGTTGCATGTGCTTTTTTCAGTTTATTTCTAGAAGTGAGAGCGGATGCGCGGAGAGAACAAAAATGTGTAGAAAAAGGTCAAAATAATAATATTAATAGAAAGTATTATTTTGTATAAATAGAATAAAATGGCTGAAAAAAAAAATACATTTAATTGATTCTATTGTCTATTGAAGATTATATTTGACCCCAAAAATTTTAGGATTAAAACTTAGTTGTTGTTAATTTTAGAAGTGGGATATATTAAAAGTACAAGTATTTTGAGCAGTAAAAGAAAAGAGAAACTATAATTGGAATTTTGTTTCTTAAATTAAGATTTGCAAACATTTCATAATAATGAATAGAAAAATCCATCAAGACAAGGCTGTTCAAAAGATCGCTCAACTCAACTCATCCCTCTTGAATCCTGATTGGTTGCAATGCAAACGGTTAGTTTTAACCATTTTTTAAATAAAATATTACAAATCTAAAAAATTTCATCTAATATCATATCATTTAAAATTAGATATGACTATGATACCTCTTGCTTTTTAAAAGAAAAAAAAAATTGATGTCACGCCCAAAATAGAAGAAGAAGAAAGAAATATATATATATATATATATATATATATATATATATATATATAATCTTACTCTCTTTTCAAATAAAAATGATGTAACATTATGTAAGATCTTATCCTATATGCCTAGTCTTTTACTAAATTTACCCTACATGTGGATCTCATTTATCAAATATAATCTTATCCTTACACATGGATATTTCTTATTGGTTGCTTATAATCATATACCTATAGCTCAATTGCATCTCAATTTAAACCCTCTCTCTCTCTCTGTGTTGTTATTGCCATTAATATTGGATAGAGAAAAAAGTCATGGAGATAACTAGATCCAAAATTTATAAATTTAAGTTTTTTGGGTTAAGCAATGTTATATCCGTGGCGGCTCTAAGAATTTTTTTCAAGATGGTCATTAAGAAACTTAAATTATACAATATTTAATAAAAAAAATATAGTTATATCTCATTATCAATACTATAAGCTATATCTCTCTTAAAATTTCAGTTAAATAAAAATTTTCTTGGAATTTTCTTTCTGTTTGTAAAGGACCAATATATTGTTAAAAAGACAAAAATTTGACTACAAATTTAGTTGTAGCTTAAGACTACAACTTTCACTAAATAAATTAACATGACTACATATTTTGAAAATCTAACGGTTGAATTGTATGTTTTTTATGTTTTTAAAACACACATCAAGTTTCATGTCAATCGGATGCTGTTTATTATTTGATCTATAAACTTATTTTTTGGTATAATTTTAGACTACAAAAATTTGAAAATTAAACATTTGATTGATGACATAAGCTATTTATTTTTAATCTTCTTGAAGTTTTGCAAGCACGAAGGATATAAGGAAAAAAATATATAATCTAATCGTGGAATTGTTAAAATTCATATCTAATATAAAAATATTGAGTGGAACTGTAGCCTTAATTTACAACCAAGTTTATTGCTAAACTTTGTCCAAAATTTAATTATATTGGACCTAAAAGTATTCAGGGTGGTCACTATTTTTTTTAAGGTAAAAAAAAAAAAAATTATAAAATTTTATATATAATAATGACTTGTTTTTCGAGGTTGACTCTAACTTGGAGCCGCTAGTGTGTTATATTAACTTCTCAATTAGATTTCTCCAACATGTTATCTTCTGAAAAAGTGGTATCAAGATCCATTGTGGTGTGAGATAATGTGACAAGGTTATTAAGGTCTATTTTGTAGTTTGAGTGAGAAGGGTGCAATGCGAGGTGCATATTAGATGATTTTGGAAAAACACCCAACAAAGTAATATTGTCAATTATGTTAGTTTAAAAAGACAGTTTTGTGCGAGGTTCCTTTGTCACAAATTGCTTGCCAATCAGTTGTCATTTCCACCAAACGCCCTTAACTGAAAATAAGGTTTAGTACTTAGTAGGCTTACCTTTATAAAAAAAGGAAAAAGAAAAAAGAAAATAAACCTCTTGAAAATTTTCATATATCGTTAGCTTAGTTAAAAAAATAAAAGGAAATTTTTTTATATATCATTTTCTTTGCCTAATTTCTCACCAAATGATTCTAATAAGCTTTATATCTTCATTATTGCATTAGTATGATAAAATCAAGGTTTTTTTTTTTTTTTGAGAGAGTTTAAACCTATGGTGTTTGTTCCTGATGATATTTCCTTATTATCAGATCAAGACACTAATTAGTTTTTGTGTGGACGGGAAATGAACTCTAAACTTATTCAACAATAAGAAACTTTACCAATTAAATTTACTAGAACCCATAATAAAATAAAGTTAAATTTCCATTTTTAAGGGAATGCACAAATTATCGGAGGAGTGTTCAAAAAATTTGTCAACAAGCCCTTGACGGATTCCTCAAGGAAGGTGCCATCGAGATTGGGAAAATTGCATGTGCTATTAAATGACCAAGCCCATCCTCGGCATTAACATTATTTAAAGTAACATGATTGAAGACCATGAACAAAGTATTTACTCCTCGTTATTTTGACCATATATATCAAATACTATTATATTATATAACAAAATTGCATGTCCTTAATTACGACCAATGGCTCGGTTTATGTATAATGCATCATGTGATGTGCTTTCGTCATTTCACACGCATGCATCATGTGATGTGCTTTCTTCAATTCACACGCATGCATCATGTGATGTGCTTTCTTCATTTTGCACGCTATAATAAGTATATTAAAATTATTAGCATAATTTATTTAAGTAGAAATCTATTACTAAAGTCTAATGAAATTAAATATACATAGACAATGAAAGTTGGTTTATATATATATATATATATATATATATATATATAAAACGAAACCTTTGAAACTCTTACAATTTTTCACATCAGCACAATATTTAAATAAAATTATCATTTTATTTAAATAAAATTATTTTTGTTTAGTCCAAACTTAATAAAGAGTGAAATTCTATCTTTCTAACAAGTCCAACTTAAACTCAAACTTATCATTATCATTAATATTTAAATAAAATTATTTTTGTTTAGTCCAAACTTAAACTCAAACTCATCATTATCATTTTTTAAAATAAAATTATTTTTGTTTAATCAAAACTTAATAAGGAGTGAAACTCTATCTCTCTAACAAGTCCAACTTAAACTTAAACTCAAATGTTGATAATCTATATAAAAACAAAAATTATGATAGGACTCCAAAAAAAAGAAAAAAAGAGACTCACGTTGAAAATTGGACTAAAAAAAAAAATTTGTGTTGAAAAAATAAAAAAAGACTCACCTTAGATTGAGAGAGAGAGAGAGAGAGTTCTGTTAGGACTCTTTCTCCCCTCCTCAAAGTCCTAACTTAACTTCACTTTAGGATTAAAAAAAAAAAAAAATGAGACTAATGTAAAAAAGAAAAAAGAAAAAAAAAAAGGCAAGCAATTTGATTCCACTTTCTTCTTTGATTAATGAATTTTATGTTGAATTTTTTTATATTGTTATTATTAATAAAATTTCAATTCATCATATGTGGATATTTGTTTATATTGTTATTAATGAATTTTATCTTTTATGTGAAATTTTTTATTTGCTTTCATATGTGCATGAGATTTTTATTTTTTCTATATTATTCTTTTGTTATGTTTACAATTGATTTTCTTTTGAGTATTTGGGTTAATCTTCATATTTATATTGAAATTGTTTTCGTGGGTTTGGTTTTTGGGTTGAAATTTCTACTTCTTATATATATATATATATATATATATATATATATATATATTGTACATGGCAAATAAAACATGTCTATTTTTTTGGAGAAAAATCAAAGTTGCGACCTATGTTTTCCAGCTTAGGGAACGATAAATTTTTATTCGGTATGTTACATATAAATTTGTTGAACTTGGTTTAGTTTTGAAGTAGAATTTGGAGATTCTATAAATTTTGAATTTTTAAGTCTTGGGGTTTTTGGTATTTGTGTCTCAGTAGGTTGATCTTAATTCTTCACCTTAAATGCTTTTTATTTAGGTTCATATGATTTTTTGTTTTCTTATTAAGCGCTATGATTTTTGGTTGATTAATTATTTGTTTGGATTAATTTCAATTAATTATTTGTTTGGATTCAATATAAAAGATAATGGAATTAGGTATTATAATAATGATATTGTTCCAAGTTTTCAATTGTCTATATTGTTATTACTACGAGAAAGTCATATTGTTATTCAAATTTGAAACTTGGTTTGTCTTCCTCATATCATGGTCTTTATTTATATATTTGCACTTTATATTAGTTTTGAGTGTATGTGTATATATAACTATTGAGAGTTTTGCTTTATTATTTTAAGAATTGTAAATTATTTTGTAGGTTTCGGTAACTATGCACTTGCAACTCAATAATGTTCAATGTTAAACAACTTCTCTAAACTATGGAAAAGTATAGAAGTTAAATATTTTTTCATTTAAAAAAAAAAATACTAATTAGCAAAATGTCTATTTACTCATTGTTGGATTTTTTTCTTTTCTTTTCTTTTCAAAGTCAATAGTTTTTCCTTGCATTGTACGAGTTAACGATTAGTTTATATCTAATTTGAACCCTAATACTCGGATAGTAGTAGAAAATTCTTACCCACAATTAATTATAATATTAGTATTAGTATATTATATCATTATTGGTAGAACATATATAACAAAACATATTCTACTAACCTTTTTGTTTTTTGTTTTTTGTTTCCTAGGCATCTTTGACTAATGACTATAACATCGATCTAGGATGACAATGACAGTTTTTAACTCAACCTAACAGTTGAAACATACACATTTGGAATAATCTTTCTTCTACTACATTATATAAACAACTATAGCTTAATTAAGATCCATATTCATTATCTTTTTCCTTTCATCTCTTCCTTATATTTGTGTCTCGTGTGTGTCTAAGTGGAGAGAAACAAACACAATGGAAAGTAAACTTTTTTGTTGGATTCTTCTATCCTTGCTCATTCTTTCATGCTTTGTGTATCGAACTCATGAAAAAATGCAAGAACAAACTCTAGCCTATCTTCACAATTCCACATTGAAGAAAAGTTCTGGCTTCGACATGAGGTTTTTTGAGGCAATTGACAATTTCAATGAAACTAGTAGTGTTCATCCTCAGGAGGGGTTGAAGGAGAAAGATAGGATTGAGAGATTGCCTGGACAAACCCAAGTAAATTTCTCTCAATATGGTGGCTATGTCATGGTGGATAAATCAGCTGGTCGTGCACTTTATTATTATTTTGTTGAAGCTCAACATTCTAAGGATTCATTGCCTCTTCTTCTTTGGCTTAATGGAGGTATGCAGTACTATACTTGATCCTATCTCAGTCTCCCGTTAATGTCACTATCAAATAGTGGAAACACATGTATAAATACTTTTTTCTTTTTCTTTTTCGTTTTGTTCTTTGTTTATGTGTTTAGTGCCTTTTCTTTTTATTAATTTGTTTCCTTTTAAGTTTTAGAGATAGACCGGGAGGGATAACCGATAAGGAAAAAAAGAAAAAGAAAAAAGAAAGAATATATATTATTTTTAACCAGTTTGTTGCCCTTCCTCACAAAAATAGGGGCCACGTTAGCTTTGGTCCAGGGGGTTGAACCCCTAGAGTAAAGCTAACGCCGCCCTAAACTAAAAAAATAAAAATTTAAATGTCTTGAGTGCCTAAATCTATATTTTTAAAAGTTCAAAACCAAGTAAAATAAAATTAAATATGATCCCTTTAACAATCTAATCTTGCAAATAAAGTTTCTGATCGAATCAGCGAGCGGAGTGGTGGAATTTGAATGTATTTTTTATTTGTTATTTGTTAAGTGGGGATTGGGGCATAGGCCAGTTAGTCAATTAGTAGTTAGTAAATATTAACACTAAAAAACAATTAAACAATTAGATAAGGTATGATTCTAAAAGAAATAATAAAAAAAATTAGACAAGGGGCATAGGACAGGGGAGTGATTGAGTGAGGACAAAAACAAATGTTAACACAACAAAAATTTTCTTAACAGAATTACAAAGACCAATAGTTGTTGAAGTTGAGTTGAATTGTTAAATAAAGTTACAATTAATTTATACTTTTGATCGAATATGTGAGTGGAGTGGCTGATTTAAATTTTTTTATTTGTCAATTAGTCAATTAGTATTTAGAGAATGCTAACTTTAAAAGACAATTAGACAAGAGATGATTCTAAAAGAAAATAAATAAAAAATTAGACAAGGGGTGTGGGACAGAGGAGTGATTGAGTGAAGATAAAAACAAATGTTAACACAACAAAAATTTTCTTAGTAAAATTATAAAACCAATAGTACGCTATCAAAGTTGGGTCCAATTGTTAAATAAAGAAATTTCACAGAGTAAATACATACACTAATTGATAAAAAATTCTAATTA
This sequence comes from Quercus ilex subsp. ballota, assembly GCA_032727855.1. Lineage (NCBI taxonomy): Eukaryota > Viridiplantae > Streptophyta > Magnoliopsida > Fagales > Fagaceae > Quercus > Quercus ilex. Next base: position 11,346,700 of record CM064911.1, read on the forward strand.
ATAATAATTAAAGTCACTTAACAACAATAATATTTATTTATAGTATTTTTATTTTTTAATATGATATGGAAATCCCACTCTAATTTAATCTAAGTGTATATGTGTGTGAAAAATCTTGGCCCTTGTCCCCCACCCCAAAAAGAACTTATTAATATGAAGTGATCATCATGCCATGGGTACACAGTGGAATTGTATTTAAAAACAATAGATTATTTCCAAGATTTAATCATAGCAATCATAATTAGTATGTTCATTATATGAAGAAAAAATATACCGAATGAACTCATAATTTATCTTTTATTATCTTCTTAGTACTATGGAAAAATTTGAATAAAATCATGTAGACCACAAAATTCATCTCTTACTCAAAGATTAATATTTTTTTTGACCCTAAGAAAAAAATCTTGGATCTGCGGTTGAACAAAAAGCATTGCTACCCCCCATCAAACTTCTACTTTGAACAATAGTCAATTTTTCCTAAAGAAGCCTATAACTAATACTTAAAACTACACACACACACACACACACACACATATATATAACACTACACAAAATAAGAAGAAGCCCTGTTATGGTATTGTTTGTTCGTTTAGACTCTTTTATGCTCAGATTGTTTAATTTAATTATTTAACCAAGTTGGTATTTAGGTATATTATTCAAATATAGGTTAAACACATACAATCATAATACTTAGTGCGGAAAAGTAACAAAGACAAGTAATATGATGACCTAGAAAAAACAATTAAACCAACAGTTTCAAGGTAAAACACTTGAGAAGGATTTAATCTTATTGATTCTCAATACAACAAATTCACTATGATAGAATGAAAGTTTTACAATAGATTATTCTCTAAATCTAAAGCTAACTCTTATAGTAATTACTCACATGATCACATGCAAATCTGAATCCACGAACTCTTCTTTTTAAATATGTCACACACAAATACCCACATTTGTGACTCTGAGATCCACTCAAAGTTTTAAATCATTAGCTATTGTAACTTTAGATTTACCAGTTCTAATAATGGGTAGATGGAATTCCAGTAGTGACTTTGAAAGGAGAAGACATACACAATACCCTTTCGATCTCAAAAGAGCACCTTTAAAGTCATCACAAAACGTGTCTTAGGGTTTCCTTTAAATACTAGGAAAATTAGACCTGAAACCCTAATCACTTAATGGGCTTAATGAGCTGTTGGGTCAAAATTAAATTTTGCAGATCCGTGTCTTGATCGGTCGAGTCTTCTTCTCGATCAGTCAAACCTAACATGTTTCAATTTTCTATTTTTCTTGTATTCAGACTTGCAGCAACTTGAGTATTGTTTAATATACCTATAGACTTAAGAATTTATATTTAGACAAGTTTGTACTCATGGTTTGCCAATTATTCTAAATTTTCAAAACCTAACAGGTATTATTAATTACTTTAGCATTTATATTTTGATGTTAAAGGCACTGGCATATATACCATTTAAATAGAAAATAAAAGTGTAAAAATAAATTACCATAACTCGATATTATATTTGTCAACAGAGAAGAAATCTTATCTACATCTTAAGTATCTGCCACCTAGTTATAATATGGTCCTATTTGATGATTATTATTCTTGCTTAATTTCTCCATAGGTCCTGGTTGTTCATCTCTTGCTTATGGAGCAATGCAAGAGCTCGGACCATTTCGTGTGCACAGTGATGGCAAAACTCTTTATGACAACAAATTTTCATGGAATAATGGTATAGCTATATATCTCATAACATTTATTTTATAGTTATTATTTATTTTCAAAATTTAATAATGTAATTCTTATTATTTTCCAAAAACAGCTATACCATTATTTAATAATGGTATAGCTATATAATGTAATTCTCATTATTCTCATTATTTGAATTTTCTTTTCAGCCGCAAATGTTTTGTTCCTTGAATCTCCTGCCGGGGTAGGATTTTCGTATTCCAACACAACATTGGATTATAGTATGAGTGGGGATAGAAGAACTGCAGGAGATAATTATGTGTTTTTGTTGAATTGGCTGAGAAGATTTCCTGAGTACAAGAATCGTGATTTTTATGTTGCTGGAGAAAGCTATGCCGGGCATTATGTTCCTCAACTTGCTCATACCATTCTCTTCCATAATAAGAAAGCTAACAAGACCATTATCAACCTCAAAGGAATCATTGTATATATATATCTCTCTCTCTTTCTCTCTCAAAACACACACATACATTGTAATTTAGATAATAGTCTATGAGAAGCAATTAGTTAGATGTCACACTAAAAGTGTTTATATATCTTTAAGCTTTTCAAAATGAAGAATTTACTGATCGAAACTTAGAAGGTGAAGGAAGACATCCTTAGTATATTAGATTGTAATTAACAACATACTTCGTTTTGTTGATCACATGACTTACAAACTTTAAAATGATTTACAAGGTGAATTGACGTCCTAGAGTACAATTAGTTTTTGAAAAACTGTTTGGTAGAAGTTTATATAAACAAAAAACTGTTTATAAGTTTGTTTGGTTTGTGAGTTTCTTTTTTCAATTTTAAAATCTGATATTCATTGTTCAAGATCATTGAGATGTTTAAACTCCAAATTGTTTTTTAAACCAATTTGTAAAATACAGCGAACATCGGATATATTCACATATGGATAAAATGAGTTTTTTTTTTTTTTTGGGTTGTAGATAATTCAATAGTTACAATAAGGTAAAAAAGATTTGAACTAGGATATTTTCATTAGAAACACCAAATATCTAGAAGATACCAACTAGTTAAGTTATAAGATTTTTAATAATAAAATAAGAGAATATTGATATATTTTTCTTAGAAGTAAAACGTTGATATCCTTGACTGACTAACCATAGGAATAAGGATATTCTCATTACACATGTAGAGATAAGAGATTTAAGTCACTTTGACTCCATCATTTCTTAAGTTACAGCTTTTACCATTTGTAAAAGAAATTTCTTATAAAAAAGTTATAAGATATAAATACTATCAAATGAAAATTATAGATGATTTAATTATACAGATTAAAGGTCAAAATATGTGGATGGCTGGTGTTTAATTTACACAGAAGTATCCATGGTTCAAATACTTCCAACTATCGAATTGTAAAAAGAAAAAGAAAAAGCAGATTAAAAATTAAATTAAAAAAAAAGGTAATGATGGTGAAGCAATGAGGAGATGAAGGTAAAGGTAGGGTTCTCGGTTCAAGAGGCTCAAGCTTGAAATAGTTCTAGAGCAAGACCCATAATTCTAAAACTACTTATATATAGTAAGTATTATAATTTTAAAATTAGTTTATTGGTTATCCTAGAATTATTTTGAAGCTTAATTGGTTAACATCTTTGACGTTTCTAATAGAAACATGTATTTAGGGTTCAAATATTCCTTCCATCGTAATTATAGAATTACAAAACCAATATCTTAATGTTTTCATTTTCATAATGCAGATTGGAAATGCATTGATCAACGACGAAACAGATACGCAAGGAATGCTTGATTACCTTGAGACCCATGCAATCGTTTCAGACCGAGATGTGTATCAAATACAAAAATATTGCAACTTCTCATCCAATGCCTCCACTCCATCTCGTGATTGCATTGCAGCCCGTGAAGCAGCGTTGAAGGAAATTTCCTACATCAATATCTATAACATTTATGCTCCCTTGTGCTCCTCTTCCAATCTCACAGCTCAGCCCAAGAAAACATCTGTATGTTGATAAAGTTTTCTAGTGAGTTTGAAGTGAGAAAGAATAAACAAGAAGGGAAAATATAATAGTGGTTATTAAATTAAGGAATCCAAGTTCTTAAAAAATTTATGTCATTTTTTTTTTCCTTCATAGCATGCATGCTTCTGATTAAGATCCAAAAGTGCTTAAATTTTTAAGCAAAAACTGTGCTTTCTAGCTTTAGAAATTAGAGGTTGTTAAGAATTTCCTTTTTCTTTTTTCTTTTTCATGCATCATTCATGTTGCATTAGTCTAAAAAAATTGAGTGCGAGCTTGAGAAATAGTGTTTTAGGTTTAGAATGAACATTTATAAAAAGGTTACGAGGATTTAATGTTGTGAAACAACGTTTTAGCTAGGTTTTAGAAATGCATTTTTAGGCTCCCAAATCACTTAACCAAAGGGACTTATTATTTAAAAGAGATCTCATTTATAACATATCATATTATTATGAATTTTTGCTCCTAAAAATGTACCTATTTACATTGTTCTGTTATTTGGTGGTGCAGATATTTAGATTTGATCCATGCAGCGAGTACTATGTTTATGCTTATATGAATAGGCCTGATGTTCAAGAAGCCCTGCATGCCAATGTTACCAGACTCACACATGACTGGGAACCATGTAGCGATGTCATACACAAATGGGTTGATAGTCCATCGACCATCATTCCCCATTTGCAGGAGCTCATGGCCCATGGCCTTCGAGTGTGGATTTTCAGGTAAAAGTATTATTGTCATATATTTCGTTGTCCTATATTGACACAATTAGGAATTAACCTTTATTTGTTGTTGTTGTTGTTGTTACTCTCTCTATTTAATTTAGAAACTTTTTCAATTCAATAATCTTAATTTTTTAATGTCATTTAACTTGTATTTTCAATTTTGTCATTCTTTATGTCCACCAAAATGAAGTCGCATTGGAAAGCGGAAAAAATCATTAAAACTAACGATGATGTTTGATGGAATTAGACAAAATAACAAAATGAAAAACAAATTAATGTTAAATGTTTGGGGGAAAAAAAAAATAAAGAACTGAAGTGAAAACAGGTCAAAGTTAGATCATTGTAATTTGGAATTTAGCATTATTAATTGTTATTATTGCTAATTGGTTTATAAATAATTACATAGATCATCTTTGCTAAGATCAATACACCACCTTAATGGAAAAAATCAACCTCTTTCGTTTGCTTAATGAGCACAAACTTATCTACCTCCTTTAGGTCTCTTTAATCTAGAGAAAAAATTCTAGAATAAAGCGGCCTAAAGGAGGGAGCAAAAATCGAGGTTCAAATTTTCAGATGAAACTTCAAACACATTAACTTAGAGTAGAATTTTTATTTCAGATTAAAAAAAAAAAATTGAAACCAATAGGTCTTAATTGCTATTACTTGGGGTTTAATTGGTTATAAAATGGTTACGGACCACAAACTACAATATATAGAGGAAATCAAATCCCAGATACAAGTCATCTTAACTTCAAAATCACAAGGAGTTTTGAAGAGTTAACCTTAATTTTTAGGATGTTTCAGTGCTTACCACACGTTAACATGTTAGAGGCAAAGAAGTTATTGATTATTTCACTGACTTTTTACCTCTTATTTAAGACTTGTGGATCATATCTTGGCATCCTTATATATTCTGATCAATATATGATAATCAAAGTATATATACAAATCTCAAATGAGTCTTTATTGGATGAAATACAGTGGTGATATTGATGGAAGGGTTCCTGTCACTTCAACAAAATACTCTATAAACAAAATGAAGCTTCCTATAAAGACTACATGGCATCCTTGGTTCCTCACTAAAGATCAGGTATTGCATAGTTCTGTTTATCTTGAATATTTCAATACACGTTTTCGCTTCAAAAAGCTCAAAATATTCTAACATTCTTTATTGAATAGTGAAGACAACTTTTTTTGTTGTTGTCACAGGTTGGTGGCTATACACAAGTGTATGAGGGAGACCTAACATTTGCGACAGTAAGAGAAGCAGGACATGAAGTGCCGAGCTACCAGCCTGCGAGAGCATTTTCTTTGATCAAACACTTCCTTGAAGGAAAACCACTTCCTGATAGCAGTAGACATAATTAATTTCATTTTTACCCGCATTTCATAAGTCCGCATAGGCTCTAGCTAAGTTGGTTCATTTGCTTTTGTAGTGCCAACTATGTTTCTTTTGGTTATCTGTGATTACCTAATAAAAAGTTGGCATAAATGCGCTTTTAGTCCTTACATTTTGACTTATTTCTATTTTGGTCCCTATATTTTTATTTTACTAATTTTAGTCCCTAAACTAATTAATGCGTGACATTTAGGTCCTTACCGTCACCCAACTAATAGAAAAAACTAATGAGACTAACAGAAGAATTAAAATATTATTAAAAATCCACCTGGCACTTATCACCGCCCTTTTATTTCACAATAATTTATATATAAAAAAAGCCACATCAAATAAAATAATAAAAAAAATTTCTAACCTTCTTATTTTTTAAAAAAGAAAAGAAAAGAAAAGAATTAAATTAATTTTGTTTCTTCTCTCTCTCTCTTTTTTGGGGGTGGGGGGGAAGAACATGAAGAACCCAGAAACTTCTAACCCGTCAGTCCCTTCTACCTTCAAAGATTCAAAACACCTTCAACAAACCCAAAGTCCTTACACAATTAGAATCTCTCATTCTCATTACAAACCCAAATTAGAATCTCTCATTCTCAATATAAACCCAAATTTACCCAAAATAACAATTGAAATCTCTCAAGCTCTCTCTCTACGAGCTGATTGAAGGTGAGCTCTCTCTTTAAATCCATTACTGAAATGACAAAGCTATTGGTGGTGAGGTTTGTGAGGTCGGGTGCGATGGGTTTGATCTGGGTATAGAAAGAGGTTGAGATTAGCTTGATCTAGGTTAGAGAGATGCTGTGATCAGTTGTTGGCGGTAGTATGGCCGATGACGGCGCGACGCAGGGCCAGTGACAATAGAGCTAAGTGGTGGAGTCAAATCTGATCGGTCTGGTCTCGAAGATTTTTTAGTGTGAGACGTCTCCGTCTACCATGTGGCGGATGTGGTGAGAGAAGGGAGGGAGCTTGAGAGCTATGGTGGAGGTCATTGATCGATGGAGGTCTGGGTTTGGAGGTTTTAGATCGTTAGGTTTTGCTGATGGGTTTTGGATATGAGATTTGGGTTTGGTCGTTCAGATCTATGATTTGGTGGTTTTGGATCTAGTTTTGGTGGTGGGTTTTATGTTTGGTTTCTCTGGTTCAACATTTTGGCCTCTCGATTTTGCTTTCACTAGAATTAATTACTCATATCTTTGGTTTAGGATTTGGCTTTTGTTATTGGGTTTTTTTCATTTGAGCTTGTTTGTACTAGGAGTTTGTGTAGATGGAGGTAAGTGAATTGGGTTGTTGCTGGTTTTGTTGAAGATGGATTGATGGGTTTGTGTTTGAATTCTTGCTGGATTTGTGTTTGTGTTCTTGTTGGATTTGTCTGCGTTTGTGTTTGTGTTCTTACTGGATTTGTGTTTGTGTTCTTGCTTAATATTGTGTTTGTTTTCTAAGAAAAAAAAAAAAGAGAAAATGTCAAATAAAGGAAAATGTTCTTGTTCTTAAATCTAGATTTGTGTTCTTATTGTCCTTGTTCAAGGCACTTTTAGATCTCAATTCATGTGAATTTTTTTTTTAATTTTGTTTTTAATTTTTTTATTTAGTTAAAATTAATAATTTTTTTTTTAAATTTAAATGTTGCTATGGCATTTTTTAATGCCAAAATAGGTTTTTTTTTATTATTATTTTAATATGCCGTCAGCCACGTCAGCTTTTTCTATTAGTTGGGTAACAGTAAGAACTTAAATGTCACGGGTTAATTGGTTTAGGGGTTAAAAGTGGTAAAATAAAAATGTAGGGACCAAAATGGGAAAAAAAAAAAAAAACCAAAATATAGGGACTAAAAGTGCATTTACGCCTAAAAAATTAATAGCAAGTTTCTATTTTGAGCAAAAGCCCAACTTGTTTTTACTTTTCAATCATTTAATATGTGGTCCACTTTTGTTCCAACAATTATATCACTGATAGGGTTCATAAATGTGTTGCAGAAACCGACCGAATCGAGTTCAATTTTTGGGTTTGGTTTCGGTTTGGTTCGGTTTTGGTTTGAATTTTAGAAAACTGAAATATTTCGGTTCGGTTTTGGTGCTGAATTTTTTCATCCAAAACTAACCGAACCGAACCGATTTTTATATATGTATATATTTATGTAACTTTAAGAAGTAAATGATCAGTAGCTTAGTGGTATGCTTCTTGTGTTTTGGCTAACTGATCCCCAGTTCGAGCCTTTGCGCGTGCATTTTTGCTATTTAATGTTTTAAAACCCTAATAGTAGCATGATATAAATAGCCTCCTTTTTTTTTTTTTTTTTTTTTTTTTTCTTTCTCTGAGTCCCATGGTCCTTTCTTCAGCCGCCCCCCTCCCCAATTTTCTGTATCTCTCTCTTTCTCTGAACCCATGGACCATGGCCGTGCCTCTCTCTTCTCTCTGAGTCACATATCTTTGTTCTTTATTGAAAAATCACTACAGAGACATGGTGGTAGGCTCAAGCATGGTGTTAGGCTCCTGCTATGGTGTAGCAACAGTAAAGTTTTGTTTGGACCCTTTTGCTAATTCATAATATTTCCAATTTTATGTTGGAATCTGTGTGTAAATTGTTGAACAAATATTGTTGGAAGTTTTTCTTTCTCTGTTGTTCTGATTTGTTCAACAACTCTCTCTTTGTTGCTCTATTGCTTTGTTTATTATATGTGATTAAAGTTAGGGACTTAGGGTTTTGAAAATCTCAATAATCCTCTCTTTGGAAAACCGAAAACCGACCAAAACTGAAATACACCGAAACTGATTGGTTTCCAGCCATTTCGGTCGGTTTCGGTTGGCCATACTCATGAAAACTGACCGAAACTAAACCGAACACACCCCTAGTCTGGGCTATAAGCTACTCACAGATGACAAAGTTTGGGTGTGGGTCCCATTGTTGCCATTATTTCTGTGGGAGCTCTTCGCCACTGTCATTGGTTTCTAGGAAAAATGAGAAAGAAGCACAACGATTGTGAAAGTGATTTTTTTTTTTACTTTAACTAATTAATCATTCATGTATCAAACTAACAAACGGCATGTCCATATTGGTAATGGTACAGTTTTTTTTTTTTTTTGGGTGCAATATTTAATTTTCTAATAATTTTTTTAACATGCATCTAGTAAACAACCTAGCATTCATCTATCATAGCATATCATATGGCATTTATAGACATATCAACTCGTCACATCATTATCGACGTCGACGTATGTATCTCATCATGTCCTAAAATTCATCTAAATAGACATATCATCATCTCATCCACAATCATAATCTAACATTCATCTAGGCATGGTACACTTCCTACCCTTCATTTAGCCATTTCATGCTTTATCTCATGGACTAAGATATTACATGGCATCATTTAGCACATGGGCAGCAAGCATATCATTACAACATTCAAGGGCCGTAGGCATGGAGCATCAATCATGTTCATCATCCAAGCATTGCACACAACAAGGCATCATATGTTCATCAAGCACATCACACTCATCGCATATATGCACCTCCATGTTATAATGCATGACTTACATTCACTACCTCATTGTTTCACAACACCACAACACCTATATATTAATGTATGTTCATGTTCAAATGTTAGTTCAAGTGTTTGCACAAGCATATTAACCCTAATTCTTAATCTAATAATCAAAGCATATAAAACATGTTATACTACTACATACTAACCTAAAAAAGCATAAACTAAACTATATAGACCTAAAAGATGCACTTATACTAAAATAGAAAGAAAGCAGAAGAACAAACAATTCTAGGTTTTTGGGTTAAACATGCATGCGCATGCAAAAGCATGCATATGCATGTTCTTGTCCTAGCATGCTTCTAATCTACAAAGCAATAAACCTAAACTACATAGAGGATAATCAAAACAATGGAAACAAGAAAAAAAAATTAAAGAAATTAGGTTAGACCCTTATCTCAAACACAATTGCTCTTGGAGCTTGATTTTGACCGAAATACCCAGTGGGTTAGTAAGTTTGACTAGAGGGATAAGAACCAAAATAGGTCATAGCCAAGAAACTTTACTTTAGGATGTTTTTTGAAGTAAAAAGCCTCTCTTAAATCACTATTTTGGAGTGGATTTAGTGTGTTGTGGAAAAAAAAGCCATAAGGCCTTTTATAGTGTTCAAAGAGGAGGGTCATAAGTGATGTGGATTAGCTCTACCACATTTTCCATTAAAAACTTTCCTTCCATAAGGCCTATGCATTCATGCTCGAGGCTACGTACGCATGCTTAGGGTTCATGCAAGGTTTTTCTTTTCCAAAAATATCTTTCAGCTAAAGAGTTCTTTTGGCTAGACCTTAGATTTGCCCTAAACTCTTCTAATGGTATCGTCATTGGGGAACGACTGAACGAGGACTCAAGTTATAAGAGGTACAAAATGAGATGTACTATACACTCCAAAGAATCTTATTGGAAAGAATTTTTGTAATTTCAAACAATCTTTCAAACACTCTTTAGGTCACAAGATGAGTGAGTTAAAAACAAGTTCTTTCAATTTTAAACAACACATATGTGTGTGTGTGTATATATATACTTATATTTTTTGTATTAAAAATCTGTCCCCTATGTAACAAATCCTGGCTACACCCTTGTCTTACAGGTTAATAGTTAGGCACTCAATGCTCTACATTTCTTAATATTGCAAATGTTAGGTCTCCATCGTCCACTAGTGTATAGCCACCGACCTGTAACACCAACAAAGAACTTAGCTCTCCACTTTAATTCGCCAAGGACAAATCCATTCCTTAGAGTCGTCGTCTTTACTTTGTCTCATACTCATCTTTTCCTATCCTCCTTTGTTTTTGTTTCTTTTGTTCAATTAATGCCACAACACAGCTGTTCAATTAGTCAAGGACAGAGGCTTCGTTTTCCTATCAGAAAAGTGCCGGCTCTAAAGGGTAAGCAATTGATGCGGTTGCCTAAGGCCCTAAATAGAAAAAAGACCTCAAATTTTAATTTAATTAAGCTCAAATATTAGCATAACGTAAAATAATTTTTTTTATCAAGCAGAAATGTTGCGTTCACAACTTTTTTCACAATATTTTTACAACAAATTCTAAGTAGTAGGTTATTAGAGGTTGTTACTTATTTATAACAAAATAAATAATTTCAGTAATGAATTTAAATTAGAACTAGTAACAACTTAATAATTAGGATTTGTAGTGAAAAATATTGTAAATGTAGCAAATCTAAAAAAAAAAAAAAAAAAGCAATACACAAAATTCACAATTTTTTCCACAATAATTGAGTTGACAAAATTTTATTAGTTTTTACCTAGGTCCACCACTAATATTACTCTTCTACTTAACACTATCAATTTACCATATCAATAGGTGTGAAATTTTTGTCAATTTTTTGTGTCTACATACTTTCTAAAAAAAATCTACATTGTTCATGTTAATTAGTAATAATTTTGCATCTAAAACAAAAAAATAGAATTTAAGTAATTTTTTTTTTGAAGTCATATTTAAATATATAAAATGCCTCAATTTCAGTTTTTGCCTTAAGCCCCCAAATGCATCAAGCCGCCCCTGTGACTACACCCACTAGTACAGCAGTGGAAATTAATTACTTTTCTAAAATTTATTTTTATTATTCATTATTCATTTCCTTTTTAGGAGAATCAATTTCTCTTGAAAAAAGAAAAGAAAACAAAAGTCTTCAACACGCATAAAAAGAGTAGAATGTGAGAAGCTACTATTAACTTTTATTGTGCTTTAAATTATAAAAGTGATCTAAAATTTAAGTATTTGAATTTTTTTTTCTTATTTGCCACTATAAGAGTTTTTTTTTTTTTGGATAAAAAAATAATGTGTTGTAATTTTGGACGATTTAAAAAAGTGGGCACCAAAAAAGTCAAAAAAACGAAGCCTTAAGAGAATAAAACTCCTTGGTGTCTACTTTCTTCCCTTCCAAAACTAACCTAATACACATTGGAGTTGTTTAGGAGTTAAACAGATGAAGGACACAAATGTTACAATTCTACTCCCACTAGTACAACAGCGGAAATTAATTACTTTTCTAAACTTTATTTTTATTATTCATTACTCATTTCCTGTTTAAGTGAAACAATTTCTCTTGAAGAAAAAGAAAAGAAAAGAAAAGTGATGTGAGAAGCTACTATTAACTTGTATTTTGCTTTAAATTATAAACTTGATCTAGAGTCTAAGTATTTGAAATGTGTGTTTTTTTTTCCTTATTTGCCACAATAACTTAGAGTTGTTTTTCTTTTCTTAAAAAAAGAAAAAAGAAAAATTAACGGGTAATTATTTTGGACCATTTAAAAATGTGGGCACCGAAAGGTAAATTTTCTCAATAAAAGTATAGAAAATTCTTATAAGAAAAATGGTATAGATGTTGGATCAGGCGCAGCTTGATGCATTTAGGAGCCTAAGGCAAAAACTGAAATTGAAGCATTTTATATATTTAAATATGACTTTTAAAAAAAATATTACTTAAATTCTATTATCTTGTTTTAGATGCAAAATTATTACTAAACATGAACAATGTAAATTTTTTTTAGAAAGTATGTAGACACGAAAAATTGACAAAACTTTCACTCCTGTTGATATGGTAAATTGATAGTGTTAAGTAAAAGAGTAATATTAGTGGTAGACCTAGGTAAAAACTAATAAAATTTTGTCAACTCAATTATTGTGGAAAACGTTGTGAATTTTTTTTGTGTATTGCTTTCTTTTTTTTTAGATTTACTATATTTACAATATTTTTCACTACAAATCCTAATTATTAAGTTGTTACTGGTTCTAATTTGAACTCATTACTGAAATTATTTATTTTGTTATCAATAAGTAACAACCTCTAATAACCTACTACTTAGAATTTGTTGTAAAAATATTGTGGAAAAAGTTGTGAACGCAACATTTCTACTTGATAAAAAAAATTATTTTACGTTATGCTAATATTTGAGCATAATTAAATTAAAATTTGGGGTATTTTTTCTACTTGGGGTCTTAGACAACCGCATCAATTGCTTACCCTTTAGAGCCGGCACTGTGTTGGACTACTACTCTAGAGTCTAGACAATTATGTGATAGAGTGTGACATATATTGTCTCTATTATTTGAAGTCTCTTATGGGCCACACGTTGCGTGTGCATTAATGTTGCCTTGCGTTTTTCGTATTATTTGTAGAAGTTGGAGCGGATATGTGGAGAGATCGAAAAAGTGTAGAAAAATGTCAAAATGTTAATATTAATAGTAGTGAAAAATGACATATATAAGTATAGAAAATAACAGATAAAATGTCAAAATATTAATATTAATAGTAGTGAAAAATGACATATATCAGTATAGAAAATAACAAAAAGTATAATTTTGAATAAATAGATTAGCCCAATACAATAAATTTATAGAGAATCGGTTTAAAAACTAGGCCTTAGTGAGGGATACAACAACTAAATATGGTTATGAGTGGGCTGAATAACAAGGATGTGGGCTAAAGTGTGAAATTCTGTCCTCGGCCCTCATCTAAGGAGTTGGTTGTTCTTATGGTTTCTTCCGTGCTTCGTTACTAAGGTTTCAAAGATGATACAAATGGCTACCGTATTCTCTGTTTCTCACCCCTCCCCCTTTTTTGGAGGATTTCTTACATTATATACCTCTTTTCAGTTGATCATGGCCCTCCATTTGTTGATCATGCAAGTCACCACTCGAGTATTTGTCACATCAGCCACCTTCCCAAACCTCCTGTGAGTTGCAGCAACCAAGACAGCACTGTTCAGGGGTCATTTCCTCATTAATGCGGCCAGGACGTTAGTTGTGGACATTTAATGCGGAGGTGACAGTTTCTCCTTGAATTGCTCCTCCATCATGCTCCCATGGCTGACCTTGTCAAATTCTTTGACCCCACAATAGCCCCTCAGAATCCTGCTATTCAGATCCTCGAACTGAGAGGAGGATTTTGATGTCCTTGGGCCTTTGTCATGGTTTGTTAAGTCTTGTCCTCCATCAGTACCAAAGTCTCTTCACCTGTCTAAGGCACGTTCCTGGCACTTCGGTATACGGAGCGTGCCCTCATTAAATTCTGGCGGCTCTGTGCTCCCCACGTTTAACGGTGTGATGGTAATCAAACGGTGGGGATTATTTTAACTTTATGGGCAGGAAACCCGCACGATCCTTTTTAATTGGAGGGATAAATACCCATTTGAATCGATTTGCCTCCTTACTTTTGCACTCAAGAGTTCTTGCACACATATCCTGAATTCAGTCAAATTTCCAACCAAACTCACGTTTCCTTTCAGCATAAAAATCCTGTCCGAGGAGATTTTCCTCATTTTTTTAAGTTTTCTTCTCCCACTAATTCACGTTTTCTTTCTTTCTTTCGTCCTTCCCTGAGTCCTTTAGCCGTTCCTAGAGATAGGTAGGTTTAAAAAGTTGGTTGAGTCTAAAGAGGTAATGAAGAAGTTCATGGCCGATTATAGGATACCCCGTAATGTAGGTTTAAGATATTGTGAAGAAGGGGAGTGGCATTTTAGGAGGCAAGAGGGGGAAGTAGTGATTCCCATAATCGCCTTCCTAGAAGGTGGTATGAGAATCCTTATGGGGCCGGTGATGAGGGACTACCTTAGGCATTTCCGATTAGCTCCCACCCAGCGCGCCACCAACGTGTTTAGGATCCTGGGTTGTGTGGACGCTTTAAATGAGAAAATGGGGTTGAGGTTAACCCACCACGATGTAAACTGGTGCTACAACCTCCAACACCTAAATGGTAAGTCCTATTATATAAAGATGAGGAACGATAAGGTTCAGCCTATTCAGTGCCTCCCTGAGTCCAGCAAGGGATTGAATAAGGACTTTCTCATCATGTCCGGAGAGTGGCACGACGGCCTTCATTGTCCGATAGAGGAGGGGGTATCAGGTGGGGTATTCAGAGTAGGAAAGGGCTGATCTTTTGTGTTATCATAGTTTGCATTGTTCAGTTGCTAATATGAATGTGCTTTCTTTTTGCAGATCCACACGCCTTTGAACGACACTTTCACTTGGTCAACCGGGAGGATTTGGAAACCATCCTTAGGGCGAAGATCTTTGTGAACGAAGCTGACAACCAAATCAGAGCCGCTCATAAGATCCTTGAGTACGACCCCATCCAGAAGTCACTCTTGGCTCCCAAGTACGTGATCAGAGCCAAAGATCCTCGGCTTCATAAGATCACTGTAGCAGAGCACGGGTTCTTGCTTCCTGAAAGAACTCCCATCCTAAAAGGGGTTCCATTGGTAGGTCCTTCTTCCTCCCATCAAGCTACAGAGGCTGAGGGAGAAAGTGCAGAAAGAGAAGAAGAAGTTGCTGATTTGGGTCCTTTCGAGGACGAATTTGGTGTTTTTGACCAAGTCAATCCATCCGAGGACCCCTCTAGTGACTTGGGTGACCCCAATTTGATCGAAGCGAATCTTCTACCAGTAGGGATTTCTTCTCAAGCCAAGATAGGTTTCAAGAGGAAACCTCAAACCAGCCTGTTCAACCTGATTAAGAGCTAGCTGGGGAAGGACGCACTGGGGAAGCCACAATCCAAGCTTTCTCCTCCTCCACACAAGCTTCCTTCTCCCCCCCCCCCCCTCCCAAGCCTCTACCTGTGTAGACTAGGTCATCTTCCACCCAGCTAACCCTGCTTTCTAGGCTCAAGCCTGCCGACCCAAGAGAAAAAGGGCATCCAAAGGCAAAGAGCCAATGGATGAGGGGAGATCTCGCTCCTCCCAAGAGGAAGATGAAGCCCGACGAGCTTCCAAGCAATTGAAAACTGGGCACCAGGGCTAGGAAAAGGAGGTCGCCATGCAGTCCAAGCCCCAGGCCTAGCTGCCTGCCCCAATGCTCCATGGGAAGCCCTTGATGGATAACGCCTCCTTTAGGGACTTTCGAAGGGGTGAAGGCACTTATGTGGCAGATGCCCTGGAGAGGTCCCTGCTACTTCTCGCCGATATAGCTGAGTTGGGGGATCTGAGGAGGCAGGAGGTTATCCTCAACCTCAAAAGGTATTTAGGCATGGTAAGACTTCTAACGCTTGTGACTCCGTTGATTTTTGTTCTTTGGTTTCCAACTTATCGTGTACTTGTTTCGATTGGCAGGCTATCCAGGCCACTTATAGGCTGGAAGAGGTGGCCAACAACCAGAGCAGGGCCTTGGATCTGGAATGTGACAGGTCCTGGATGCCACTCGGACCCTTAAAAACTCTGAGGCTGATCTCCTGAAAGCGAGGGAGGACTTGAAGGAGATGACAAGGGCCAGGGATAGCACTGAAGCGGGCCTGGCTGGTGCTCAGAAGCAGGCCGAGGACCAGACGAGGCGCCTGCTCGAAGCCAAGGATCAGTTAAGGATTGCCAATGAGCAAATCACTGATCTGAAGAAAAAGTTGGCCGGGGTAGAGGGGGCCAAAAACGTCGCTGAGTGGGCCAGGGATGAAGCCTTGAGGGCTAGGGAGGAGGCTGAGTTCGCCAGGACAGAGGCCAAGACCTTTAAGGAGAAGGCCGAGGAGGCGGCTTTTGACTTGGGAGTGGTTAAGACCCAAGCCGTTCTCAAGGCTCAAGTACCTGGAGTGTGCAGGCTCTACTATTCCCAGGTTTGGAATGAAGCCCATAAGCAAGCTGGGGTTAAGGCTTTATCTGACCTGTGGAAGGTAGATAATGTATACTACCCTCCTGCCATCAGGGAGTTTGCCCCCTCTAGCTTCGAGGCTGAGGTTGCTCTTGAGGAGGCTGAGGCTGCTCGACTTGAGGCTGCTCTGGTGATGACTACTCCTGAGGAGCCAGCCGAGGAGGGTGAGCTTTCTGGGGTGTTAGAGAGAGAGATAACCAGTAACCAGGAAGCACTGCACAAGGTGGTGAAGCCTCCAGCCGACCCTCAAGCTCCTCCTGCTGAAAAGGCATCGGACTTGGCCTCCTCTACTGCGCCCTCTGAAGTCACTCCCCCAAGCCAGGATCCTCCAGCTTCTGACACAGCCTCTCAACAACCCTCTAAGGACAAGTTGACCATAAAGTTGAAGAATAGGCTGCCTCTATTTCTTTCTCTTCTTCTTCTTCTTCTTTTTTTTTTTTTTTTTTTTTTCCTTTAGATATTTGAACTGTTGTAATGGAACACTTGGGTTGAATGTATGCAATTCTCTTCTCATTTGTTAATTGTTGCTATTTATATAACTTGTGCTATGATTATTTAGCTAAACGGTCTCAACAGTGTGACTTGTCTTCCATTTTTGAAAAAGTAGCTAAAAAATGTAAAGTCCATAATAATAATTTTCACTTAGACTTTGTTTAACAATTGAGCCACCTCATTATTACGACTTACTTTTGCTGAATAGACTACAAAAGGCAATATCCTTATAATATAAATCCTATACCTCATGAGTTGGTTATGATAACAGGTAAAAAATGCTAAGCGCGCAACATCTATAAAGATAAACCTTTAAATCTTAAGATCAAATACCACAGCACAATGTGCAAAGGTACCCATGGGAATGTTAGAAAAATTCACTGACCTCAAGGAAACAGTTAGCTATTGACTATACAGGAGAGTTAAGTTCAATGTACCTCAAAATGCTTTAAGTGGTGCTCATGGGCTTGTGTTTGTTTACGTCTTTATTGAATGAAGACAGGGCAAGTGGTCTGAGGTGCTAGGCGGCCCTTTGGCTGTATTTGTAACTCAGACGAATGCTCAAGCTTGTTAATTTCCTCAAAGGTTTGAGTCCGAGAACCATGCAAGACCTTGATTCTGTCTAACGCTTAGATCTTCCTTAAAAGTAACTAGTTTCCCCATAGGTTTGAGTCCGAGGACCATGCAAGACCTTGGTTCTGTCTAGTACTTAGATTTTTTTTGAAGTAACTAGTTTCCCCATAGGTTTGAGTCCGAGAACCATGCAAGACCTTGGTTCTGTCTAGTACTTAGATTTTTCTTGAAGTAACTAGTTTCCCCATAGGTTTGAGTCCGAGGACCATGCAAGACCTTGGTTCTGTCTAGTACTTAGATTTTTCTTGAAGTAACTAGTTTCCCCATAGGTTTGAGTCCGAGGACCATGCAAGACCTTGGTTCTGTCTAGTACTTAGATCTTCTTTTAAAAGTAACTAGTTGTCCCATAAGTTTGAGTCCAAGGACCATGCAAGACCTTGGTTTTGTCTAGTACTTAGATTGTTACCAAAATACAAGACATATAATCATAATAGACTTAAAATTTGAAATAGAGAAATGTTTTTATTAATAATAATACCTTCTTATGTTATTTACATTCCATGGACGAGGCACAGCTTTTCCATCTAAGTCTTCTAAGTAGTATGCACCTATTCCTGCTACCGAAGTAATTCGGTATGGTCCTTCCCAGTTGGGTTCCAGCTTTCCAAAGGATGGGTTCTTGGCGGCACCCATAACTTTTCTTAACACTAAGTCCTTTGGTGCTAGTGGTCTCAGCTACACATTGGCATCATACCCCTGCTTGAGCTTTTGCTGGTAATAGGCCAGCTGGATCACTGCCCTTTCTCTTCATTCAACGATCAGATCTAGGCTCTTCCCCAGTAATTCATCATTACTGCTTGGAGTGAAGGAGCTTGTCCTCAGTGTTGGGAAGTTTGCCTCTAGGGGGATGACAGCCTCTGCCCCATAGGTCATGGCGAAAGGTGTCTCCCCTGTTGACCGCCGTGGTGTAGTCCGATAGGTTCATAAGACATGTGGCAGCTCTTCTGCCCACCTTTCATTGGCGTCATCTAGCCTCTTCTTAAGCCCATTTACTATGACTTTGTTGACAGTCTCGGCCTGTCCATTTCCCTGAGGGTAAGCTGGAGTTGAGTACTTGTTTGTGATCCCTAGTTCGCAATAGTATCTTCTAAAAGCTTTGCTGTCAAATTGGAGTCCATTATCCGAAATGAGGGTATGAGGGACCCCGAATCATGTAACAATGTTTCTCTAGATGAATTTCTTAGCATCCACATCTCTGATGTTGGCCAATGGCTCAGCTTCGACCCATTTGGTGAAATAATCTGTGCCAACCAACATCTATTTTTTATTTCCTGCTGCCTTGGGGAAAGGACCTACAATATCCAGGTCCTATTGGGCAAACGGCCATGGACTGGACAAAGGGTTGAGGACCCCTCCTGGCTGATGAATATTTGGGGCAGACCTCTAGCACTAGTCACATTTCTTAACATATTCTAGGGCCTCCTTCCGCATCCCTGGCCACCAATATCCCTGGGTAATGGCTCGGTGTGACAGAGATCTTCCTCTTGTGTGACTCCCACAGATCCGCTCGTGCAGCTCTTTAAGCAGTAATTCTGATGCTTCTGGGTGAATACACAACAAATATGGCCCAAAATAGGAGCGCTTATACAATTTGTGGTCTTCGGACAACCAGAACCAAGGAGCATTTCTTCGTATTTTCTCAGCCTCTAACCTTTCCTCAGGTAGAATATCATCTTTGAGGAATCTCACCATAGGGTCCATCCAGCTAGGACCCACACTAACTTGATAGATATGAACCACGCCTTTTGCAACCTCATTTGGCCTATCCAGATGCTCGACAATAATAGTTCGAGGCAGGCTCCCTACCGAGGAAGTAGCAAGCATGGCCAATGAATCAGCATGGGTGTTTCCACTTCTAAAGACGTGTGACAAGCTGAAAAGATCGAAGTTTAACTGCAAGCGTTTGACCTGGCTTAAGTACTCTTGCATCCTCGCATCTCTGGCTTCCAACTCTCCCTTTACCTGGCCCACTACCAATCTCGAGTCCGAGAACATCTCTACTGCTTTTCCTTCTATTTTCTACACAATGGTCATTCCTTGCAATAAGGCCTCATACTCGGCTTCATTATTTGTGGCTGAGAATCCAAGTCTCAGGGATTTCTCTATGATAGTGTTCTCAGGAGATACTAGGACTAGCCCCACTCTAGACCCCCTTTGGTTTGCCGTGCCATCAACGTACACTTTCCCACATGGGGGTCCTGGTATAGAGATTACCCCAATGGATTTTCCGTCCATGTTTCGCCACTCGGCTATTATTTCTACTGGTGGTTCAGCAAATTCAGCCACCAAGTCAGCCAGGACCTGGCCCTTTATAGAGGTCTGAGACATGTACTTAATGTCAAAAGCTCCCAGAATTGTGTTTCATAGGGCAATCCTCCCAATGTAATCAGCAGTCTGAAGCACAGACTTCAGGGGTAGTTGGGTCAGGACAACCACTACGTAGGCTTGGAAATAATGGGGAAGCTTTCGCGTAGCATGGACCACAGCTAGTATGGCTTTCTCTAAGGGTAAGTATCTGACCTCAGCTTTATGTAGTGACTTGTTCACGTAATAGACTGGCTTTTGAAGGCCATTGCCATCCCGTATTAGCACCAAGCTCACAGCATAAGGGGCTACAGTAATATATGCGTATAGGACTTCATCGGCCTCAGGATTGGACATGATAGATGGTCGGGATAGGTACTCCTTGAGTTGTTGGAAGGCCACAATACAGTCCTCGGACCACCCAAATCCTTTCCACTTGTTGATCAAGAGATAGAATGGTCTGCATCTATCCGCCGACCTGGAAATGAATCGGTTCAAGGCTGCGATCATTCTAGTAAGCTTTTGGACCTCCTTGGCATTTTGCGGTGGTTTTAAATCATTGATAGCCTTGATCTGGTTTGGGTTAATTTCAATTCCACTATGAGTAACCATGTAGCCTAAAAAATTTCTTGATCCCACGCCAAATGAATATTTGGAAGCATTTAGGCGTAGCTTGTTCTTCCTTAAGACATCAAAGGTGCTGTCGAGGTTTCTTAAATGCTTGGACACCACTGTACTCTTCACCACCATATCATCGACATAGATTTCGATGTTCTTGCCTAGTTGCGGCTCGAACATCCTCGTCATCATCCTTTGATAAGTGGACCCTGCGTTCTTCAGACCGAACGACATCACCTTGTAATGGTAGTTCCCAATGGGTGTTACGAAGGCTATCTTCTCCTAATCCTCCAAGGTTAGTGGTATTTAATAATAGCCTTAAAAGGCATTTAAGAAAGTTATCCGAGGATGGCCCGCAGTTGCATCCACCAGCTGGTTTATTCGAGGCATGAGGAACGGGTCTTTTGGGCATGCCTTATTTAGGTCCGTGAAGTCTACACAAACCCGCCATTTTTCACTTTTCTTCTTGACCACCACAGTGTTGGCCAACCATTCAGGGTAAAAAACCTCTTTGATAGCCCCTGCACACTTATTCTTCACCTCGTCCCTAATCGCATCGACGTGCTCTCTTGATGGGCGCCAGGGTGGCTGCTTCTTGGGAGTGATGGATGGGTTGACATTTAGATGGTGACAGATGAAGGCTAGATCAATCCCTGGAGCATCACATGCGTCCCATGCAAACACATCTATATTTCTTTTGAGAAACTCAATCAACTCTTCCTTCTCCTGAAGAGGCAACTGAGCTTCGACCTGAAAGAACTTCTCTGGGTCATCACCAATGACCACCTTTTCTAGATCTTCACATTTTGCCCCATCGGCAACGGTATCGGGAGGCGACACCGGGGCCTTTAATTGCTATAAGTCATTTTCAGCAGAGGCCGAGGACTCCGCATCAAGCTGATGTGAAATGGCAGCCACCATACACTGCCTTGCTGTGGATTGGCAACCACGGATTTCGAGGACCTGGTCCTCGGATAGGAATTTCACTTTCTGATGCAAGGAGGAGGCAATAGCCCCCAAGGTATGGAGCCAGGGCCTACCGACGATGGCTTTATATGGAGAGTAGGTGTCCACCACGATAAAGTTCACCTCCACTATCTCTGGGCCGGTCTGGATGGGTAGCCTAATCATACTCTTTGGAATAACAAGCTTCCCGTTGAAGCTCATCAAAGGAGAGTTATAGGGCGTCAAATCTTCCGGTTTTAACCTCAGCTCCCTGTAGAGATCGGGGTATATAACCTCAGCCCTACTGCCATCATCCACCATCACTCTTTTCACATCGTAGTCCCCAATTCTAAGAGTGATCACCAGCGCTTCGTCGTTGGGTTGGGTGGTTCCAATCTTGTCATCTTCTGAGAAGCTTAAGATTGGGTGAAAGTTCATCCTGGCCTTCTTCGGTTTTGACTGGGACTCCTCGGCAGGCAGCTGAGCTACAGATAACACTCGTGAAGGGCGTGTGCCTGTTTTTCCTGGCGCGGTCAAGATTACATTGATCGTCCCTACGGGTGGCCCTAGAGCGGTATCTCTCTGGGGCTCCTGGTGGGTCTGGCCAGGATGACCACTGGAATGATACAGAAGGTGCTTCAGCTTTCCTTCTTGGACTAGTTGGTCCAGATAGTTCCAGAGGTTCCTGCAGTTCTCCGTGGTATGTCTGTGGTCCTGGTGGTATTGGCAATAAAAGTTCTGATTGCGCCTCGTGGACTCTCCCGCCATCTTATTCGGCCACTTAAAGTATGGCTCGTTCATGATTTTCTCCAACACTCAATGTACTGGTTCTCGGAATACAGCATTGATAGTCTGTATGTTGGCTGCTCCAAATTGCCCTACTAAATCTCTCCTCGGGCGGTTGTTATATCGGTCCAACCTGAAATCCTTCCTCTCCTAAGGGATAACCTTCTCTTTTCCCTTGCTTTGCAGTTGGTCTTCCTCTACTCGTTTGTACTTATCAATCTGATCCATCAGTTGGCGCACACTAGTGGCAGGCTTGCCAGTCAAAGACTTCCTCAAGTCATGCTCAGTTAGGAGGCTATTTTTGAAGGTGCTGATGGCAACATCATCGAAATTGCCATCCATTTCATTGTACATCTCCCAATATCTGTTCGAGTAGGCCTTTAGAGTTTCTCCGTCATGCATGGATAGGGACAATAACGCACTCAAGGGCCAAGGAGCTCTGTTGTTTGTAATGAAACGGGAGCCAAAGGCTTGGGTTAGCTGCCAATACGAATTTATGGAACTCGTCTTTAACCAATTGAACCACCTCATCGCCACCGGTCCTAGGCTAGATGGGAAAACCTTGCACATCAGTGCCTTGTTTTTGGAATGGACAGCCATCCTTTGATTAAATTGGCTCACATGCTCCACAGGGTCTGTTTTGTTGTTATAAATGGTGAAGGTTGGCTGCTGGAATCGTCGAGGCAGTGTTGCCCCTTTTATGTGGCGTGTGAAAGGTAACTTAGAGAGTTGATCTAGTGCCCTTCTCATGGAATTGTTTCCCAAGCCCCCAGGAGTGCTTTTATGCTCACGCCTCCGGTAGTGCTCTTCTTCGTGAGAGAAGGTCTCGCTAGGAGGAGTTCTCGATCTTTGCCTGTAGTCATCATCGCTTTCATCATCGGAGGGCATGTCAGGGTTAGAATGAGGCCGCCTTCGTTGTGCATGGCGCAGCTTTCTCTTCAAGTCGTCTATTTCCCGTTACATGGCCTGTTATCATTCTGTCTTTTAGATACGTGACTCCTAACTTCTTCTGGCTGCATGAACCGGTTGACATTTTGTCTCTAGAGCACATGACAGTCTACACGAGAGTGGCTTCTGCTGGTTTGAGTGGTGTGCACACTTCCCTCTCGAAACCTTCCATTCTCTTCGTTTCAATCATGCTCCAGGTTGGGAAAGTTAACCTGTTGCTGGGATCTAGCCGATTCAGGCTGATGAGAGCCTGCTTGATGAGGGCCTGATCCTACCATGCTTGATTGTTACCCTTGCTAACACACAAGTTCTTCCCACAGACGGCGCCAATTGTAGGGACTAGGTTTGAGCACTTCTACTATTAGATGAGTTAACTCAGGCCTAATTAGTCCAATACAATAAATTTATAGAGAATGAGTTTAAGAACTAGGCCTTAGTAAGGGATGCAACAGCTAGACGTGGTTATGAGTGGGTTGAATAACAAGGACATGGGCTAAAGTGTGAAATTTTGTCCTCGGCCCTCATCTGAGGAGTTGGTTGTTCTTATGGTTTCTTCCGTGCTTCGTTACTAAGGTTTCAAAGATGATACAAATGGCTATCATATTCTCTGTTTCTCACCCCCTCCCCCTTTTCTGGAGGATTTCTTACATTATATACCCCTTTCCAGTTGATCCTGACCCTCCATTTGTTGATCATGCAAGTTACCACTCGAGTATT
The DNA here is from genome assembly GCA_032727855.1 of Quercus ilex subsp. ballota. NCBI lineage: Eukaryota > Viridiplantae > Streptophyta > Magnoliopsida > Fagales > Fagaceae > Quercus > Quercus ilex. Next base: position 11,370,620 of record CM064911.1, read on the forward strand.
TGTCCCATCAGCCACCTTCCCAAACCTCCTGTGAGTTGCAGCAATCAAGGCAACACTGTTCAGGAGTCATTTCCTCATTAATGTAGCCATGACGTTAATTGTGGGCATTTAATGCAGAGGTGACAGTTTCTCCTTGAATTGCTCCTCCACCATGCTCCTATGGCTGACCCATTGTACTTGCCCTTTTTCTTGGGATGCTTTGGGAGGCGGCCTTTGATGGCGTGCCGATCTTCCCTTCTGTGATTTTGACTGGCCAAGGCTAGGATCATCCTCAGCGATGTTTCTTGGCACTTTGGACTTCCTTCGTTCGTCCTCGGACATTTTTTTCTCCTCGGCGTAGGCCTTGAGCTTGGTGTAAAATGGGTCGAGGTTGTCAAATTCTTTGACCCCACAAAACTTATCTGCTATTTTAGAAGTGGGATATATTAAAAATACAAGTATTTTGACCAGTAAAAGAAAAGAGAAACTAGGCTAAAATGGGCATTTACTCCTTTCATTCAAAAGAGGTAGCAAAATGCCCATATTTTGAAACTACATAACAAAATGCTCCTGTTTTGAAACTCGATTTGATGAAAATCGAGTTATTTGGAAAAATTCACATGGAACTTGAGTTCCATATATATATATATATATATATATATATATATTAAGTTTGATTGCTTATAACTCGATTTTCTAAAAATCGAGTTTCAATGTAAAACTTGATTTTTAGAAAATCGAGTTTCAAAACAGGGGTATTCTGTTAGATAGTTTCAGAATAAATGCATTTTGTTACATCTTTTGGCCAAAATGGGCAAAATCCTATTTTTGCCAGAGAAACTATATATAATTTTTTTTTTTTTTTTGGGTAATGGATAATATAAATCGCTAAGTGTATATAAAATCACTCTGCTTCTTACATCAAAATATGCAAATATTACATAATAATGAATGGAAAAATCCATCAAGACAAGGCTGTTCAAAAGACCGCCCAATCCAACCCTCCTAAATACTGATTGCTCGCAACGCACACAGTTGGTTTTAATCATTTTTTAAATCAAATATTGTAAATCTATAATTTCATTTAATATTGATCTTATCATTTATAATTAGATATAACTATGATGCGTCTTGCTTTTAGTAGGAAAAAAAAATCGATGTTACACCAAGTAAAAATATATATAATTTTACTCTCTTTTTTTGAAAATAAAAATGACGTAACATTATGTAAGTTCTTATTCTATATGCCTAGCCTTTTACTAATTTTACCTTACATGTGGTTCTCATTCATCACATAATATATATATATATATATATATATATATCTTATCCTTACACATGGATATTTCTTATTGGCTGCATATAATCATATACCTATAGCTCTATCATATCTCCATCCAAACCTCTCTCTCTCTCTCATAGTTGTTATCACCATTAATATTGGGTAGAGAAAATGAAAAGGAGATGACTGGGTCCAAATTCATAGAATTAAGCTTTTTGGGTTAAGCAATGTTATATTAACTCTTCAATTAGATTCCCCCCTTACACATTGATATTTCTTATTGGCTGCGTAGAATCATATACCTGTAGATCTATCATATCTCCATCCAAACCTCTCTCTCTCTCTCTCATAGTTGTTATCGCCATTAATATTAGGTAGAGAAAATGTAAAAGAGATGGCTGGGTCCAAATTCATAGATTTAAGCTTTTTGGGTTAAACAATGTTATATTAACTCCTCAATTAGATTCTCCCCAATGGATTATATTCCCGAAAAATGGTATCAGAATTAATTTATTGTGGTGTGGGATAATGTGGCAAGGTTATTAAGGTCCATTTTTTAGTTTGAATGAGAAGGTTGCAGCACGAGGTGCATATAGATAATTTTGAAAAAATACCCAAAACAAAGTAATATATTGTTAATGATGTTAGTTTAAAAAAACAGTTTTGTGCGAGGTTCCAATGGTTTTATCTCCTCAACAACCATCTCCCTAGTCCTTTGCAATTGTTGTTCCCCACTCCCTTGCCCACCCATTTCTTTTGTCACTAATTGTTTGCCAATTGATTGTAATCTCCACCAAACACCCTTAACTGAAAAAGGGTTTAATGATTTAGTCGGCTTACCCATAAGGGGGGAAAAAAAAAGAGAGAGAGAGAGAGAGAGAAAGAAACCTCTTGAAATTTGTCATCTATCATTAGCTTAGTTAATAAAATAAAAGGATTCTACTGTTTATGTCAAAAAAAGGAAAAAGAATTTACCATTTTCTACCTTTATATCATCATTATTCATTAGCATCATTATTCATTAGCATGATAAAATGAAGTTGTACTTCCATTTTTAAGGGAATGTACAAATTAACAGAGGAATGTTCAAACTGAAAGTTCAAATAGCGTTGAAAACACTATGAACGTGTAGACCCCTAAAAACAAATTATCAATTCAAGCTTATTATCAAACAATAAATGTGTGGAACATGAACATAAGCTAATGACAGAATTGATAAATAATCTAAACCAATTTAAAATCACATCCACAGCAGAAATTAAATGGTAAAGATTAAGGAAAGAGAGATGCAAACACAAAGACAACACGGCGATGTGTTATCGAAGAGGAAACCGAAGCCCTCGGCGTAAAACCTCTCCGCCGCCCTCCAAGCGGTCAATAATCCACTAGAAAATGTAGTTGGGATACATGAATAGTAATAGACCCTCAAAGCCTAATCTAACCAGTGTACCTAAGCCCTCCAAGCTTCTTGCTCCAACGAGGTTGCGCCGAACCTTTTTCTTCTCTAGCTTACCGGATTCTGCTATAGCCCATAGCATCAACCAATAACCATTGGTCCCTTCCAAACTGCTTCCCTAAGCACCAAAAAACTTTCTCACAGACGTGAATATAGTGAGAAAAGAATTTGGTCAAGAACCTTTCAAGGATGTATCAATAGAAAGGGTGAGAGAGTAAAGGAATTTGAAGAGTCTCTATGTGAAAATTGTGGATGAATCAATCTTGTTTTTTTCTAGGGTTTCTCTCTCAAAATTCTCTCTGGAAGCTCACTACATTTCGTGGGTATAATGGGTATTTATAATAGGGTGAGATAGGAATGCGAAGAGTCAGGTTTTTCAAAACAGAGCTAGTTGGCGGCTTGGCCTCGCGACTTGACTGAGTCGTGAGTTCAAGCTGCGAGATAACAGAACGGCCAGGCTGGACCTTTTGTCATGTAGTGCACCAGCTGGCGTGACTGTTCATCTTCTTGCACGCTTCACTCGTGTGCTGCAGTTGGCAGCTTGCCAGTCGCGAGTCACCCACAAATCCCTACATCCTTGCACAATCTTGAGCATTTATTCACACTCTCTTACTCATTACCCTTATATGAATCCCACCTAAAAACAGGGTTTTTAAGTGTTGAAATACAAGCAAATTGACATGAAATAAAGCCAACAAGGTGGTTGATTAAATTCAACCTTACACAAACAAATTCCAAAATTTAAGGAAGGTGCCATCAAGGTTGGGAAAATGAAGTTGTACTTCCATTTTTAAGGGAATGTAGAAATTAATGGGGGAATGTAGAAATTAACGGAGGAATGTTCAAACAAATTCCAAAATTTAAGGAAGGTGCCATTGAGGTTGGGAAAATTGCATGTGTTATTAAATGACCAAGTACATGATCCACTTATATTATTTAACAATATTGCAGTGGATTTTAGTTAGCTTAACTGATAAAGTTTCTGATAGTTAAATAAGAGATCTGGAATTCAATCCTCGCCTACACCAAAAACCGACTGGTGTCTTAATCTAATGATAAAAAATTATTATTACGAGCGAATGTCATAAGTTGAAATTCTTTAAAAAAAAAAAAAAAAAATTGCACGCACTTACGACAAATGGCTTAGTTTAAGTTTAATGCATCATATGATGTGCTTTCCTCATTATACACGCTATAAGTAAATTAAAATTATTAGCATAACTTCTCTAAATAGAAATCTATTATTAAAGTTTAATGAAGTTAAATACACACACATATATATTATTTCTAAAAAATTTCATTATTTATATTTAAATTAATTTAATTATCTATCATATGTAACACATATATTATATCTAAAAATTTTCATTATTTATATTTGAATTAATTTAATTATCTATCATATATATGTATATATACATACAATAAAAGTTAGGTTTTATATATATGTCATACTTGCATAATGTGACTTAATATAAATGTTACACATATATACTATATTAAAATAACATAGTTTGCTCTAAGTTAAAATTTTCAGCCAAAGTTTCGAGAAATTTGAGTAATACTTCGATTAGAACTTAATTATTAAAAATCTCAAAGAAATTTTAGAAGAAATCTTTTTCTTTATTTTATGGTTATTTATTTATATGGATAATTTATTTTTATTTTTATTTTTAAAGAAAAAGACAATGTATTTAAAAATTAATAAACATCGGTTAAATTAGCTTGGAGTACAGAAAAATATTGGGGTGGAACATCCTTCATCTAAACTAAAAAGCCTGGCACATTAACAACGAATTGAGCCAAACAATGAACTACCTTATTACTTTCTTTTTTAACATGAGAGTAATGCAATTGAGAAAAAAAAATTAGACCTATACCGAACATCATCCAAAAGCAAACCACAGGGAGACAGATCAACACAACCATTAATTTTTCAGAACTTGAATCAACATCAGGTATCAACTTCCAAAATAGCATGTGTAATTCCTAACTCAGCAACAAACTCCAAAGCCAGTGCAGCAGCTAAGCCCATGCCTTCTCTCTTATTATTTTTATATTGATAATGATATTACACAATGTATACTTTTGTCAAGTAACTGGAAGTAATTTTTTTCTTTGATATTGCTATTTATTTTATTGTTCACTTTTAATTATATTATTGAAATATTTAATTCAATTTACATATGATTTTTAATTAATTTATGCATGCACCATTTGGCCATGTCAAATTATTAGTGTGGGGCCAAATAATCCTGCGGCCCAGCCCACTACGTTCCTGGGCCGAAGGCCCGAGCCGAGGGGACAATCCAAGTCCGGGGACGACCTCATCATCGGACGTCCGAGGGTTTGAAGGATAGGCTCGAACCAAACGGTCACCTCAACATTAAATACACCTAACAATCACCCTGGCCGCCTTAATAAGGAAAGGACCTCCACCAGTATCACCTTGGAGGCCGTGACTCCCAAAGAGACTGGGAAGGCGGCTGATGGGACAAGCACCTAAGCAAAGGGCCTAATCGCTCAACAAATGTAGGGCTAGGATCAATTGTAAGGGGCATATATAATGTAAAGGAATCCCTCCTGAGAGAAAGGAGGAAAAGAGGGAGGAGGGACTCTTCAGAAAAGTAAACAAAACAACAAAAAAGAAGAAGAGAGAAGGAAAGAGAGAGAAAAGGGGTAAGAGCCTCCTCGGCCATGGGCCGAGGCGCCTATCCCAGATGTAATTTGCTCTAAATCCTTTTTTCTTTAAATAAAAGAGGCCGGAGTCCACGCCAAAGCGCCGGCCGGCGCCTAGACCTTCGACCCACTCTCTATAAATTCATTGCGGGATTCGTTGGGCTTTTGACCCGTGTCCATTGGGCTTGGGCAGCCAAAAACCCAGTCCCCACAATTGGCGCTGTCTGTGGGAAGGATTAGTGCACTGGTTAGCGCAACAGGCGACTGTTCTAAACAATCGTTCCATGGAAGATCGGCGGTGATGCAAAAAGAAAAAAGAACTATAAAAGAAAGAAGAGCGTTGCAGAAAGATAAAAGCTCAAGACAGAAAATTCAACAAAAAAAAAAAAAAGACTTTATATTATTTCATAAAAAATTTACAGATTACAATCAGAGGCTCAGGCAGGCATGTTTTACAACTATTCCTACCAGCTAGTCCTACAATCAGAGGCCCAGGTGGACCCGTCCTAAAACTAGCTAGAGGGAAGTGTCAACCCGTGCTCTTATTGGCATCAAGAGAATGAGAGAACTTGACAATAAGCGGGCTGGAGGGGGCTGGGGCTAGCTCGTTCCAAGGCCCTCAACGACTCCTTTCTCGGAGCGGCGGAGCTTGAACAAAGCGAGGAGCAGATACAGGGGCTCCGGGACGCCCTCCCCATGATGTTCCCTTGATTCTCTCCAATCCCCACGAGTGTTGGCCGTCGGTGACGGTAACACTCGGGCACTGCCCATGATGTGAATTCGCATGTCTCCTCCGTCGGGGGTGCGCTCGGAGGAGAAACGTTAGGTACTTCAACGACATCCCTCCGGGCCAGCGTGCATGGCGCCATCGGGGTTACACATAGACTCTGCCGCACCGGAAGCCCAGTGGGGGCTGCGGCCACCACGGCTCTTGGCGCGGATGTCCTCACACCCGCCCAAAACCGCCTCATACCAACTAACTCCGGTCACAATTCCGGCGGGGTTATTAAAGGGGATTGAGGAGCTAGAAGGGTGTGTTCTTTCTGTTTGTGTTGGGAGGCTCATGGAGTATGAGGAAACCATTCCCCCCAGAAGGCCTTATATAGAGGGATAGGGTTGGTGAGAATTAATTCACGCAGAGCCCAAAAAGAGGGTTACCGAAGCGTTGGATAATAATGAAGCCATCAATTCACGAGGCCATTAATGAAGGCGCGTCTCGTGCACCGAAGCGTCAGGCGCGGAATACGAACGGCCAAAGGACGCTTCGCGAATGACAGAGATGAGGGCTTGAGATGGAGATGAGATCAATGGCACGTGCAAGATCATGAGCCTTCCGAAGGAGGAATCGTCCCCAGTAAAGCAAACCGAGGACGAACCCCTATTTCCAGGTGCCAAGCGTTAGACAGAACCAAGGCACTGCATGGCCACTTAGCAACTGTACCTAGGTCTTGCATGGTCCTCGGACTCAAGCCTATGGGGAGCTAACCACTTAGCAACTGTACCTAGGTCTTGCATGGTCCTCGGACTCAAGCCTATGGGGAGCTAACCACTTAGCAACTGTACCTAGGTCTTGCATGGTCCTCGGACTCAAGCCTATGGGGAGCTAACCACTTAGCAACTGTACCTAGGTCTTGCATGGTCCTCGGACTCAAGCCTATGGGGAGCTAACCACTTAGCAACTGTACCTAGGTCTTGCATGGTCCTCGGACTCAAGCCTACGGGGAGCTAACCACTTAGCAACTATACCTAGGTCTTGCATGGTCCTCGGACTCAAGCCTACGGGGAGCTAACCAGGACCCAAGCCTACGAGGAGCTAACCACTTAGCAACTGTACCTAGGTCTTGCATGGTCCTCGGACTCAAGCCTACGGGGAGCTAACCACTTAGCAACTGTACCTAGGTCTTGCATGGTCCTCGGACTCAAGCCTACGGGGAGCTAACCACTTAGCAAATGAACCAAGGCACCGCATGATCCTCGGACTCAGACTTACGGGGAAGCTAAATACTTCGGATGAACCTAAGTGTTAGGCAAAACCAAGGCTCTGCACGGTCCTCGGACTCAGGCTCACGGGGAAACCAACCACCTTAGATGATCCAAAGAGTTAGACAGAACCAAGGCACTGCATGGTCCCAGGACTCAGGCCTATGGGGAAACTAACTCCTTCAGAGGATTCCAGGTGTTGGACAGAACCAAAAGCGCTGCATGATCCCAGGACCCAGACCTATGGGGAAACTAACCACTTCAGGGGATTCTAAGTGTTAGCCAGAACCCAAAGCACTGTACGGTCCTCGGACTCAGGCTTGTGGGGAAGTCAATCACATCAAGGAGAACCTAAGTGTCAACCTAAAGAATTTTCTACCCAGCCCTTAGGGAAAGATGGGCCCACTCGAGCACACATGCCCTCGCTGCAACAATTGATACCGCGACTGGCCACGGTGCAATTAAAGATAAAATCACACGAGTAAAGAAAAAACGAATAACGTGCAAGTAAGCAAACAACCACAACAAACAGGAAAGAAATAAAGCTCGTGTTCCATTAAGTTCACAAATATTACATGGTGAGTACCACAAAAAAAAAAGAAGAGAAAAAGAAGAAAATACAAAGGACCAGAAAGACAACAGGGTCGGAGGGCCTGCCCCACTCACTTATACTCCTCCCTCAGTTGGCGGCTGGACCATGGCAGCATCAAGGCTTTCTGAACTTTGGCCAGAAGGGACGGCCCGCGAAGGCGAAGCAGGAATAGCCGCCTCCTCAGCAGCGGGAGCTTCAGCTCCAGCGCCAGACTTCACAGCCTCCTGGGGCGCCTCCCCAACGGGGTCCTCACCCGATTCTGCCACCTTGGAAGGGTCACTTCCTTGGGCGGGCTCAGCCACGGGCTCAGCAGTTGATGTGTCCTCACCCGTAGCAGTGCCGGCTTCCTCCACAGCCTCCTCGGCCTCAGTGCCACTTGGAGCCGCCTCGCGGATGGCAGGGGGGTAGTACACATTCTCCTCCTTCCACAGGTCGGATGAGGCCTCGACCCCAGCCTGCCTAAGGGCCTCGCGCCAAACCTCGGCAGAGTAGCCTGCACAACGCGGGGACTTCAGACCTGAAGGTTGCTGCGGTCTCTTCCATCCCCGTGGTGTAAGCCTCCTCCTCGGCCTCCCTCTTAGTGGCCAAGGCCTCCTCCCTGCCCTGGTCAGCCTCTAACTTGGCCCTCAGGGCCTCGTCCCTCGCCCACTCAGCCGCCTTTTTGTCCGACTCGGCGGCAGCCACCTTTTGGGGTAGATCAGCTAACAACCCCTTGGCAGTCTTCAGCTGCTCCTCCGCCTCAGCCAGGCGCTTTGAGTAATCCTCGGCCTGCTTCTGAAAACCGACGAGGCCGGACAGGGCAGTATCCCGGGCACTGGTCATCGCACTCAGCTCCTCCCGGGCCTTGGACAGATCGGCCTCAGAGTGTTTAAGGACCTGGGTGGCCTCCAGACGTTTTTCGCGCTCCACCTCCATGGCTTTCCCCTGGCCCTGGGCTATGTCCTCCAACCTAAAAGTAGCCTGAACGGCCTGCCCAACAAAACAAATAAACCTTTAGCTGAGACCAAAAAAGCGGAAGAGGAGAGCTACAACTAGGAAAGGTCCCAAATATTGAGGAGCTTACCATCCCCAAATACCGCTTGAGGTAGAAGAAGACCTCCCTGCTCCTCATAGTCGCCAGCTCTGCCATGTCGGCAGGGAGTAACAGGCACCTTTCAATCGCATCGGCTACGTATGTGCCCTCGCCCTCGTTGAAATCTCTGAGGGAGGAGTCTTCCCTCAGCGGCGCCCCACGGAGCATTGGGGCAGGAAGCCAGGCCCTAGGCTCGGGTTGGTCGTCAACCTGTTTGTCCGGGCCTCGAGAGCCTATCTTCAGCTGTTTGGAGGGCCGCCGATCATCACCCTCCTCCCGTGGGGGCTCGGACCTCTCCTCAGCTGGCCTCTTGCCCTTATCCTTCTTCTGCTTGGGATCAGAGGGCTCACGCCTGGAAGGCAGACTCGTCTCGGGCAGAGGGGGAGGAAGCCCTGATTGTGCAGAGGCCGACTTGCCCTGGGCAGAACGAGTTCTCGGAGGAGGAGGAGGGATCTCTGACTTAGATTTCCCCGGCTGGCCTTCAATCAGTTCAGCCAAGCTAACTTGCGGCTTCTTCTTGTAGCCCATTTTTCGCCGAGAAGAGGACTTGGATGCTGAGAAGTCCGCTTCGGTCAGATGAGGGTCACCCAAATCCCCTGGAGGATCCTCGGACTGGTGAGCTTGATCAAACACGTCAAATTCGTCCTCGGCGGGGCCAAAATCAGTAACCTCCACTTCCCTCTCAGGGCCTGCTTCGGCGGGCTCCGAGATCCTAAGGGAGGAGGAGGGACCCGCAGGTGTTGCGCCTCCTGATGTGGAGGGCACCTCAGGGAACCGAAACCCGTCCTCGGTCACCGTTATCTTCTGAAGACGAGGATCCTTTGCTCTGATCACGTGCTTTGGCGCCGCAAATGACTTGTGAGCCGGGTAGTATTTCAAAATTTCGTGAGCGGCCCTAACTTGATTATCTGCCGCGTTCACAAAAACCTCCGCCCTCAGCGCCTTCTGTAAGTCTTCCCGGTTGATTAGGCTGAAGTGGCGCGTGAAGGCGTGCGGATCTGCAAAAGGAAACACACCCATATTAGAAACCAAACATTGCAAGAGAAAGGGGCGAGAGAAAGGATGGAACTGATTAGGGTCCTAGAACTCTCTCTCTCCATTTTTCCACTGCCCACCTGGGGTCCCCTCCGTCGTTGGGCAGTGAAGGCCATCATGCCACTCTCCAGACACGATGAGAAAATCTTTGTTCAACCCCTTGCTGGACTCAGGGAGACACTGAATGAGCCGGACTCTGTCATCCCTGGTCTTCAGATAATAGGTTTCGCCCTTCAGGCACTGGAGATTATAACACCAGTTGACGTCATGGTGGGTCAATCTCAGGCCCATCTTTTCATTTAGGGCATCCACACAGCCCAGAACCCTAAAGACGTTAATGGCGCACTGAGTGGGGGCTAGTCGAAAGTGCATCAGATAGTCCCTCATCACCGGACCCATGGGTATCCTCATGCCACCTTCGACGAAGGCAACGATGGGAATCACCACCTCACCCTCCTGCCTCCGAAAGCGCCACTCACCCTGCGCACAATACCTCAAGCCCACGTTGGCCGGTATCTTGTAATCGGCGATGAATTTCTCCATCGCCTCCTCAGTGAAGACATACTTCTTAAAAATTCCCATCCCAAACGAAGCCTAGACGAGCTAAGAAGGTGTAAACGAAAAAGAGGCAGAGAGGAAAAAGGAAAAAGTTCCAAGGGAGACAGAATGACTTACAGAAATGTGTAGAAGCTCCTCGGACAGGCTTTTTATGCTGGAGGTGTGGACTCTTGGGTGCAAAGATGCAGAAGAACCGAGTTTTCAAATGGGTATTTATACCCTAAAATTAAGGAACAGTGCGGGTTTTCCCACTTCTAATGGCTATGCGAATCCCCACCGTTGGATTGACATCCTCCCGTTGAACGTGGGGAGCAAAAAGCCGTCAGGATTTAATGAAGGGCACGTCGCGCCCTTCGAGGCGCCAGTAACGCTTCTGAGCCAGGCGAAAAGATCTTAGTACCCACAAAGGGCCAAACTTGACGGGACCCGTCGCAGGCCCGAGGACACCAAAATCCTCCTCTCCGCCCGAGGAGGCGGACAGCAAAATTTTGAGGGGCTATTGTGGGGCCAAATAATCCTGCGGCCCAGCCCACTACGTTCCTGGGCCGAAGGCCCGAGCCGAGGGGACAATCCAAGTCCGGGGACGACCTCATCATCGGACGTCCGAGGGTTTGAAGGATAGGCTCGAACCAAACGGTCACCTCAACATTAAATACACCTGACAATCACCCTGGCCGCCTTAATAAGGAAAGGACCTCCACCAGTATCACCTTGGAGGCCGTGACTCCCAAAGAGACTGGGAAGGCGGCTGATGGGACAAGCACCTAAGCAAAGGGCCTAATCGCTCAACAAATGTAGGGCTATGATCAATTGTAAGGGGCATATATAATGTAAAGGAATCCCTCCTGAGAGAAAGGAGGAAAAGAGGGAGGAGGGACTCTTCAGAAAAGTAAACAAAACAACAAAAAAGAAGAAGAGAGAAGGAAAGAGAGAGAAAAGGGGTAAGAGCCTCCTCGGCCATGGGCCGAGGCGCCTATCCCAGATGTAATTTGCTCTAAATCCTTTTTTCTTTAAATAAAAGAGGCCGGAGTCCACGCCAAAGCGCCGGCCGGCGCCTAGACCTTCGACCCACTCTCTATAAATTCATTGCGGGGTTCGTTGGGCTTTGGACCCGTGTCCATTGGGCTTGGGCAGCCAAAAACCCAGTCCCCACAATTAGCATAATTTGCTCTAAGTGAAATATATTGTCAAAGTTTCATGAAGTCAAAAAAATATTGTTTCGATTAAGATTCTAGTTTTAATTTATTTTTTTTAAGTTTAAAAATAATTTTTATTTAATTTAAATAATTTAATATTATGCCATAGCTTTTATTAAAAGAAAATTAATTTGTGCTTGCAACATTTCACGTAATTTTTATTAAAATTACTAATAAGTATATTTTATTTTAAATGAAATTATTACTGAAGTTTTAAGAATTTTAAAAGAAAATTAATTATTAAAAAAATATAATTTTTTTGGTTGTGATAAAACTTGGTCGCACATGATGTGCTTTCACACATAATTAAACTTATTTTTATTTTCTAAAATTTTCTATTTATTTTGTTCTATTTCAATTATATTAAATAAATATATTCTTTAATTTATATCTAATTTGAACCCTAATTATCCTTTTATACTTCTCATAAAAGTATAGCAGAAAATTCTTACCCACGATTAATTATAATATTAGTATATTATATTATATCATTATTGGTAGTACATATATAACAAAACATATTCTACTAACCTTTTATTTTTTGTTTTTTCTTCCAAGGCATCTTTGACTAATGACTAACATCTAGGATGAGAATGATAGTTTTAACTCATCCTAAAAGTTGAAACGTATACATTTGGAATTATATTTCTTCTTCTAGTACATTATATCAACAGCTATAGCTTAATAAAGATACAAATCCATTATCTTTTTCCTTTCATGTCTTCCTTATATATTTGTGTCTCGTGTCTAAGTGGAGAGAAACAAACACAATGGAAACTAAACCTTTTTGTTGGATTCTTCTATCCTTGCTCATTCTTTCATTCTTTGTGTCTCAAACTCATGAAAAAATGCAAGGATCACAAACTCTAGTCTATCTTCACAATTCCACATTAAAGAAAAGTTTTGGCTTCGACAGGAGTTTTTTTGAGGCAATTGACAATTTCAATGAAACTAGTGTTCACCTTCAGGAGGGGTTGAAAGAGAAAGATAGAATTGAGAGATTGCCTGGACAAACCCAAGTGAATTTCTCTCAATATGGTGGCTATGTCACAGTGGATAAATCAGCAGGTCGTGCACTTTATTATTATTTTGTTGAAGCTCAACATTTTAAGGATTCATTTCCTCTTCTTCTTTGGCTTAATGGAGGTATTCAGTTCTATACTTGATCCAATCCTAGTCTCCAGTTAATGTCACTATCAAATTGTGGAAACACATGTAAATGCATGTTATTTTGTCTGAAGTAAATACTTTTTTGCTTTTTGTTTTTCGTTTTGTTCTTTCTTTCTGTTTTTAGTGCCTTTTCTTTTTATTAATTTGTTTCCTTTTAATTTTTAGAGATAGAAAGGGAGGGATAACTGATCAGGAAAAAAAAATGGAAGTATATATTTTATTTTTAACTAGTGTGTTGCCCTCCCTCATAAAAAGCATTCCTACCCCCAAGAAACTTTTACTTTGAACTTATCATCAAGAGTAGATGCCATAACTAAGTTGAAATTATCTCTCTCTCTCTCTCTCTCTCACACACACACACACACATACCAAAAAAAAAACTACATACACAATACACAAAAAAAAGAAGAAGCCTTGTTATGGAATTATTAATTTACTATAGAATTTGTATTTTAATGTTAAAGTAACTTGCGTACCATTTAAATTGAAAATAAAAATGTAAAAGACAAATAGGCTAAAATGCAAAACCTACCATTTATGCATCACAAAATTCATTTCAATCCTCTAAGTTTATTAAATCAAGACTTTACCATCAACTTTTGATATATGTTATGGTTAATTTTTCAATTTTTTAAAATTTTCTTCAAAATTCTTAAATTAAAAAATTTCAATTAATGATTGAAAAATATTTTCTAGATTTTGATTTTCAAAAAAAATTAATAATATTTGTTGGGAATGCCTTAATTAAATAAATTTGAAACTTAAAAAACTGAAATAAAAGAAAGTACAGTTAGAAGACTAAAATGAATTATAAAAAAACTTAAAAAGTGAATTTTGCATTTTAACCAAATGAATACTATAACTTGATATTATATTTGTCAACAAAGTAGAAATGTTATCTACATTTATAGTATCTGCCTCTTTTTTTTTTGATATTATAGTATTTATAGTAAGGAAGTGAAATTCGTACCAAACTGGCCGAAAAAATTCGTACCGGTGATCATACCGGTACGGAAAACGTCTTACAACGCCTTCAATTTCTTCTTCGTCGTTGCATTATTTTTCTTCTCTCCTTTTCGTCAACGTCAACAACTCTTTGTAACTGTGTCTACATCGTTTCTTTCTTTTAGCTTCTCTTTCTATATTTTGCTTTCTCTTTTTTACCCCTACTCTTTTATTTCATTGCCTAGCTGTGCCCCATGTTTCAAAAAGTAAGTGAAAGTCTATGGTCTACCCACTAAAAAGTTGTGTACAAATCAATGAATTTATGTGGTTTGTCAACCTTCCAGGTGGCAAATATTAAGTTACTAATTATAAGTTTTGATTAAATTTTTTTTTTCATTCTCATAATAGTAGTTAATATATATTTATATTGAGTTGTAACACTTGGCTGGAACCGAACATATTAATTTGGGATGAACTTCTCATCAAAAATAAATTCAGGATGGACTTAATTACAATTTTTAATATTTTTAATAGATTATATAAAATATTTATTAATTTAATAATAAAATAGTAGTAAATTCGAAACAGTACACCGGTATTAACAGGTACCGAAACATACCTTTTTTTGGCCAAATTAAAATAGTTTTTGATACGAAATTGACTTCCTTGATTTACAATATCAGCCACCTAGTTATAATATGGTCTTATTTGATTGATTATTATTCTTGCTTAATTTCTCCATAGGTCCTGGTTGTTCATCTCTTGCTTATGGAGCAATGCAAGAGCTCGGGCCATTTCGTGTGCACAGTGATGGCAAAACACTTTACAAAAACAAATTTTCATGGAATTATGGTATAGCTTTCATAACATTTATTTATTTTAGGGTTTTTTTATCCAAAATTTAATAATATAATTATCATTCTCTTCCAAAACATATTTTCAATTTTACTTGTTTATTTATTTGAATTTTCTCTTCAGTTGCAAATGTTTTGTTCCTTGAGTCTCCTGCCGGGGTAGGATTTTCGTACTCCAACACAACAAAGGATTATAGTACTAGTGGGGATAGAAGAACTGCAGGAGATAATTATGTGTTTTTGTTGAATTGGCTGAAAAGATTTCCTAAATACAAGAATCGTGATTTTTATGTTGCTGGAGAAAGCTATGCCGGGCATTATGTTCCTCAACTTGCACATACCATTCTCTTCCATAATAAGAAAGCTAACAAGACCATTATCAACCTCAAAGGGATCATTGTATTTCTCTCTCTCTCTCTCTCTCTCTCTCTCATAACACACATACAAATTAACAAATTGTAAATTAGATAATAGTCTATGAGAAATAATTAGATGTCACACTAAAAATGCTTATATATCTTTAAGCTTTTCAATATGAAGAATTTACTGAAACTTAGATGTTACACTACTTGTTAGTCTTTCTATTCTTAAAAATTATCATGATGGTGAAGCACTACTGGCAGAGCCAGGGGGGGCCAAGGAGGCCCATGGCCCCCCTAACTTTTTGAAATTCCCATTAGATTCATCAAAACAAACAAAAATTAATTACAACTTACTTCTTGGCCCCCCTTAAATTTTAGAATTTAACTTCCCAAAATAAAAAATTTAGAACTTTTTGTTATTAGCAAATAGATAGAGTAGAGTTTAGTACTTTTTTTTGCTAAACGAGTAGAGTTTAGTCCTTAAACATTTATATTTGATCCTCAAATATTTAAACTTGTAAAAAGGAATGGAACTGAAAACCCAAAAAACAAAATATTGCTTTGAACCATTAATCAGCTGTGGGCGTGGCCTCTTTAAATACTTACAAAACCCCAATTGTCTAAAATCCAAATCAACAGATAAAATAAAACAGATCAGTTTATTGTGTGAAAACCTCAAGCCACCACGCCGTCTAAACCCTAAAATAAAACAGATCAGTTTATTGTGTAAAAACCTCATGCCACCATGCCGTCAATCAAATCGCCTCGCCAACTTGGTCCTCTCAGTTCATGCTCTAGTCCAAGTCGATAGCCACTGGTTTCTTCCCCTCTCCCTCTGCTCCTCATTTTTTTTTTTTGCGATACCATGTGCTCTTTTAGTAGTTTTATTGTTGTCTTGTAACTTTAAAGTTTAAACTGACTGACTCTAAACTTTGGCTAAAACACGTGTATGACTGTATGTGTAATTGTTTATAACTTTATTTATTTTTCTTTCTTTCTTTTTAACTAAGAAGAATTATTCTTTAGTTTGTAGAATCAACTTATTCACTATTCATATACTAACATCTAATATATAATATTATTCTTTAGTTTATATATATTTTAAATTAATTATATGACTAGTTTATAAATTTCAAATATTTAGCTTTTAAAGTGTGAGCTTTTAAAGTTAATATATGGAACTAACTATTTGTTTTGATGAATTTTTTTTCAAGAATTTTGTTATAATTAGTTGGTCCCCTGGATAAATTTCCTAACTCCACCACTGTGGTGAAGGATAAGACATGCTTAGTATATCAGACTGTAATTAACAACATTCTTCATTTTGATGATCACATGACTTACAAACGTTAAAATGATTTACAAAGTGAATTGACGTTCTAGAGTACAATTAGTTATTGAAAAACTGTTTGGTAGAAGTTTATATAAACAAAAATTAGTTTATAAACTTTGTTTGGTTTGTAAGTTTCTTTTTTCAAGTTTTAAAATCTGATATTCATTTATTCAAGATCATTGAGATGTTTAAACTCCAAATTGCTTTTTAAACATTTGTAAAACACAGCAGACTGCGGATATATTCACATATGGATAAAGTACATAAATTTATTTTTTGTTTGTTTGTTGATAATTCGATATTTACAATAGGGTAGAGGAGATTTGAATCTAGGATATTTTCTGTTTCCAAAAAAAAAAAAATCTAGGATATTTTTGTTAGAAACACCAAACATCTAGAATGTACTAACTAGTTAAATTATAAGGTTTTTAATGATAAAAGGGTAAATTGCAAATTACACCCCTAAAGTTTAGGGATGATTGGATTTTACACCCTAAAATTTCAAAATTTGAACTTTATCTCCTGAAGTTTGGTGATGTTTGGATTTTACACCCTGATGTTTCAGAATTTAAATTTTATTCCTTATATTTTAAGAATATTTGGATTTTACTACTCCCTAAAGTTTTGAGGTGTTTGGATTTTACACCCTAAAGTTTCAAAATTTGAGGGTATAAAATCCAAACAATCCTAAACTTTAAGTGGTAAAATCTAAGTTCTGAAACGTCAGGGTATAAAATCCAAACATTCCAAACTTATTCAGGAGGTAAAATTTAAAATTTGAAAATTCAGGATATAAAATTCAATCACTCTCAAACTTTAGGGGTGTAATTTGCAATTTACCCATGATAAAATAAAAGAATATTGATATCTTATTTTGGAAGTAAAATATTGATATCCTAGATGGACTAATCATAGGAATAAGGATTTTCTCATTACACATGTAGAGATAAGAGATTTAACTCACTTTTGACTTCATGATTTCTTAAGTTACAACTTTTAACGTTTGTAAAAGAAATTTCTTAAAAAGTTAATAAGATATAAATACTATCAAATGAAAATTACAGATAATTTAATTATACAGATTAAATGTCATAATGTGTGGGGTGTTTAATTTACACAGAAGTATCTAAGATTCAAATTCTTACAACTCTCAAATTGTAAAAAAAGTACAGATTAAAATTTAATTCTTTTTAAAAAGTAATAGTGGTTAAGCAATGAGGAGATGAAGATAAAGGTAGGGTTCTCGGTTCAAGAGGCTCAAGCTTGAAATAGTTCTAGAGCAAGTCACATAATTCTAAACCTACTTATAGTAAGTATTATAATTTTAAAATTAGATTATTGGTTAGCCTAGAATTATTTTGAAGCTTAATTGGTTAACATCTTTGATATTTCTAATAGAAACATGTATTTAGAGTTCAAATCTTCTTTCCATCATAATCATAGAATTACAAAACAAATATCTTAATGTTTTCGTTTTCATAATGCAGATTGGAAATGCAGTGATCAACGATGAAACAGATACGCAAGGAATGCTTGATTACCTTGAGACCCATGCAATCGTTTCAGAACGAGATGTGTATCAAATACAAAAATATTGCAACTTCTCATCCAATGCCTCCACTCAGTCTCGTGAGTGCATTGCAGCCAGTGAAGCAGTGTCGAAGGATATTTCCTACATCAATCTCTATAACATTTATGCTCCCTTGTGCTCCTCTCCCAATCTCACAGCTCAGCCCAAGAAAACATCTGTAAGTTGATAAATTTTTCTAGTGAGTTTGAAACGAGAAAGAATATACAAGTGGGTAGGAAATTAAGGAATCCAAGTTCTTAAAAAGTTTTGTAATTTTTTTTTTTTTTTTAATTTCAATTTCCTTCATTGCATACATGCTTCTAATTTAGATCCAATGGTGCTTCAATTTTTAACCAACAAATGTCCTTTTAGCTTAGAAGTTGTTACGAATTTTTTTCTTTCTTTTACATGCATCATTCATGTTGCATTAGTTTGAAAATTTTAAGTGCATTTTTATAAGCTTGCGAACTGGCATTTTAAATTTAAAATGAACCTTTATAAAAGGTTATGACAAGTTGAAGTTGTGAGAAAACGTTTTGGAGTTTTAAAAATGCACTTCTAAGTTTTAACACACTCATTGTTTAAAAGAGATGTCATTTATAATGTATCATATTATGAATTTTTGCTCCTAAAAATGTAATTTACATTGTTCTGTTATTCTGTGGTGCAGATATTTAAATTTGATCCATGCAGCGAGTACTATGTATATGCTTATATGAATAGGCCTGAAGTTCAAGAAGCCCTACATGCCAATGTTACTAGACTCACACATGACTGGCAACCATGTAGTGATGTCATACAGAAATGGGTTGATAGTCCATCAACCATCATTCCCCATTTGCAGGAGCTCATGGCCAATGGCCTTCGAGTGTGGATTTTCAGGTAAAAGTATTATTGTCATATCTTTCGTTGTTCTATATTGACACAATTAGGAATTAACCTTTATTTTTTGTTCTTGTTACTCTCTCTAATTAATTTAGACATGTTTCCAATTTAATACTCTTATTTTTTTTTTTAAAGTCATTTAACTTGTATTTTCAATTTTGTCATTCTTTATGTCCACCAAAATAAAGTCGTATTGGAAAGCGAAAAAATTATTAAAACTGACGATGATGTTTGATGGAATTAGACAAAATGACTAAATGAAAAACAAATATAATGTTAAATGTATGGGGCAAAAAAAATTTTAAGAACTAATGTGAAAACAGGTCAAAGTTTGATCTACTTTAGCATTATTGTTATTATTGCTAATTGGTTTATAAATAATTACATAGTTCATCTTTGCTAAGATCAATGCTCCACCTTAATGGAAAAAATTAACCCCTTTCATTTGCTTAATGAGTTAAGCACAAACATATCTACCTTCTTTAGGTTTCTTTATTCTAGAGAAAAAATTCTAGTAAAGAGAACTAAAGAAGGGAGCAAAGATCGAGGTTCAAGTTTTCAGATGAAACTTCACACACATACACTTAGAGTAAGTTAAAGTACGATTTTTATTTCAGATTAAAAAAAAAAAAAAAAGGGTTGAAACCAATAGGTCTTACTACTACTTGGGGTTTAATTGGTTATAAAATGGTTATGCAACACAAACTACAATATATAGAGGAAATCAAATCCCAGATACAGGTCATCTTAACTTCAAAATCACAAGGAGTTTTGAAAAGTTAACCTTAATTTCTAGGATATTTCAGTGCTTACTGCACGTTAACACGTTAGAGGCAAAGAAGTTATTGATTATTTCATTGACTTTTTACCTCTTGTTTAAGACTTGTGGATCGTATCTTGGCATCCTCATATATTCTTATCAACTTAATTATGATAATCAAATGATTCTTTATTGGATGAAATGCAGTGGTGATATTGATGGAAGGGTTTCTGTTACTTCAACAAAATATTCTATAAACAAAATGAAGCTTCCTGCGAAGACTGCATGGCATCCTTGGTTCCTCAATAAAGATCAGGTATTGCATAGTTCTTTTTATCTTGAATATTTCAATACATATTTTTGCTCCAAGAAGCTCAAAATATTCTAACATCCTTTATTCAATAGTGAAGATATCTTCTTTTGTTGTTGTCACAGGTTGGTGGCTATACACAAGTGTATGAGGGAGACCTAACATTTGCGACAGTAAGAGAGGCAGGACATCAAGTGCCAAGCTACCAGCCCGCGAGAGCATTTTCTTTGATCAAGCACTTCCTTGAAGGCAAACCACCTCCTGATATCAGTAGATATAATTGATTTCATTTTTAGCTGCATTTCATTAGTCTACATAGGCTTTAGCTAAGTTGGTTCCTTTGCCTTTGTAGTGTGCTAATTACGTTTCTTTTGATTATCTGCGTTTACCTAGTAAAAAGTTAATTGCAAGTTTCTATTTAAAGCAAAGCCCAACTTGTTTTTACTTTTCAATCATTTAATATGTGGTCAAAGTTTTGTTCCAACAATCCAACAGTGTATATTATCACTGTTAGGGTTCGATGAATGTGTTGGTAAATCGTAGTGCAGAACATATTGAAATTGAGTTGTATAAATAAAATTGTTTTTGGGTTGAGTTTGGGCTAGAAGCTACTTAAAGACGACGACGTTTGGATTTGCTCAAAAATGATGAGTTGATGAAATTTTACTTAAATCTTTTATCCTATAAATGTTTTTTAGCTAAACTTATTTTTTCATTGTACAATAAATATTTGAGACTTTAAAATGGACAAAAATTAGACTTAATTTAGATTTGAAATGAGTGAGATATGATTATTTGAAGCTGGTACAATTTTGCTATCTCTAAATGTTCAATTGACCAAAACTTAATTCACTTGACTGTTAAATTGCTTGAACAATAAATTGACTTTCTGTGATAGTTGTTTAACCTATATTTTTCTTTATATAACCAATTATTGTTACAAAGAGAGGGTGAAAGGCTCACATACAAGAGTAAATCTAAAAGCTAAACTTTCTTGAACTTAAAAGAGTTCTCTAAATTCCTCTCCTTAGTACTGTTTCTCATTATTATGGGACTGGATTATCTTCCTCTTCTTCCTCTGTGCCCTGAATTGGGTGTGGATCCCATCATCACCTTTGTTTCTGTGGGAGCTCTTCGGCGCTACCGCTGATTGCTAGGACAAATGAGAAAGAAGCACAATGACCATGAAAGTGATTTTTGTTTTTTGTTTTTTTACTTTAATCGTTTAATCATTCATGTATCAAACTAACAAAAGGCATGTCCATGTCAGTAATAATGCTGTTTTTTTTTTTTTTTTTTTGTGCAATTGTAGATGACTAAATTTCTAGTTTGAAATAAATCAAACAAGTAAAATAGTTTCACAAATGCGAATTTGTATTGATAAATATGTGATACAATTCTCTAAAATTACAAATGAATGATCATCTGATTCGATCTCTTTGAAAGACTTGTTGGTTGGAATTGTAATAATGTAGTTTTGACTCGAACACCAAATATCCTTCAATTTGGCTGAAGGATGGATCGAATACCCTTGAAACAGAATTACAATTAATCTCTGGCTATGAGCTTGTTAGAAATTCTTTGTTCTTCATGCGTTCTTCGTCTTCAAAGGTTTGTGGTGGAAGTTCTTTGGTGTTTTAGAGGCTTGAATGTGTAGAGCTTCATTGATTTATGGTTTATTGAGGTTTCTGAAGACTTTTGAGCTTGATTCCAACAAACTTCAAGATCTAGGTTGATAGTTTGGATGGTTTTGCTTCGAATGTTCTTCGGTTATGAGGTTGAAGTTCTTGAAGGTTTTGAGACTTGATTCTTGTAGAGCTTTTGTACTTCTGAGTGCTTCTAAATCTTCTCTGATGCTGCTTGTGCTTTGGATGTCTTGGTGTCTGGAAATGCCTTAGAAAGGCTTCTATTTATAGGAGTTTGGTGGTGGGTGAGCGACACGTGGCGAAGCTTGATTGGTGACATGTGTCATAGTTTGATTAGAGGCGCTTTAAGACTTTTTCTTCAAGACATGTGGCATCTTTTGATTGGCCAAAATGTTTTGATTTTCAATATGACACATGTCAACACCTGATTGGACTGCTTGAGTCATCGTTTACACGTGCTGATATATGATTGGTTTTTTGCATGCATTTTATGCCCATATTTCAACGACACTTGGCAACTGTTTTGGTTTCTGAATAGTGATAACATAACCTAATAGCAGTGTGTGGTGCTTTGTAATTGGCCACACTTTATTGACTTAGTAGTATGATGTGTCAGCTTGTGATAAGTCAGGAATTTTCCCTCTCTACAATAATATTTAATTTTCTAATAATTTTTTTAACATGCATTTAGTAAACAATCTTGCATTCATCTATTATAGCATATCATATGACATTTTATAGACATCATCAACTCGCCACATCATTACCAACGTATGTATCTCATTATGTCCTAACATTCATCTAAATAGACATATCATCATCTCATCCTCAATCATAAATCTAACATTCACCTAGGCATGGTACATGTCCTACCCTTCATCTAAGCATTTCATATTTTATCTCAGGGCATAAGACATTACATGGCATCATCACTACAAAAAAAGGGGTCTATAGCCGCGTTTAAAAAACGCAGCTATAGCCCAAAAAAACGCGGCTATAGCCTATAGCCGCGTTTTAAGTACCGCAGCAACACAACTATGGCCGCGTTTTTGAAAAACGCGGCCATAGGTAAGAGCTGAAGCCGCGTTTTCCCCCTCTGTAAAGATCTAATTTGGGGCTAGTCCTATAGCCGCGTTTTTTAAAAACGCGGCTATAGGTCATGCTTGAGCCGCGTTTATAAACGCGGCTACGGCTGCTGACATATAGCCGCGTTTTGGAAAACGCGGCCATAGGTCAAGCTTGAGCCGCGTTTTGAAACGCGGCTACGGCCACGTACCTGTAGCTGTGTTTTTCAAAACGCGGCTATAGGTTCCCCCCCCCCCCCCCCCCCTCCACTGCAACATCACAACTTCCTGCCATATATACGCATACAAGTTCCCAACACTCCCTGCCATATATACACATACAACTTCCTGTTACATCCCAACATCACAAGTTCCATAAACTACTCCCATAGGACACAAACTTGCCAAGAGATAATATGAAAGTTTATATACATCACAAAAAATATACCAAGGCATGCAGCAAGAAGCTTATAGTAATTAGTAATTAGTAATATACCAACATTCAATTCCAATTTTATTTTAATCGTTTGGCCTAAGTAATTAGTAATTACAGCTCCAATTTTGAGAAAAGTTCAAGTAATCTATGAGTGACCTCTACACTAATCCATGCAAGCATTCAGGAATTGTCAATTTTTCGAGAATCCATTTTTAATTGTACACCAAAGTGACCATTAAATTACTTGACCACAACTCCCTATAAATACGCAGCCATATCTTCCTTTAATCCACACATCTGTATAAGTTAGTAATACATATACATACTAAGCAGCTACACATATTCAAAATGGACAGCAAAGGTGTTGGTGCTGGTGGAGGGGCCAGAGGAGGAGGAAGTGATGGGGGCAAAGTTGGTGGTGTTGGTGTCCAAAGTGGCGGTGATAACTCTTCAAAGGGCAGTGGCAGCAATGCTGGAAAGATGGTTGCTCCTGGGACTGGTGGAGCTGCGTTTCAAGGGACTCCTTTGAAAGTTAACCCTTTTTTTTTTCTCAGCCCTTCATTCTAACGAAAAGGCTAATGAGAAGGGAAATAAATAGATGCTACCATTTTATGTTTCAATGTATCGCAGTGTGTATTGAGAATGACTAGCTTGTTGCTTTATGGGTTATTATGTGATGGAATAAAATAAAGTATTAATCTATTTGCTTTTGTGTCCTATATGTTATACAGTCTCCCTTCAATCATGATAATTGCTCTACCTTTTTCTTTAATCAAATAGTACATATCATAATCAAATGGTTTTATTACACTGAAAATATCATGGTATTGGACCCTTTTGTATCATGTGACATGGCAGTAAAAGAGAGAG
This sequence comes from Quercus ilex subsp. ballota, assembly GCA_032727855.1. Taxonomy (NCBI): domain Eukaryota; kingdom Viridiplantae; phylum Streptophyta; class Magnoliopsida; order Fagales; family Fagaceae; genus Quercus; species Quercus ilex. The sequence continues at coordinate 11,394,654 of CM064911.1, forward strand.
TGAACAACTTGGCTACATCAATGTATTGAAATCCAAAATTTCAATTAGTACTTTACAGATCATAAACACCATGGTTATTTCTCTAGCTTGCATGGTAGTTACATAAGGAAACCATTTGAGGATACTGTCATGTGCTTGACATATACATGGCATGCTAAGTTTTAAAAATGAAAATTTCCAAGTATTGTTGTGTTTGTATATGCTAGTAGAGAGACAAAGTGACTACCCAGCAATGGTTCATCATTTTTGCGATGGCACCCAATTAATGTCCACACTCCACATCATTCTTAAATGAATTGAGATAAAAAAACAGATTCCAAGAGAATCAGAATCCCACTAAGAAAAACAAGCCCAATGATTAAATTTAGCTCAAGTGCACCGGTGACTAAATCTACAAGATATTGCACCCAAGCTTCTTCAATCCTTGAATTTAAGCTAAAAGCACAAAGGTTTATTTCAATTAGACCAATGTATTATGACTTTATTATTCCCGGACAGAACCAACCATAACATCCATTATCGATATATATTTTATCCTTTCGAAAACTTGATTGCACTTAATCACACTCACAAATGCTTAATCACACTCACAAATGTATTTGAAAGATAATTTATAAACCAAAATCATTCAAATAAATCTTTGAATATAATAGTGATGCCAAATGACTTCTTCTTTTACAAGAATTTGAATATTGGATAACATTATATATATACCAATCAAATTAGAACACTTGCTTTTGTGTACAAAATATCTTTTGAAATATTTTGGTATCTCTTTTGAAAAAATTCTTAACCCATTAAATAGATACTAAATTGTTGTAAACTTTCACGAATATAAGATCAAATGGATAAGACCCACCATCTTGGATTTTGTCCTCATAGTATTTTCCTCAAAAAGAAAAGTTTTGTTTTTTTTAATATTTAATAATCTACAAATAGCAAATAAACTCTTTTGCTTTCACTGACAAAGCTTGAGTCTTATTCTTGGGGTTGGAAAACTCTGAAACCAACAGCCAAGACAACAAAGAAGGGTGATATTCAATGAACCGAATGCAAAGAGTAATTAATTGAATAAAAAAAAGTCAAATATCTAGAACTCAACGCTAGATCGAGTATTGACTTATTCTTTATTTTTACATAAAGGAAAATTTTCAAGAGTCATTGATAAAGGCTACCCCAGATCAAAGATGCCCATTGTCCACGCATCACCCATGGCCACCATGGGTATTAGTTATAAAATATAGAATGAACTGCCTTAGCAACTATAAGACATTTGACTTGAAATTTTTTTAACTTCTTTTTTGAGTGATTGAAATTTTTGTTTGGGCTTTTTTTTTTTTAACTTGCAAAATAGGTGGGTTTATCAATTTAAAGAATCATTAACTTAAACATGGTCGTACATGTAATTTACGTTGAAAAAAAATATATATATATCAAATGATAAAAATAGTCATGCTGATAAGTTAAGACACACTCAGACTGGCATCATTTAGCTAATTTAAGAAAATTCAATAAATAAAATTATTATTTCCAAATTAAAAAACACATTAATAAAAATAAAAACCCCAAACCCCCCTCAACTCTGCAATAATGTCGAAGTGCCTAATTTTGACCTTCCCAAGCTAGTTGAAGGCCAAAAAATGACCAGTCTTGTCAAATCCATTTTTAAAATGTTTTCTTAAAAATGTAAAATAGTAGCCATGCAATGACTATGAGAACAAAAAAGACGGAACAAAATTTCAGACAAATCAAAAAACATTGTAAAGTGGAGTCCTCCTAAGCTGATTTCCACACACAAAAATCAAAGTTCCTTATCAAAGATCAGATGGCAAATGGCAGATGGCAGAAGAGGAAGGTGAAAAGTATTATATATAGGGAAAACTATCAAGCTGAACCCAAAAAAAAAAAAAAAAAAAAAAAAAAAAAAAAAAAAAAAAAAAAAAACCTCACCCACCATCCAGCATATTAGGAAACAAACAAATATAATCCCAAAACCGATAATAATAAGTGAAATAATTCCTTAATTTATTGAAATATAAAACAACACCTTACATGTTCACCCATCTCTTCTGCACCTATATACAATTAATTAATTATAGTACCGCTCTACTTCCTTACCAACCCTAACACACATTCACCATTTTGCCCTCCTCGATCATCCATATTCATATTCTCAATCTTGCTATACCCATCTCTTTTTGCCTATTTTGAGTTAACACTTAACCGGCCTATTTCTGATTTGTTGTTTTTAACTATATATATAGGTATTAATCAAGGTCTTTAATCTTTAATTAGTATTATATGACCCCGCCCTTTTTTTTACAATTGGAAACCAGGTCAGTTTCCACAAAGGCACCCCCTTCTTTATAGCTTCAAATTCTTTCCTCAGTGGAATATACCTGAAGAAGATTCTGACTAGACCACACTATCCTTATTTATTATATTTTATCTACACCAAACTCAGTTTGCTGGCTTGTAACACCACATCTTATTCTTCAACATAGTGACTGTCCAACTTTTGCTTCAAGAGAACTTGTTGCTATGACTATTCTATATCCATAAGTTTGATACAAAAATTCAACTGGACGCCATCTGTCTAAACACAAAAAGATTTTCTTTCCATCACCAACATCATGGTTTTAAGAATTGCCTAGCCACTTCCCTAAAAAGTGTCAGTATTAAAAAGCACCTACCCTTCAACAACACCTTATGCTTCCCACAATGAGCCAGTTTGAGTGACCACTGCCCTGTTCCAATATTCCACCATTTTAAGCCGTAACACCCCTTTCTTTTTTGGAATGCACACTTGATCCTAAGAAACTTTTAAATTTCCCCTACCATCATTAGACCCTTACCAAAAGAGAAGAAGAAGAAAGAAAGGGTTGAATCTTTGTTCAATAGTTTTGACGGCTTTCTTAAGGAGGATAAGCACACTAGACCAATACATCTGGATGCTATGGATTAGGAGATGCTTGCTTGCTTGCTTGAGAAGGACAATTTTATTCATCCTATACTAACTACATGTCTCTAATAATCCATTCGAAAGACCACATCAAATTAAAAACCCACAAACTGATTAAAACAAAACATATAATGGAATTAATATATATATATATATATATATATCAACCTACAATACCCAAATCCAGAGTCTAATTTTTTTGCAAAACCTTACCATGAATGTATTCAATACAGAGAATCAAAGAGCCAGAACGTAAATTTCCAAAAAAAACTAAAAACATAACATTCTGATCTTCGAAAGTAATAAGGAAATGGAAGCTTACCACAACAGAGGTGAAACTGAAGAATTACTCCTATATGAGAAAAGGAAAGAAATAACTGCATTAAATTTCATGTCTAATCAACAGTAAAAGTGACAGAAACATTGTGAAAAGAAGATGTCATAAATAAAAACATAAAAGCGGTCAAACCTGCCCTGTGGCTAAGGGAGGGAAGTTGAAATCACGTTGGAGTGTTGTTAAGATACAAAAACTTGTATTTCCAGGCCAAAGTTTCTGTGGTCTTTGGTCATTTCTTTGAAGGAAACATGTGAGATGACATCACCTTTGGGATCCTTTGTGTTCTTTGTTAACATCAAAATGTGACGTTTCTTACATTTGTGTGTTCTTTTTTTGGCTTTAATTAACTTGTGTTCCTTTGTTAATGTGAATATGTTACCCTTGCCTAAAAGATTCCCAACTCTGGTCTCGGCTTGACCTTCAAACCATTTGGCAGGTTTCTATGTTTTTTTCAGTCTTTTTGTTTTTTGTTTTTAAGTGCACCAAGTCTTTACAATTTTTCTTCTCAAAAAGAAAAGAAAAGAAAAATTCTTTACAATTTTCAATTTTCCAATTGCAAACATATATTATAAAATATGTTAGTTCATTTAAACCAGGATCGGAGTCCGGACTTTGATTTAGAGGTCCAAAACTTAAATCAAAATTTTTTATCATTAAAGAACAATCAATACACAAAATTTTAAAACAAAATTAAGACATGAAAAGTAAAACTAGCATCCACTATTAACAAAATAACAGAGGAACGCAACAATCCAATTATATGTACCAGTCATGCAATCCCCATCTAAAAAACCAAGCTCCAAAAGGTAGCGGATGACTCCAGGCGTTCCTCCAATCTATCAAAACAATCATTAATGGGTTCATCAAGATGAAACGGTGATAAACAAAGTAAAGGAAACAATATAAAAATTTCCATATCCAAAAAAAGAAGGTTAAAACTTACGGAACAGCAAGCATTCAATCCTTAGTAAATTAATAAATACGAAATTACATTACAAGCATAAAAAATGTATCCACAATGCAAATGCACGGGTAAAAAGAAAGGGGAGGCTAGAAAAAAATAAACCATGATTATGAGCACTACAAAAAACATGAGATAGGTATACAGTGGGGAAAGGGGAGGTTAGGTTTGAAGACGAACACAAAGCACCATTAAAGCTGCCATTACAATTGGACTATATCACTTTAAGCAACTTTTTGAGAAACATTTGAACTATTATCAACACCACCACCACCACCATCATCATCAACAACACAACCTCCACCCAAACCCAGCACCCCACCACTGCTGCACCACCTAAATCAACCCAACAAATCACAACAAACCCATACCAAAATCACCGAAATCAACTGAGCAAATTACCAATATAATCCCAAAACCACCACCAATCCAAACACAACACAACCACCGGGACCAAAAGCCATCACTACATGAATCAAAACCCACTATAATCTCCAAGAATAAAACCCATAGAAAAAACCCATACCAAAACCCATCCAAGAATCAAACCATAGAAAAGAAATGACAATAGATCAAACCCACTGAAATCTCTACCACCAATCTCCACCGCAGACCCACTGCCAGCAAGCCAAACGACCGATCTCAACCCTCAAAAACTCCATTTAAACCCAAAATCGAAAATCGAAACCCTAAACCTAAAATCGAAACCCTAAACCAAAAACGGGAACCCTAACACACAAATCAAAACAAACAATTTTAAAAACTTACCGTTAGTCTTGAAAGGGTCAGAGTTTTTGTAAGAACTTCTCCTCAGTTCTTGATTTTGGAAGAGAATCGATCGATGAGAAGTGACTGGAGAGGAGGGAAGAGCGGAGGGAGCTAGGAAGGGGATTCGGAGAGGGTGGAAGTGAGGGAAGGAGGGGACGATTGAGAGGCAGCTTGAGATCGTTGATAGTGGTCTGAGAGTGTTTTGTGGAGTTAAGGTTTTTTTCAATTGCTTGGAGTTAGAGGGAGCTCTAACCATAACCTGAGCTGCGTTTGGTAAACGCAGCTCCGGACATATTTGCAAAAGAAAAAAAAAAAAAAACCAAAAAACGCAGCCTCATCCTGAAAAAACGCGGCTCCAGGGAGGGCTATAGCCGAGTTTAGTAAACGCGGCTCAAAGGCTAACCTGGAGCCGCGTTTTTTAAAAACCCGGCTGAAACTTCATCCTGTAGCCGCGTTTTACAAAAACGCGGCTACAAAACGCGGCTAAAACCCGCATTTTTTGTAGTGCATGTAGCACAAGAGCAGCAAGCATATTGTTACAACATTCAAGGGCGGTAGGCATAGAGTATCAATCATGTTGATCATCCAAGCATTGGAAATTAATTACTTTCTAAACTTTATTTTTATTATACATTATTCATTTCCTCTTTAGGAGAAACAATTTCTCTTGAAAAAAAAAAAAAAAAAGAGTCTTCAACACGCGTAAAAAGAGGAGAATGTGTAGTTATTTTGGACCATTTAAAAAAGTGAGCACTAAAAGGTCAATTCTTTTAACGAAAGTATAGATATTTTTATAAAAGAATAGTGTAGATGTTGGACCATTACTCTAGAGTCCTGGACAATTATGTGATAGAGTGTGTTAGATTCTAAAGATTTAGGAATTTATGTATTTAGAACTCTAATTTGTATTATTGGCAAACTATGATCAAAGCAGGTTGTTTAGTCTTGTTTAGGCTTGCTCAAAGATGTGTCTTTCATGTAAAGTTGGAATCGAGAGGCTGCAGATGCATTGGTGCATTTCGGCCTGGCTCAATCGATCGAAAGAAAGACTCGATCGATCGAATTTCGGCCAGAATGCTTTTCTACAGAATTTTCCAACTCAGCCCTAACTCATTAAATGTTTTGGGTTTTCTATTTTTACCCTAGGTATATAAAGAAAAACCCTAGCCACGTTTTTAGAGTTGCTCCTGTTGTATTGTTGCTCATACTTTTCGGTTTTGTGTAAATCTCTTGTGAGATCTAGAGGAGCTTTCCTTTACACAAAACTTAGGGTTTTCAAGGTAGAGATAGTATCAACATCTTGATGATCAACTCGGTTGCTACCATTAGAGCTTAAAGAATAACAAGCGTGGGTGCTTGTAGCTGATTGGAGAATCCAAGAAAGAAGGAGTCTGTGGATTCGGAGCTTGCACGTGATCGTGTCAGTAAGTTCTACTGGTAGGTAGCATTAGGAAGTCGAGCGGGGAGCTTGTAAGTCCTTTTGTATGAACTTCGATTCTTTCGCATAGTGGATTCAGTTTACCTTGAGGATAGCTAGGTCAAATCCTCCCAGGTTTTTACCGTGTGGTTTCCTGGGTGATCATATCATTGTGTTTTTTATTATTTCACTGCTTTATTTTCTTGATATGATTGTGTGATTGTGATAACCTAGAATTGCATAATTTGACTAAATTAATCACTTGGCTAATTAACTAGATTAATCTGATTGGTTTAAAGGGTTAAAAACCGTTCAGAGGGTGACATATATTGTCTCTATTATTTGAAGTCTCTTTTATGGGTCACACGTTGCATGTGCTTTTTTCGGTTTATTTCTAGAAGTGAGAGCAGATATGCAGAGAGAACGAAAAAGTGTAGAAAAAGGTCAAAATAATAATATTAATAGTAGTGAAAAGTGACATATCAATATAGAAAATAATAGAAAGTATTATTTTGGATAAATAGAATAAAATGGCTAAAAAAAATACATTTAATTTATTCAATTTAGTTTATTGAAGATTATAATTTGACCCCAAAAAGTTTAGGATTAAAACTTAGTTGCTGTTTTAGAAGTGGGATATGTTAAAAGTACAGTATTTTGAGTAGTAAAAGAAAAGAGAAACTATAATTGGTATTTTGTTTCTTACATTAAAATATGCAAATATTTCATAATAATGAATAGAAAAATCCATCAAGACAAGGCTGTTCAAAAGATCGCCCAACCCAACCCACCCCTCCTGAATCTTGATTGGTTGCAATGCATACGGTTAGTTTTAACCATTTTTTAAATAAAATATTACAAATCTAAAAAATTTCATCTAATATCATATCATTTAAAATTAGATATGATTATGATACCTCTTGCTTTTTAATAAAAAAATTTTTTTTTGATGTCACGCCAAATAAATAAATGTATATATATATATATATATATAATCTTACTGTCTTTTCAAATAAAAATCATGTAACATTATGTAAGATCTTATCCTATATATCTAGTCTTTTACTAAATTTACCCTACATGTGGTTCTCATTCATCACATATAATCTGATCCTTAACACATGGATATTTCTTATTGGTTGCTTATAATCATATAACTATAGCTCTATCGCATCTTGATTTAAACTCTCTCTCTCTCTCTCTCTCTCTCTCTCTCTCTCTCTCTCTCTCTCTCATAGTTGTTATTGCCATTAATATTGGATAGAAAAAGAGTAATGGAGATAATTGGATCCAAATTCATAAATTTAAGCTTTTTGGGTTAAGCGATGTTATATTAACTTCTCAATTAGATTTCTCCAATATGTTATCTTCCAAAAAAGTGGTATCAGAATCCATTGTGGTGTGAGATAATGTTGCAAGGTTATTAAGGTCTATTTTGTAGTTTGAGTGAGAATGGTGCGTTGCGAGGTGCATATTAGATGATTTTGGAAAAACACCCAACAAAGTAATATTGTCAATTATGTTAGTGTTAGGTTCTAAGACTTTAGGAACTTATGTATTAGAACTTCAATGTGTATTATGTTGGCAAACCATGATCAAAATATAGAGTCTAGGTTTAGACTTGCTCAAAGTGTGATTTAATGTAAAATTGAAATCGAGTGATTGCAGGATTTATTGGTCAAAATCTGCAAGGCTTAATCGATCGAAAATTAGATTCGATCGATCGAAAGTCATGCAGATTTAATTTTTAGTAGAATTTCCAATTTAGCCCAAGCCCATATGACGTGTAGGGTTAAGTGTTTTATTCCAAGTATAAAAGGAAAAACCTTAGCTACATTTTAAAAGTTTTTTGGAGAGTTGTGTGTTGAATCTTTTGTGAGATCTAAGAGGTGTTTACCTTCATACACACACACATAGAGTTGTCAAGATCAAGATTCACGTCAAGAACTTGATGATCTCTTCAATTGCTGCATAAATAACTTTAAAGAAGATCTGAAACCTTTGAGTGAAGTCTTAAAGTCACAAGTAGGAGAACTTGTGGTTGCTGCAGATCAAAGAAAGAAGTAGTCCATGGACTCGGAGTTGTCACGTGGTCGTGGTAGTAAGTTTTCTACTTGAGGTAGCAATAGGATGTTAGTGGTCTAAGTCTTATTGTAAAAACTTCAATTCTTTCATAGTGAATCTGTTTTTACCTCGAGAATAGCTAAGTTAAATCATCCTCAGGTTTTTTCCGGTTAGGTTTTCCTGATTCATCATATCTTTGTGTTCTTTATATTTCCGCTTTATATCTATTTTGCAAATTGCTTTAACCTAGTTTAAATCAATAAACTTGTTAATCAACTTGGCTTAATATTAGGTTAAACAACTTGTGTTAAGGGGTCTAAAAACTAGCAAGTGATATCAAAATAGGTTAGCTCTTGTGTTTAGATCTTTTGATCTAAGAGTTGATCCTTGACCCCTGTAGTCATGGAACACAATCACTCTCTTGTGATCCCTCCTCACTTTGATGGGAACAGCTATGCCTATTAGAGAGTAAGGATGAAAGCCTTTCTAAAATCTATTGATGAGAGAGTGTGGAACTCATTTGAAGAAACTGACTACTCCTGTTAGTGAATGGTCAACATCTCAAAAAGAGGCAGCCGCTTTTAATAGCAAAGTCATGAATGCTATTTTTAATGCTATTTCTATGGAGGAATTCAAGAGAATCTCAAATGTTGGGGTTGCTCATACTGCATGGAATATTCTCCAAACTATACATGAAGGCACAAAGGTAATTAAAATTAATAAGTTGCAGCAGTTAACAACTAAATTTGAAAGCATTACGATGTTTGATGATGAGTGTTTTGATGAATTCTATGCTAAGTTTAATGATATTGTTAATTCTGCTTATAATTTGGGTGAAATTTATGATCAACTTAAGATTGTTAGGAAGATACTTAGATCCTTAACTGAGGACTTTAGACCCAAAGTGACTTCCATTACTAAAAGTAAAGATGTGGACTCCATCTCTGTTGATGAACTTGTAGGATCTCTCTAGTCCTATGAGCTAGACCTACCCAAAACAAACAAATCCAAATCAATGGCTCCTAAGTCAATTGATGATGTTGATGGGAATGGATTTGATGATGAACTCTCTTCTATAGAGATTGCATATCTTGCCAAGAACTTTAGAAACTTTTTTAGGAACAACAACAGAAGGACAAGAGGTAAAAACAATGCAGAACCTAGGAATTTAAAAAATAAAATAAAATGAACCAACTAAAGTTAATAATACTGATAAATCAAAAGAAAACGTTGGTCAAACTTCTAATAATTCTCTAGGTTAACAGTGTTTTGGTTGTCAAGGGTATAGTTATGTAAAATCTGAATGTCCTACATTCTTAAGGTCTAAGGGTAAAGCTATGACTGTAACCCTTAGTGATGATGAAGTTTCTGATTACGAGTCTGGTAGTGATGAAGATGGAAACTTCTTTGCTTTCACAGCTACTGTTGTAGTTGATGAAAGTGTTTTGGTTGAAGAGAACCCTTATGATGGGGAACTCTCTGAGTGTGCTGACTTGCAAGAAGCTTATAACAAGCTATGCAAGGTTGCTGCATAGATGCAATGAGTGTAGACTTAGGCATAAAAAAGATTGTTACTCTTGAACTTGAAAAGAAAAACTTATTGCTGAATTTGCTTGATGCCAATGAATTAGTTAATAAGGTGAAGATTGAAAACATGATATTGCTTGATAAGATTAAGAACCTAGAACTAGAATTATCTGTTGCTAGAGAAAAAACAAATAGGTCTGCTAGTTTTAAACTTGATCACATGCTGAATGTTCAGAAGTCTCCCTTAGACAAAATGGGTTTAGGTTTTGTTGATAGCATCTCTGTGTCTGAAACTCATTCCACAAATTTTGTTCCTTCTTCTAAGCCACCTAAGATTAAGATTGTCAAACTTGTAAAAGTTACCCCTGCTCCTAAGAAGATTAGAGTTGATCTTAAAAAGTCTAAGACAAGAATCCTAACCTCTCTAAGGATAAGAAGAATGATAGACCTTTGTGGGTTTATCAGTTTTGTGGAAAGGCTAGGCATACTCGCCCAAACTGCTTCAAGTTGCAAGCTACAGAACGAGCAAATAAGCCAAAAGTACACGTGCTTCAAGCACAAGATCCTATAGTACTTATTGGTGAATTGGTAAAGGTTTTAAATCTTTATACCAATGGAGTTGCTCATCATTCTAATATGAATAATATAACTCCAAAACCAGAGTTGTATCTAAGAAGTTTTAGATGCAAAATGCTCAATCTAATTGACTCTTTCTGATATGGTCTTTGTGCTTCATCTCAAAATCCTTTGTGGCCACTTTTCTTGAAGTTTTGTTTCTTTTTGCTATTAGGATTTGCATTGCATTACATTCATGCATTTCAAACTAGGTTGTTTTTGTTTGGTTCTTTTAAATAATTAAAAAAAAAATGGAAAGAGGGATGTGAAAGGATGTGTTTTGTATTACATATCATGGATATGTAGTTAAGGTTGACCATATTTTTTTTACATAACATGCTTGTGTATCTTGTTTAGCTTTGATGGACTTATTTTTCTACACTTTGCTAGTTTTAGCTATGTAGTGCATGTTGTGTGGGAGTTGTTTATATTTTTTATCACATGATTTTGATTTTGAAGTTACATACTTTTGATTGTAAGGATTAAAAAATCCTAAGAGAAATACATAAATAACTATTTCACCACTATTTACTAGCCAATCATGAACACCTTAGTGCATATTGTTAGGTTCTAAGACTTTAGGATCTAAATGTATTAGAACTTCAATGTATAATGTTGACAAACTATGAACAAAATTTATAGTCTAGATTTAGGCTGCTCAAAGTGTGTTTATGTGTAAAGTTGGAATTGAGTAATTGCAGAAAATTATTATTCAATTTCTGCAAGGCTCGATCGATCAAAAATTAGATTCGATCGGTCGAACCTCGTGCAGATTTTTTTTTCTACAGAATTTCCAACTCAGCACAAGCCTATATGGCGTGTAGGGTTTTATGTTTTGCTTCAAGTATAAAAAGAAAAACCTTAGCCACGTTTTAGAGGTTGTTGATGTGCTGTGTGTGTGAATCTCTTGTGGGATCTAGAGGTGTTTACCTTTATACACACTTACGGTTATCAAGATCAAGATTGATGTCGAGAACTTGGTGATCTCTTCAATTGCTGTTTCAAGAGCTTAAAGAAAACACAAGTGGGAGTACTTGTGGTTGTTGTGGATAAAGGAAAGAAGTAGTCTGTGGACTCGAAGCTGTCACATGGTCGTAGTAGTAAATTTTCTACTCGAGGTAGCAATAGGATGTTAGTGGTCTAAGTCTTATTGTAAAACTTCAATTCTTTCATAATGGATCTGTTTTACCTTGAGGATAACTAGGTTAAATCCTCCCCAAGTTTTTTACCGGTTTGGTTTTTCTGGGTTATCATATTATTGTGTTATAATTTAGGGATAATTAAACTTTACTCACCTGTGGTTTGCCTCTAATTCGATGTGTCTACTTGTGGTTTCAATTTTAACACTTTGCCCATCTGTGATTCTCACCGTTACTGTGTTGTAACCCACCTCTCCACTTTCTGTTACTCTAACACAAAAAATGTGAAAAACAAAACCCCAAACGGATCAAAACACTCCTCACATGAAGAACATACACAAACATGGATTGATCCAATCTGGACTGACTGGTTGTATCAATGCTTTGCCAAAGCAAAAGGGTCCCAAGAAATAAGAGTTACACTTTACACGAAGAAATAAAGCCAGAAAAGAAAAGAGAAGAAGAAACAAATTACAGCCAAGCAGAACCCAAACCACAACATCTAAAAATCAAACACCTTACCCACACAAATCCATAGCCAAACTCAAAAAATCTACCAAGAACAAACCACAACCTTAGTAAAAACCCAAATACCTTAACTACACAAACCCACAGGCCACAGCCAAGCAGGACCCACAAAACAAAAGCCCACGAAATCCATCTCTTCCAAAAAATATAGAACTCCATTCAAACTCAAACGCCTTGCCCAGGTTACAAAGCACAAAGGCCGAACCCACCAAGCCAAGACCCATGACACCATAGCCATGGCTGAATCAACTTCTCTCCATCAGCCATTGGTGTTGCCTAACCGCATAGAAGGACCGTCGTAGGGAGCATCTCTATTGTTGCCGTTGTACATCTCTGTGGTGAACTACTGCGAGACTCAGCCGTTAAGAGCAGACTTGATCGAGCGGAGCCATGGACAGCTTGGGATTTGACTAGGGAGAGAGTGAAGATGAGAGTTTCGATGAGAGTTAGGCTTTAAGACTTTTTCTTCAAGACACGTGGCATCTTTTGATTGGCCAAAATGTTTTGATTTTCAATATAACACATGTCAACACCTGATTGGACTGCTTGAGTCATCGCTTACACATGCTGATATATGATTGGTTTTTTGCATGCATTTTATGCCCATATTTCAACGACACTTGGCAACTGTTTTGGTTTCTGAATAGTGATAACATAACCTAATAGTAGTATGTGGTGCTTTGTAATTGGCCACACTTTATTGACTTAGTAGTATGATGTGTCAGCTTGTGATAAGTTAAGAATTTTCCCTCTCTACAACAATATTTAATTTTCTAATAATTTTTTTAACAAGCATTTAGTAAACAATCTTGCATTCATCTATTATAGCATATCATATGACATTTTATAGACATCATTAACTCGCCACATCATTACCAACGTATGTATCTCATTATGTCCTAACATTCATCTAAATAGACATATCATCATATCATCCTCAATCATAAATCTAACATTCATCTAGGCATGGTACATGTCCTACCCTTCATCTAAGCATTTCATATTTTATCTCAGGGCATAAGACATTACATGGCATCATGTAGCACAAGAGCAGCAAGCATATCATTACAACATTCAAGGGCGGTAGGCATAGAGTATCAATCATGTTAATCATCCAAGCATTGGAAATTAATTACTTTCTAAACTTTATTTTTATTATACATTATTCATTTCCTCTTTAGGAGAAACAATTTCTCTTGAAAAAAAAAAAAAGTCTTCAACACGCATAAAAAGAGAAGAATGTGCAGTTATTTTGGACCATTTAAAAAAGTGAGCACTAAAAGGTCAATTCTTTTAACGAAAGTATAGATATTTTTATAAAAGAATAGTGTAGATGTTGGACCATTACTCTAGAGTCCTGGACAATTATGTGATAGAGTGTGACGTATATTGTCTCTATTATTTGAAGTCTCTTTTATGGGTCACACGTTGCATGTGCTTTTTTCAGTTTATTTCTAGAAGTGAGAGCAGATATGCAGAGAGAACGAAAAAGTGTCGAAAATGGTCAAAATAATAATATTAATAGTAGTGAAAAGTGACATATCAATATAGAAAATAATAGAAAGTATTATTTTGGATAAATAGAATAAAATGGCTGAAAAAAATACATTTAATTTATTCTATTTAGTTTATTGAAGATTATAATTTGACCCCAAAAAGCTTAGGATTAAAACTTAGTTGCTGTTTTAGAAGTGGGATATGTTAAAAGTACAAGTATTTTGAGCAGTAAAAGAAAAGAGAAACTATAATTGGTATTTTTTTTCTTACATTAAAGTATGCAAATATTTCATAATAATGAATAGAAAAATCCATCAAGATAAGGCTGTTCAAAAGATCACCCAACCCAACCCACCCCTTCTGAATCTTGATTGGTTGCAATGCATACGGTTAGTTTTAACCATTTTTTAAATAAAATATTACAAATCCAAAAAATTTCATCTAATATCGTATCATTTAAAAATAAATATGATTATGATACCTCTTGCTTTTAATAGAAAAAAAAAATTGATGTCACGCCAAATAAATAAATGTATGTGTATATATATATAATCTAACTCTCTTTTCAAATAAAAATGATGTAACATTATGTAAGATCTTATCATATATATCTAGTCTTTTACTAAATTTACCCTACATGTGGTTCTCATTCATCACATATAATCTGATCCTTACACATGGCTATTTCTTATTGGTTGTTTATAATCATATACCTATAGCTCTATCGCATCTTGATTTAAACCCCCCCTCTCTCTCTCTCTCTCATAGTTGTTATTGCCATTAATATTGGATAGAAAAAAAGTAATGGAGATAATTGGATCCAAATTCATAAATTTAAGTTTTTTGGGTTAAGCGATGTTATATTAACTTCTCAATTAGATTTCTCCAATATGTTATCTTCCGAAAAAGTGCTATCAGAATCCATTGTGGTGTGAGATAATGTGGCAAGGTTATTAAGGTATATTTTGTAGTTTAAGTGAGAGCGGTGCATTCCGAGGTGCATATTAGATGATTTTGGAAAAACACCCAACAAAGTAATATTGTCAATTATGTTAGTGTTAGGTTCTAAAACTTTAGGAACTAATGTATTAGAACTTCAACGTGTATTGTGTTAGCAAACCATGATCAAAACATAGAGTCTAGGTTTAGACTTGCTCAAAGTGTGATTTAATGTAAAATTGGAATCGAGTGATTGCAAGATTTATTGGTCAAAATCTGCAAGGCTTGATCGATCGAAAGTCGTACAGATTTAATTTTTAGTAGAATTTTCAATTTAGCCCAAGCCTATATGACGTGTAGGGTTAAGTGTTTTACTCCAAGTATAAAAGGAAAAACCTTAACTAAATTTTAAAAGTCTTTTGGAGAGTTGTGTGTTGAATCTTTTGTGAGATCTGAGAGGTGTTTACCTTCATACACACACACATAGAGTTGTCAAGATCAAGATTCATGTCAAGAATTTGATGAAACCTTTGAGTGAAGTCTCAAAGTCACAAGTAGGAGAACTTATGGTTGCTGCAAATCAAAGAAAGAAGTAGTCCATGGACTCGGAGTTGTCACATGGTCGTGGTAGTAAGTTTTTTACTTGAGGTAGCAATAGGATGTTAGTGGTCTAAGTCTTATTGTAAAAACTTCAATTCTTTCATAGTGAATATGTTTTTACCTTGAGGATAGCTAAGTTAAATCCTCTCTAGGTTTTTTCCGGTTAGGTTTTCCTAAGTCATCATATCTTTGTGTTCTTTATATTTCCGCTTTATATCTATTTTACACATATTGCTTTAACCTAGTTTTAATTAATAAACTTGTTAATCAACTTGGCTTAATATTAGGTTAAACAACTTGTGTTAAGGGGTCTAAAAACTAGCAAGTGGCATCAAAATAGGTTAGCTCTTGTGTTTAGATCTTTTGATCTAAGAGTTGATCCTTGACCCCTGTAGTCATGGAACACAATCACTCTCTTGTGACCCCTCTTTACTTTGATGGGAACAGTTATGCCTATTGGAAAGTAAGGATGAAAGCCTTCCTGAAATCTATTGATGAGAGAGTGTGGAACTCCATTGAAGAAACTGACTACTCCTGTTAGTGAGTGGTCAACATCTCAAAAAGAGGCAGCCGCTTTTAATAGCAAAGTCATGAATGCTATTTTTAATGCTATTTCTATGGAGGAATTCAAGAAAATCTCAAATGTTGAAGTTGCTCATACTGCATGGAATATTCTCCAAACTGTGCATGAAGGCACAAAGGTAATTAAAATTAATAAGTTGCAGCAGTTAACAACTAGATTTGAAAGCATTACGATGTCTAATGATGAGTGTTTTGATGAATTCTATGCTAAGTTTAATGATATTGTTAATTCTGCTTACAATTTGGGTGAAATTGATGATCAACCTAAGATTGTTAGGAAGATACTTAGATCCTTAACTAAGGACTTTAGACCCAAAGTGACTGCCATTACTGAAAGTAAGGATGTGAACTCCATCTCTATTGATGAACTTGTAGGATCTCTCTAGTCCTATGAGCTAGACCTACCCAAAACAAACAAATTCAAATCAATGGCTCTTAAGTCAATTGATAATGTTGATGGGAATGGATTTGATGATGAACTCTCTTTTATAGAGATTGCATATCTTGCTAAGAACTTTAGAAACTTTATTAGGAACAACAACGGAAGGGCAAGAGGTAAAAACAATGCAGAACCTAGGAATTTAGAAAAAAAAAAATGAACCAACTAAAGTCAATAATGCTGATAAATCAAAAGAAAAAGTTGGTCAAACTTTTAATAATTCTCTAGGTTAACAATGTTTTGGTTGTCAAGGGTATAGTCATGTAAAATCTGAATGTCCTACATTCTTGAGGTCAAACGGTAAAGTTATGGCTGTAACCCTTAGTGATGATGAAGTTTCTGATCACGAGTCTGGTAGTGATGAAGATTGAAACTTCTTTACTTTCACAGCTATTGTTGTAGTTGATGAAAGTGTTTTGGTTGAAGAGAACCCTTCTGATAGGGAACTCTCTGAGTGTGCTAACTTGCAAGAAGCTTATAACAAGCTATGCAAGGTTGCTGCATAGGATGCAATGAGTGTAGACTTAGGCATAAAAAAGATTGTTACTCTTGAACTTGAAAAAAAAAAACTTATTGCTGAATTTGCTTGATGCCAATGAATTTGTTAATAAGGTGAAGATTGAAAACATGATATTGCTTGATAAGATTAAGAACCTAGAACTAGAATTATCTGTTGCTAGAGAAAAAACAAATAGGTCTGCTAGTTTTAAACTTGATCACATGCTGAGTGTTCAGAAGTCTCCCTTAGACAAAACGGGTTTAGGTTTTGTTGATAGCATCTCTGTTTCTGAAATTCATTCCACAAATTTTGTTCCTTCTTCTAAGCCACCTAAGATTGAGATTGTCAAACCCATAGAAGTTACTCCTGCTCCTAAGAAGATTAGGGTTGATCTTAAAGAGTTTAAGCCCAAGAATCCTAACCTCCCTAAGGATAAGAAGCATGATAGACCTTTGTGGGTTTGTTAGTTTTACGGAAAGGCTGGGCATATTCGCCCAAACTGCTTCAAGTTGCAAGCTACAAAGCGAGCAAATAAGCCAAAAGTACATGAGCCTCAAGCACAAGATCCTATGGTACTTATTGGTGAATTGGTAAAGATTTTAAACCTTTATACCAATGGAGTTGCTCATCATTCTAATATGAATAATATAACTCCAAAACCAGAGTTGCATCTAAGAAGTTTTAGATGCAAAATGTTCAATCTAATTGAGTCTTTTTAACATGGTCCTTGTGCTTCATCTCAAAATCCTCTGTGGCCACTTTTCTTGAAGTTTTGTTTCTTTTTGCTATTAGGATTTGCATTGCATTACATTCATGCATTTCAAACTAGGTTGTTTTTGTTTGGTTCTTTTAAATAATTTTGAAAAAAAATGGAAAGAGGGATGTGAAAGGATGTGTTTTGTATTACATATCATGGATGTGTAGTTAAGGTTGGTCATATTATCTTTACATAACATGCTTGTGTACCTTATTTAGCTTGGATGAACTTATTTTTCTACACTTTGCTAGTTTTAGCTATGTAGTGCATGTTGTGTGGGAGTTGGTTATAGTTTTTGATCACATGATTTTGATTTTGAAGTTACATACTTTTGATTATAAGGATTAAAAAATCCTAAGAGAAATATATAAATAACCATTTCACCACTATTTACTCGCCAATCATGAACACCTTAGTGCATATTGTTAGGTTCTAAGACTTTAGGATCTAAATGTATTAAAACTTCAATGTGTAATGTTGACAAACCATGATCAAAACTTATAGTCTAGATTTAGGCTGCTTAAAATGTGTTTATGTGTAAAGTTGGAAACGAGTAATTACAGAAAATTATTATTCAATTTCTACAAGGCTCAATTGATCAAAAATTAGATTCGATCGATCGAATCTCGTGCAGATTGTTTTTTCTACAGAATTTCCAACTCAGCACAAGCCTATATGGCGTGTAGGGTTTTATGTTTTGCTTCAAGTATAAAAAGAAAAACCCTAGCCACGTTTTAGAGGTTGTTGATATGCTGTGTGTGTGAATCTCTTGTGGGATCTAGAGGTGTTTACCTTCATACACACTTAGGGTTATCAAGATCAAGATTGATGTCGAGAACTTGGTGATCTCTTCAATTGCTGTTTCAAGAGCTTAAAGAAAACACAAGTGGGAGTACTTGTGGTTGTTGTGGATCAAGGAAAGAAGTAGTCTGTGGACTCGAAGCTATCATGTGGTTATGGTAGTAAGTTTTCTATTCGAGGTAGCAATAGGATGTTAGTGGTCTAAGTCTTATTGTAAAACTTCAATTCTTTCATAGTGGATCTATTTTACCTTAAGGATAACTAGGTTAAATCTTCCCCAAGTTTTTTATCAGTTTGGTTTTCTTGGGTTATCATATCATTGTGTTATAATTTAGGGATAATTACACTTTACCCACCTGTGGTTTGCCTCTAATTCGATGTACCTACCTGTGGTTTCAATTTTGACACTTTACCCATCTGTGATTCTTACCGTTACTATACCGTAACCCACCTCTCCACTTTCCGTTACTCTAACACAAAAAATGTAAAAAACAAAACCCCAAACAAATCAAAACACACCTCACATGAAGAACATACACAAACATGGATTGATCTAATCTGGATTGACTGGTTGTATCAATGCTTTGCCAAAGCAAAAGGGTCCCAAGAAATAAGAGTTACACTTTACACGAAGAAATAAAGCCAGAAAAGAAAAGAGAAGAAGAAACTAATTACAGCCAAGCAGAACCCAAACCACAACATCCAAAAATCAAACACCTTACCCACACAAATCCATAGCCAAACTCCAAAAATCTACCAAGAACAAACCTCAACCTCAGTAAAAACCTAAACACCTTAACTACATAAACCCACAGGCCACAGCCAAGCAGGACCCACAAAACAAAAGCCCACCAAACCCATCTCTTCCAAAAAATACAGAAGCCTATTCAAACTCAAATGCCTTGCCCCGGTTACAAAGCACAAAGGCCGAACCCACCAAGCCAAGACCCATGACACCATAGCCATGGCTTAATCAACTTCTGTCCATCAGCCATCAGTGTTGCCTAACCGCATAGAAGGGCCATCGCAGGGAGCATCTCTATTGTTGCCGTCGTACGTCTCTGTGGTGAACTATTGCGAGACTCAACCGCTGAGAACAGACTTGATCGAGCAGAGCCATGGATAGCTTGGGATTTGACTTGGGAGAGAGCGAAGAGGAAAGTTACGCTGAAATGGTATTGCTTGATTTGATTTGTATTAGTTTTCTAGGTGTATGTTCTTCATGTGAGGAATGTTTTTATCCGTTTGAGATTTTATTTTTTTACATTTTCTATGTTAGAGTAACGGAAAGTGGAGAGGTGGGTTATGGCACAGTAACGGTGAGAATCATAGATGGGCAAAATGTCAAAATTGAAACCA
Source organism: Quercus ilex subsp. ballota (assembly GCA_032727855.1). Classification (NCBI taxonomy): domain Eukaryota; kingdom Viridiplantae; phylum Streptophyta; class Magnoliopsida; order Fagales; family Fagaceae; genus Quercus; species Quercus ilex. The sequence goes on from CM064911.1 coordinate 11,414,445, forward strand.
TGGGTAGGTACATCGAATTAGAGGCAAACCACAGGTGGGTAAAGTGTAATTATCCCTATAATTTACTTTTCCACATTATTTAAATGATATGATTTACTTGTGTTAACTTAGATCTGAATAATTTATCTAAGTAATCACTTGGCTAAATAATTAGGTTAAACAACTTGTGTTTTAAGGGGTCTAAAAACGTACAACTGGTATCAGAACGGGTTAGCTCTAGTATTTAGATCCTTTGATCTACGAATTGATCATTGACCCCTGTTGTCATGGAACACAGTCACTCTCTTGTGATCCCACCTCACTTTGATGAGAACAATTATACTTACTAGAAAGTAAGGATGAAAACATTCTTGAAATCTATTGATGAGAGAGTTTGGAATTCCATTGAATACGGATGGGAGAAGTCGACTACTCCTGTAAGTGAGTGGCAAACTTCTCAGAAAGAAGCAGCCACTTTTAATAGCAAAGCTATGAATGCTATTTTTAATACTGTTTCTATAGAGGAATTCAAGAGGATCTCAAATGTTGAGGTTGCTCATGCTGCATGGAATATTCTCCAAACTATGCATGAAAGCACAAAGACAGGTAAGATAAATAAGTTGCAGAAGTTAACAATTAGATTTGAAAGCATTAGGATGTTTAATGATGAAAGTTTTGATGAATTCAATGCTAAGCTTAATGATATTGTTAATTATGCTTATAATTTGGGTGAAATTTATGATCAACCTAAGATTGTTAGGAAGATACTTAGATCCTTGACAGAGAAGTTTAGACCCAAAGTGACTGCCATTACTGAAAGTAAGGATGTGAACTCCATCGCTGTTAATGAGCTTGTAAGATCTCTCTAGTCCTATGAGCTAGATTTACCTAAGACAAACAAATCCAAATCAATGGCTTTTAAGTCAGTTGATGATGTTGATGGGAATGGATTAGATGATGGACTCTCTTCTACAGAGATTGCATATCTTGCCAAGAACTTTAGAAACTTTCTTAGGAACAACAACAGAAGGGCAAGAGGTAAAAACAATGTTGAATCTAGGAATTTTAAGAGGAATGAACCCACTAAAGTGAACAATACTAATAAACCTAAAGAGAAAGTAGGTCAAATCTCAAATAATTCTATGGATCAACAATGTTTTGGTTGTCAAGAGTATGGTCATGTGAAATCAGAATGTCCTACATTCTTGAGATCAAATGGTAAAGTTATGGCTATAACCCTTAGTGATGATGAAGTTTCTGATCATGAGTTTGGTAATGATGAGGATGGAAACTTCATTACTTTCACAGCTACTGCTATAATTGATGAAAGTGTTGTGGTTGATGAGAACCCTTCTGATGAGGAACTCTCTAAGAATGCTGATTTACAAGAAGCCTATAATAAACTTTGCAAGGTTGCTGCAAAGGATGCTATGAATGTTGATTTAGGTTTAAAGAAAATTGTTTCTCTTGAACTTAATAAGAAAAATTTACTGTTGAAATTGTTTGATGCTAATGAATTGCTTGATAAGATGAAGACTGAGAACATGTTATTGCTTGATAAGGTTAAGAATTTGGAACTTGAATTATCTATTGTTAGAGAACAAATAAATAGGACTACAAGTTCTAAACTTGAACACATGTTGAGTATTCAGAAGTCTCCCTTAGACAAAACCGGTCTAGGTTTTGAAAATAGCATCTTTGTATCTGAAAAAAACTCATTCCACAAATTTTGTTTTTTCTTTTGAGCCCCCCATGAGTTAGATTGTCAAACCAGTAAAAGTTACACCTCCTAGGAAGATTAGGGTTGATCTTAAAGAGTCTAATCCTAAGAATCCTACCCTTCCTAAGGATAAGATGCATGATAGACCTTTGTGGGTTTGTCATTTTTGCGAAAAGACTGGACATATTCATCCAAACTGTTTTAAGTTGCAAGCTGCTAAGCAAGCAAATAAGCCAAAAGTACTTATGCCTCAAGCACAAAATCCTATGGTATTTATTGGTGAGTTTGTAAAGGCTTTAAACCTTTATATCAATCCTAGAGTTGCACATCATTCTAATATGAATAATAACTCTAATGATAGAGTTGCATCTAAGAGGTTTTGGATGCAAAAAGCTCAATCTAATTGAGTCTTTTCGACATAGTGTTTATGCTTCATCTCTCTATTTTTTGTGACCATTTTTTTGTTGTTGTTTTGGTTTCTTTTTGCTTTTAGGATTTGCATTGTATAACATTCATGCATTTCATGATAAGTTGTTTTTGTTATTCCTTATAAAAAAAATATAAATAAAAAAAAAAAAAAAAAAGGGAAAAGGAAGGAAATTTGTGTTTTGCTTTATTTTTCTTGGATTTGTAATCAATGCTGGCCATATTAGCTTTACATAACATGTTTATGTATTTTGTTTAGTTTGGATGAGCTTATTTTATTGCACTTTGCTAGTTTTAGCTATTTAGTGCATGTTGTGTGGGAGTTGTTTATAGTTTTTGATCAAATGGTCTTGATTTTGAAATCACATGCTTTTGATTGTTAGGACTAAAAAAATCCTAAGAGAAATGCATAAATAACCATCTCACCACTATTTACTAACCAATCAAGAACACCTTAGTGCATATCATATGATTTTGTGCTTGAGAAATGTAACACATGCACAAAAAGAATATAATGTGTAGCCTCGGATTAATGCTAAAATTGGTGTGTACATTATTGGGCTATAATAAATTCACAATGAAGTAAAATTGGTGTGTACATTATCTTGGCTATTCTAATAATTTTCAAATCAAATAAAATTGGTGTGTACATTATGAGGCAAAACAATAAACTTACATGATTGCAAGCTTGTTTTCTAGGAAATGTGAGAGTTATATGATGTAACTCTTTAGGTGATAGTTACTTTCAAACTTATGTGATGAATTTTGTAGAAATTGTGATTGATCACTATTTACTTATCACTTCACATATATCTCAAGCTATTGCTAGTTGCACACACTACATAAGTTATTCTTTGCTAAACTTAGTACATAATATTGTATGTGATCTTGTTGTGGCCATCCAAGATTAAATGTTCCTTGATTCTAATGCAAAATATGTTTAATATTTGAGTTTTTGAGGACAAATTGATTGAAAATCTTGTTTTTGGGAGATCTGGGTTGAATTCAAGTGTTTTTGAAAAACTTTTCATCTCATACTCATGCATTTCATTCATATTACAATGTGTTTTGAGGAGTTTCTGCATTAAAATACTATGTTTTTCAAAAAACTTATTTTTTCCCTTACAGGTTCTTCACTTTTCAAAATATCTTTTCCACCTTTTTCTTCTTTCTCTTCCTCGACCAATCCAATCTAAGCTCCTTTGTCATTTTCTTCCTCAATTTTTCAAAAGGTTTTTGTCCTCAAGCATTGGTAAGGCCTAAATACCCTTTCCTTTTCAAATTATTTACATTTTTAATGCATTTTTCTTTAAAATTTTCAAACATTGGAAATTTGTGATTTTTGTTTTTTGGGTTGTTTTAAATCATGTTTGATCATTGGGTTTTTGTTCGTAGATGTTATAAATAGGATTTCCATGCATTAATTTGATCAATTTGGTGTTTTGAGAACAATTGGAAATTCTAGGGTTTGGTATTTTGAGAAAATTGGGGATTTTATTCAATTGGGTTTAAATTGATGAAATTTGCCTGTGAAATAGATAAATTATATCATTATATGATGTTTCCTAACTAGTGTAATGATTGATTGATCAATTTGAATTGGTTTTGAAATTGGGTTTTTCAAAATTTGGGGTTTTTGGTTTAAAAACTCTTTTTTCAAGTCAATTGTTGGTAAATGTTGAGAAATTGAACAAGTTTTTTGTGCATTAGAGCATGCATCATATGTGCATTCATTACATGCATCATATAGTTTGTTTTTTATTTCTATATCTTGTGCTCTAACCCTCTCTAATGCAGTCTGCCCTTAGTTTTTTTTTTTTCCTCTTCTTATATACTCTTAGAATCATGGTTAGGAAAACCAAAGCAAAGAAAACCTCTACCCCATCCTCTTATGATTTCTAGAGTCACAGGTTTAGGTTTAGGAAAAACCAAGAAGCTTATGAGAAGCTAAATGTGTTTAGACTTATGTAGGCTGAGCGTAGGGTTATCCTAGATGAGGTACATCCCGAGATCCGTAGGAACTTTAAGCGTCGAGGTTGGTTACCTTCCTTAGATGTAGAGCACCCCCCTCCGACTGCTTTGATTAGAGAGTTCTATTCGAACCTCTCTATCTACTCTGATGATTCCAACATTCAATTTGTGAAGAGTTGGATAAGGGGTGAAGAGTTTGTCATTACCCCTGAGGTAGTGGCATCTGCTCTTGGAGTACCTTTGCTACAGCAGCCTGTGTATCCTTACACAGAGTCTCCTCATCTCGATGATATCATGTCACTCATTACCAGTACTACCATTACTTAGGGTACTGATCCTAGGGTTGCCTCTCTTGAGCTTATTAAGCTCAATTACTTGTTTTTTAGGATATCTTGTCATAGTCTTTGGCTTATTTCTCATGTACATACCATTCCTATTGAGAGATGTGCGTTCTTGTACGCTTTCATCACTGATGCTCCTATGAGTTTTCCTACCCCTTTCATTCGTTCACTTGTTGAAGTTCATAGAAGTAGTGCAAAATCCCATGGTTTGTTTTTCCCTATTTGTATTTATAGGATTCTGTTAGATTTAGGTTTAGATGACTTCCCCATGTCTGAGCCTGTGCATATCATTGCTCCCATAGGTGCCATCTTCCTTAGGCAAAGGGCTGCTCAGTTGAAAGCAAGCTTTAAACGCCTTCGTGTCGAGTCTTCTACAAGTGATGCATCTCGAGCTCCTCCTTCTGGTGATCCTTCTGCTGAGGCTTATGTGGACCCCACAGCTGCCGTGGATCCTCCACCATTTGCCTTGGAATCGAGTGATTGTAGGATTTATTGATCAAAATTTGGAAGGCTCGATCGATCGATCGAAAATCGTGCAGATTTAATTTTCTGCATAATTTTCAATTCAGCCTAAACCCATATGACGCGTAGGTTTAAGTGTTTTACTCTAAGTATAAAAGGAAAAAACCCTAACTACGTTTTTAAAGTCTTTTGGAGAGTTGTGTGTTGAATCTTCTATGAGATCTGAGAGGTGTTGACCTTCATACACATATATAGAGTTGTCAAGATCAAGATTTACGTCAAGAACTTGATGTTCTCTTCAGTTGTTGCATAAAGAACTTTAAAGAAGACCTGAAACCTTTGACTAAAGTCTCAAAGTCACAAGTAGGAGAACTTGTGGTTGTTGTAGATCAAAGAAAGAAGCAGTCTGTGGACTCAGAGCTGTCATGTGGTCGTGGTAGTAAGTTTTCTACTCGAGGTAGCAATATGATGTTAATGGTCTTAGTCTTATTGTAAAAACTTCAATTCTTTCATAATGGATCTGTTTTTACCTTGAGGATAGTTAGGATAAATTATCTTTAGGTTTTTTACCGGTTAGGTTTTCCTAGGTCATCATATCTTTTTGTTCTTTATATTTCCGCTTTATATCTGTTTTACACATATTGCTTTAACCTAGTTTCAATTAACAAACTTGTTAATCAACTTGGCTTAATATTAGGTTAAACAACTTGTGTTAAGGGATCTAAAAACTAACAGTTAGTTTAAAAAACAGTTTTGTGCAAGGTTCCAATGGTATTATCTCCTCAACAAACCATCCCCCTATTTCTTTGGCATTGTTGTTCCCCCTCCCTTGCCCACCCCATTCCTTTGTCACAAATTGCTTGCCAATCGGTTGTCATTTCGACCAAACACCCTTAAGTGAAAATAGGGTTTAGTAGGCTTAACCTTAAAAAAGAAAAAGAAAAAGAAAGAAACCTCTTGAAAATTTTCATATATCATTAGCTTAGTTAAGAAAATAGAAGGAAAAAAAATTTATCACTTCTTTGTCTAATTTCTTACCAAATGATTCTAATAAAATGAAGCTAATATTAAAAAAAAAAAAAATTATATCTTCATTATTGCATTGGTATTATAAAATGTTTTTTTATATTTTATTTAAGAGAGTTTCAAGATTTCTTATTCAACAATAAAAAACTTTATCAATTGAATTAATTAGAACCTATACAATAAAATAAAGTTATACACCTTTTTTAAGGGAATGCACAAATTAACAGAGGAGTGTTCAAAAAATTTGTCAACAAGCCCTTGATGGATTCCTTAAGGAAGGTGCCATATCGAGATTGGGAAAATTGCATGTGTTATTAAATCAACAAGCACATCCTCAATATTAAAATTATTTAAAGGAACATGATTGAAGACCATGAACAAAGTATTTACTCCTCGTTATTTTTCAAATACTATTATATTATATAACAAAATAGCATGTGCTTAATTACGACCAATGGCTCAGTTTATGTATAATGCATCATGTGATGTGCTTTCGTCATTTCGCACCCTATAATAAGTATATTAAGATTATTAGCATAATTTATTTAAGTAGAAATTTATTACTAAAGTTTAATGAAGTTAAATATACATAGACACTGTTACACATTATATGATGTGCTTTTGCCATGCAATTATATTAAAATAACATAGTTTTTTTTTTTTTTTTTTTTAGTGAATGAGGATAAGAATTTTTTTTAACTAAGCTAATGATATATGAAAATTTTCAAGAAACTTAATTTAATTATTAAGAATTTCAAAGAAATTTTAAAAGAAATGTTTTTGTTTATTTTATGGTTATTTTAATTTATATGGATAATTTATTATTACTTTCATTTTGATAATGATATTAGACAATGTACTTTTGTCACGTAACTAGAAGTATTTTTTTCTTTGATTTTGCTATTTATTTTATTGTTCGATTTTAATTATGTTATTGAAATATTTAATTCAATTTACATATGATTTTTAATTAATTTTTGCATGCACCATTTGGCCACATTAAATTATTTGCATAATTTTCTCTAAGTGAAATATATTGTCAAAGTTTCAAGAAGTCAAAAAAATATTGTTCCGATGATTAAGATTTTATTATTATTTTTTTTAATTTAAAAATATTTTTTAATTTAAATTATTTTGATATTCTAGCATAAATTTAATTTTTCAGCCATAAAATCAGATTTTATAGTCGTGCACATGCTATGTAGCTCTTTTTATGCGCGTGCTTTGGTCTAAATGAAATTATTATTATTTTATTCTAAATGAAATTATTATTGATGCATGTTTTAAGAATTTTATAAAAAAAAATTTATTATTTAAAATCTAAATTTTTTGGTTTTGATAAAACTTGGTTGCATGTGATGTGCTTTCACACATGATTGAACTTATTTTTATTTTTCTAAAAATTGCCATCTATTTTATTCTATTTCAATTATACTAAATAAATATATTCTTAATTTATATCTAATTTGAACTCGGACAGTAGAAAATTCTTACCCACGATTAATTATAATATTAGTATTAGTATATTATATCATTATTGGTAGTACATATATAACACAACGTATTCTACTAACCTTGTTGTTTTTTGTTTTTTCTTTCCTTGGCATCTTTGACTAATGACTAACATCGATCTAGGATGACAATGACAGTTTTGAACTCACCCTAAAAGTTGAAACATACACATTTGGAATCATCTTTCTTCTACTACATTATGTAAACAACTACAGCCTAATTAAGGTCCATATCCATATCTTTTTCCTCTCATCTCTTCCTTATATTTGTGTCTCGATCGTGTGTGTCTAAGTGGAGAGAAACAAACACAATGGAAAGTAAACCTTTTTGTTGGATTCTTCTATCCTTGCTCATTCTTTCATGCTTTGCGTCTCAAACTCATGAAAAAATGCAAGGACAAACTCTAGACTTTCTTCACAATTCCACATTGAAGAAAAGTTCTGGCTTCGACAAGAGTTTTTTTGAGGCAATCGACAATTTTAATGAAACTAGTAGTGTTCATCCTCAGGAGGGGTTGAAGGAGAAAGATAGGATTGAGAGATTGCCTGGACAAGCCCAAGTAAATTTCTCTCAATATGGTGGCTATGTCACGGTGGATAAATCAGCTGGTCGTGCACTTTATTATTATTTTGTTGAAGCTCAACATTCTAAGGATTCATTGCCTCTTCTTCTTTGGCTTAAAGGAGGTATGCAGTACTATACTTGATCCTATCTCAGTCTCCAGTTAATGTCACTATCAAATAGTAGAAACACATGTATAAATACTTTTTTCTTTTTCTTTTTCGCTTTGTTCTTTGTTTATGCGTTTAGTGCCTTTTCTTTTTATTAATTTGTTTCCTTTTAAGTTTTAGAGATAGACAGGAGGGATAACCGATAAGGAAAAAAAAGAAAAGAAAAAAGAAAGAATATATTTTATTTTTAACTAGTTTGTTGCCCTTCCTCACAAAAACAGGGGCCACGTTAGCTTTGGTCTAGGGGGTTGAACCCCTAGAGTAAAGCTAACGCCGCCCTAAAATAAAAAAATAAATATTTGAACGTCTAGAGTCCCTAAATCTATATTTTTAAAAGTTCAAAACCAAATAAAATAAAATTAAATATAATCCCTTTAACCATCTAATCTTGCAAATAAAGTTTTTGATCGAATCTGCAAGCGAAGTGGCTGAATTTAAATGTATTTTTTATTTGTTATTTGTTAAGTGGGGATTGGGGCATAAGCCAGTCAGTCAATCAGTAGTTAGTAAATATTAACACTAAAAACAATTAAACAATTAGATGCAGGATGGTTCTAAAAAAAAATTAGATGAGGAGCGTAGGACAGGGGAGTAATTGAGTGAAAACAAAAACAAATGTTAACATAACAAAAATTTTCTTAACAGAATTACAAAGGCCAATAGTTGTCGAAGTTGAGTTCAATTGTTAAATAAAGTTATAATTAATTTATACTTTTGATCGAATATGTGAGTAGAGTGGCCGATTAAAATTTTTTTTTATTTGTTATTTATTAAGTGGGGATTAGGTCATGGGTCAATTAGTCAATTAGTATTTAGAGAATGCTAACTTTAAAAGACAATTAAACAATAGACAACAGATGAATCTAAAAGAAAATTAAAAAAAAAAAAAAAAAAAATAGACAAGGGGTGTGGGACAGAGGAGTGATTGAGTGAAGACAAAAACAAATGTTAACACAACAAAAATTTTCTTAATAAAATTATAAAACCAGTAGTACACTGTCAAAGTTGGGTTCAATTGTTAAATAAAGAAATTGGACAAAGTAAAGACATACACTAATTGATAAAAATATTCTAATTAATAATAATTAAAGTTCACTTAACAACAATAATTAATATTTTTATAGTATTTTTATTTTTTTAATATGATATGGAAATCTCACTCTAACCTAATCTAAGTGTATATGTGTGTGAAACTCCCTCCTAAAAACTTGAATTTTGGCCCTTGTCCCCCACGCCAAAAAGAACTTATATGTATATATGAAGTGATCATCATACTATGGGTACACAGTGGTATTGTATTTAAAAACTATAAATTATTTCCAAGATTTTGTCTTAGCAATCATAATTAGTATGTTCATTATATGAAGAAACAATATACTGAATGAGCTTATAATTTATCTTTTATTATCTTCTCAGTACTATTGAAAAATTTGAATAAAACCATGTAGACCACAAAATTCATCTCTTACTCAAGATTAATCTTTTTTTTTTACCCCTAAGAAAAAAATTTCTTGGAGCCGCGGTTGCACAAAAAGCATTGCTACCCCCATCAAACTTTTACTTTGAAAAATAGTCAATTGTTCCTAAAGAAGCCTATAACTTTTTTTTTTTTTGAGAAGCAGAAGCCTATAACTAATACTTAAAACTACACACACACACACACACACACACACACACACACATATATATATAACACTACACAAAATAAGAAGAAGCCTTGTTATGGTATTGTTTGTTCGTTTAGACTCCTATATACTCAAATTGTTTAATTTAATTATTTAACCAAGTTGGTATTTAGGTATATTATTTAGATCTAGGTTAAACACACACAATCATATTACTTAGTGCGGAAAAGTAAAGAAGGAAAGTAATATGATGACTAAAAAAAAACAATGAAACCAACAGTTTCAAGGTAAAATACCTGGGGATGATTTAACCTAATCTATTCTTAATGCAACAAATTCACTATGATAGAATGAAAGTTTTACAATAGATTTTCCCTAAATCTAAAGCTAACTCTTATAGTACTTACTCACATCATCACATGTAGATCTGAATTCACGAACTCTTCTATTTGAATATGTCACACACAAACACCCACGTTAGTGACTCTAAGATCTCACTCAAAGTTTTAAATCATCAGCTATGTATGATCTTGTAGCAGCAACTTTAGATCTACCGGTTCTAAGAATGTGTAGATGGAATTCCGGTAGTGACTTTGAAAGGAGAAGGAACAATACCTTTTCGATCTCAAAAGAGCACCTCCAAAATTATAACAAAACATGTCTTAGAGTTTCCTTTAAATACTAGGAGAATTAGATCTAAAACCCTAATCACTTAATGGGCTTAATGAGCTATTAGGTCGAAATTAAATTTTGCAGATCCGTGTCTTGATCGGCGAGTCTTCTTCTTGATTAGTCGAACCTAACATGTTTCGAACTTCTGAACCTGCAGCTTCCTTTTTCTTGTATTCTGACTTGCAGTAACTTGAGCATTGTCTAATATACCTATAGACTTAAGAATCTAAATTTAGACAAATTTGTGCTCATGGTTTGCCAATTGTTCTAAACTTTCAAAACCTAACATGTATTATTAATTACTTTAGCATTTATATTTTGATGCTAAAGGCACTAGCATATATACCATTTAAATAGAAAATAAAAGTGTAAAAATTAAATACTATAACTCGATATTATATTTGTCAACAGAGAAGAAATGTTATCTACATCTTAAGTATCTGCCACCTAGTTATAATATGGTCCTATATGGTGATTATTATTCTTTGCTTAATTTCTCCATAGGTCCTGGTTGTTCATCTCTTGCTTATGGAGCAATGCAAGAGCTCGGACCATTTCGTGTGCACAGTGATGGCAAAACACTTTATGACAACATATTTTCATGGAATAATGGTATAGCTATATATCTCATAACATTTATTTTATGGTTATTAATTTTTTCCAAAATTTAATATTGTAATTCTCATTATTTTCCAAAAACAGATTTTCAATGTTTATTTATTTGAATTTTCTTTTCAGCCGCAAATGTTTTGTTCCTTGAATCTCCTGCTGGGGTAGGATTTTCATATTCCAACACAACATTGGATTATAGTATGAGTGGGGATAGAAGAACTGCAGGAGATAATTATGTGTTTTTGTTGAATTGGCTGAGAAGATTTCCTGAGTACAAGAATCGTGATTTTTATGTTGCTGGAGAAAGCTATGCTGGGCATTATGTTCCTCAACTTGCTCATACCATTCTCTTCCATAATAAGAAAGCTAACAAGACCATTATCAACCTCAAAGGAATCATTGTATATATATCTCTCTCTCTCTCTTTCTCTCTCAAAGCACACACATACAATTGTAATTTAGATACTAGTCTACGAGAAGCAATTAGCTAGATGTCACACTAAAGGTGTTTATATATCTTTAAGCTTTTCGAAATGAAGAATTTACTGAAACTTAGATGGTGAAGGAAGACATCCTTTGTATATTAGACTGTAATTAACAACATATTTCGTTGTGGTGATCACATGACTTATAAACTTTAAAATGATTTACAAGGTCAGTTGACGTTCTAGAGTACAATTAGTAATTAAAAAACTGTATGGTAGAAGTTTATATAAACAAAAAACAGTTTATAACTTTGTTTGGTTTGTGAGTTTCTTTTTTCAATTTTAAAATCTGATATTCATTATTCAAGATCATTGAGATGTTTAAACTCCAAATTGTTTTTTAAACCATGGTTTAAAAAACAATTTGTAAAACACAGCGAATTTTGGATATATTCACATATGGATAAAATGAGTATTTTTTTTTTTTTTTTTTTTTGGTTGTAGATAATTCAATACTTATAATAAGATAAAGGAGATTTGAACCTAGGATATCTTCGTTAGAAACACCAAACATCTAGAAGGTCCCAACTAGTTAAGGTATAAGGTTTTTAATAATAAAATAAGAGAATATTGGTATCTCTTTTTAGAAGTAAAATGTTGATATCCTTGACTGACTAATCATAGGAATAAGGATATTCTCGTTACACATGTAGAGATAAGAGATTTAAGTCATTTTGACTACAGGATTTCTTAAGTTACACCTTTTACCATTTGTAAAAGAAATTTCTCACAAAATTTATAAGATATAAATACTATCAAATGAAAATTATAGATGATTTAATCATATAGATAAAAGGTCAAAATGTGTGGACGGCTGGTGTTTAATTTACACAGCAGTATTCATGGTTCAAATCCTTCCAACTATTGAATTGTTAAAAAAAAAAAAAAAGATTAAAAATTAATTTTAAAAAAAAGTAATAATGGTGAAGCAATGAGGAGATGAAGGTAAAGGTAGGGTTCTTGGTTCAAGAGGCTCAAGCTTGAAATAGTTGTAGAGCAAGCCACATAATTCTAAAACTACTTATATATAGTAAGTATTATAATTTTAAAATTAGTTTATTGGTTATCCTAGAATTATTTTGAAGTTTAATTGGTTAACATCTTTGACGTTTCTAATAGAAACATGTATTTGTGGTTCAAATCTTCCGTCCATTGTAATTATAGAATTACAAAACAAATATCTTAATGTTTTCGTTTTCATAATGCAGATTGGAAATGCAGTGATCAACGATGAAACAGATGAGCGAGGAATGTATGATTACCTTGAGACCCATGCAATCGTTTCAGACCGAGATGTGCATCAAATACAAAAATATTGCAACTTCTCATCCAATGCCTCCACTCAGTCTCATGAGTGCATTGCAGCCAGTGAAGCAGTGTCGAAGGATATTTCCTACATCAATCTCTATAACATTTATGCTCCCTTGTGCTCCTCTCCCAATCTCACAGCTCAGCCCAAGAAAACATCTGTAAGTTGATAAATTTTTCTAGTGAGTTTGAAACGAGAAAGAATAAAACAAGAAGGAAAATATACAAGTGGTTAGGAAATTAAAGAATCCAAGTTCTTAAAAAGTTTGTAATTTTTTTTTTTTAATTTCCTTCATTGCATACATGCTTCTAATTAAGATCCAATGGTGCTTCAATTTTTAACCAACAAATGTCCTTTTAGCTTAGAAGTTGTTACGGATTTATTTTTTTTCTTGTACACGTTGAGCAGTGGTTATCTTGCATATACTAGAGTTGCATCTGTATCTTGTATTTTGTACATAATGAATTAGACTACAATAGCATAGTGTAGCTTAGTGTGTTAAACGGTCTGTCATTTACACTGTACAGGTTAGTGAATTAGTTAGTTTGTTATGATTCTAAGCCACGTGTCTTTGTTGTATTGGCTGGATCATTAGTTGGTTAGTTCTGTTATTCTTCCCGCCTTTGTTCTCATTATATAAGGGACAGAGCATGATAATTTTATACATACAAAACCATTCACAAGCTTCACAATGTTCACTCTCTCTCTCTCTCTGATTTCATTCCCTCTATTGTTAAACCTTCAAGCTTGTATGTAATTTCAACACACGCATCATTCATTTTGCACCAGTCTAAAAAACTTGGGTGCGTTTATATAAGCTTGCGAAACGGCATTTTAAGTTTCAAATTAATATTTATAAAAAGGTTACGAGAAGTTGGAGTTGCAAAATAACGTTTTTAGTTTTAAAAATGCCATTTTAAGTTTTAACACACATTATTTAAAAGTGATGTCATTTATAATAAATTATATCATGACTTTTTTGCCCCTAAAAATGTAATGTACATTGTTCTGTTATTATGTGGTGCAGATATTTAAATTTGATCCATGCAGCGACTACTATGTACGTGCTTATATGAATAGGCCTGATGTTCAAGAAGCCCTACATGCCAATGTTACTAGACTCACACATGACTGGGAACCATGTAGTAATGTCATACGCAAATGGGTTGATAGTCCATCAACCATCATTCCCCATTTGCAGGAGCTCATGGCCAATGGCCTTCGAGTGTGGATTTTCAGGTAAAAGTATTATTGTCATATCTTTCGTTGTTCTATATTGACACAATTAGGAATTAACCTTTATTTATTTTTTGTTGTTGTTACTCTCTCTAATTAATTTAGACATATTTCCAATTCAATACTCTTATTTTTTTAAAGACATTTAACTTGTATTTTCAATTTTGTCATTCTTTATGTCCACCAAAATGAAGTCGTATTGGAAAGCGAAAAAATCATTAAAACTAACGATGATGTTTGATGGAATTAGATAAAATGACCAAATGAAAAACAAATCAACGTTAAATGATTGGAGAAAAAAAAACTTAAAGAATTGAAGTGAAAACAGGTCAAAGTTAGATCATTGTAATTTGTAATTTAGCATTATTGTTATTATTGCTAACTGGTTTATAAATAATTACATAGTTCATCTTTGCTAAGATCAATACTCCAACTTAATGGAAAAAATTAACCTCATGGGTAAAATACTATTTTGGTTTTTAAATTTTACTGAAAGTTTGTTTTTCATCTCTAAGTTTTAAAAAGTTATTTTTTCATTCTTAAACTTTGTAAAGAGTTTTTTAAATAATATAAAAACAAAAATAAGAATAAAAAAAGAACTTTTTCAATAATTTAGGGATAAAAAAAAACTTTTAGTAAAGTTTAAAAACATAAATAAAACATTTTCAACAGTTTAGGGACGAAATAAGGACTTTTCAATAGTTTATGGACAAAAAATGAACTTCTTAAAATTTAAGGATGAAAAACAAACTTTTAGTAAAATTTGGGAATCAAAATAGTATTTTACCCTAACCTCTTTCATTTGCTTAATGAGTTGAGCAAAAACGTATCTACGTCCTTTAGGTCTCTTTATTTTAGAGAAAAAGCTTTAGAATAAAGAGACCTAAAGGAGGGAGCTAAGATCAAGATTCAAGTCTTCAGAAGAAATTTCTTACACATACACTTAGAGTATGTTAAAGTATGATTTCTATCTCAAATTAAATAAAAAATTGAAACCAATAGATCTTACTACTACTTTGGATTTAATTGGTTATAAAATGGTTACAGACCACAAACTACAATACATAGAGGAAATCAAATCCCAAATACAGGTCATTTTAACTTCAAAATCCCAAGGAGTTTTGAAGAGTTAACCTTAATTTTTAAGATATTTTTGTGCTTACTGCACGTTAACACGTTAACAAGCAAAGAAGTTATTGATGATTTCACTGACTTTTTATCTTTTGTTTAAGACTTGTGGATCATATCTTGGCATCCTTATATATTCTGATCAATATATGATAATCAAAGTATATATACAAATCTCAAATGAGTCTTTATGGGATGAAATGCAGTGGTGATATTGATGGAAGGATTCCTATTACTTCAACAAAATACTCTATAAACAAAATGAAGCTTTTTGTGAAGACTGCGTGGCATCCTTGGTTCCTCACTAAAGATCAGGTATTGCATAGTTCTGTTTATCTTGAATATTTCAATACATGTTTTTGCTTCAAAAAGCTCAAAATATTCTAACATCGTTTATTCAACAGTGAAGATAACTGTTTTTGTTGTTGTCACAGGTTGGTGGCTATACACAAGTGTATGAGGGAGACCTAACATTCGCGACAGTAAGAGAAGCAGGACATCAAGTGCCGAGCTACCAGCCCGCGAGAGCATTTTCTTTGATCAAACACTTCCTTGAAGGAAAACCACTTCCTAACTTTCAGTAGACATAATTAATTCCATTTTTATCTACATTTCATAAGTCAACATAGGCTCTAGCTAAGTTGGTTCCTTTGCATTTGTAGTGCCAACTATGTTTCTTTTGATTATCTACGTTTACCTAATAAAAAGTTAATAGCATGTTTCTATTTTGAGCAAAAGCCCAACTTGTTTTTACTTTTCACTCATTTAATATGTCGTCCAGTTTTGTTCCAACAATTATATCACTGTTAGGGTTCATAAATGTGTTGGTGAATCCTAGTGTAGAACATATCAAAATTAGGTTGTATTAATAAATCTATTTTAGGTTGAGTCTGGGCTAGAAGCTACTCAAAGACAACAAAGTTTGGATTTGTTCAAAAATGATGAGTTGGTGATCTTTTACTTATATATTTTATCTTATATATATATATATATATATATATATATATATATAATTTATGAGTGAAACTTGTTGTTTCATTGTAAAATAAATATTTGAGGCTTTAAAATAGACAAAAATTGGACTCAATTCAGATTTGAAATGAGTGAGATGTGATCATTTGAAGTTGATACAATTTTGCTATTTCTGAGTGTTTTATTGACCAAAACTTAATTCACTTGACTGGACATTGTCTAAACAATAAATTGACTTGATGTGATACTTTATTTAACTTCTCTATATAAACCAATTATTGTTACAAATAGAGGGTGAAAGGCTCACATACAAGAGTAAATCTAAAAGCCAAAATTTCTTGAACTTAAAAGAGTTCTAAATTCCTCTCCTCAGTGTTTCTCATTATTAAGGGACTGGATTGTGTTTCTCTTCTTCCTTTGCGACCTGTCGTTTCTAGAATTGGGTGTGGGTCCCATTGTTGCCTTTGTTTTTGTGGGAGCTCTTCGGCGCTGTCGCTAATTTCTAGGACAAACAAGAAAGAAGCACAATGACCACGAAAGTGATTTTTGTTTTTTTTTACTTTAATAGTTTAATCATTCATGTGTTAAACTAACAAACGGCATGTCCATGTTGGTAATGGTACAGTTTTTTTTTGGGTGCAATAGTAAACAACCTAGCATTCATCTACCATAGCATATCATATGGCATTTTATAGACATATCAACTCGTTGCATCATTATCAACGTTGACGTATGTGTCTCATCATGTCTTAAAATTCATCTAAATAGACATATCATTATCTCATCCACGATCATAATCTAACATTCATCTAGGCATGGTACATGTCCTACCCTTCATCTAGCCATTTCATTCTTTATCTCATGGAATAAGATATTACATGGCATCATGTAGCATAAGGGCAGCAAGCATATCATTACAACATTCAAGGGCCGTAGGCATGGAGTATCAATCATGTTCATCATCCAAGCATTGCACATAACAAGGCATCATATGTTCATCAAACACATCACACTCATCACATATATGCATGTCCATGTTATAATGCATGACTTACATTCACTTACCTCATTGTTTCACAACACCACAACACCTATAAATTAATGTATGTTCATGTTCAAATGTAAGTTCAAGTGTTCGCACATGCATATTAACCCTAATTCTTAATCTAATAATCAAAGCATATAAAACATGTTATACTACTACATACTAACCTAAAAAAGCATAAACTAAACTATACAGGCCTAAAACATGCATTTAAACAAATAAAATAGAAAGAAAGCAGAAGAACAATCAATTCTAGGTTTATGGGTTAAACATGCGTGCGCATGCAAAAGCATGCATACACATGTTCTTGTCCTAGCATGCTTCTAATCTACAAAGCATAAACCTAAATTACATAGAGGATAATCAAAACAATGGGAATAAGAAAAAAACAATAAAATAAAAGAAATTAGGTTAGACCCTTACCTCAAACAAAAGAGCTCTTGGAGATTGATTTTGACCGTTCTCCTCGGTCAATCTACAAAACAAAATACCCAATGGGTTAGTAAGTTTGACTAGAGGGATAAGAACCAAAATAGGTTCTAGCCAAGAAACTTTACTTTAGGATTTTTTTTGAAGTAAAAAGCCTCTCTTAAATCACTATTTTGGAGTGGATTTGGTGTGTTGTGGAAAAAGAGCCATAAGGCCTTTTATAGTGTTCAAAGAGGAGGGCTAGGGGCCTTCATAAGTGATGTGGATTAGCTCTACCACATTTTCCATTAAAAACTTTCCTTACATGGCTTTCTGAAACCCTAATGTGTACGCATGTGCAAGGTTGTGTATTCATGCTCGAGGCTACGTATGCATGCTTAGGGTTCATGCAAGGTTTTTCTTTTCCAAAAACATCTTTCAACTAAAGAATTCTTTTGGCTAGACCTTAGAGCAGCCCTAAACTCTTCTAGTGGTATCGTCATTGGGGAATGACTAAACAAGGGCTCAAGTCATAAGAGGTACAAAATGAGTTGTCTATACACTCCAAGGAATCTTATTGGAAAGAATTTTTGCAATTTCAAACACTCTTTAGGTCACAAGATGAATGAGTTAAAAACAAGTTCTTTCAATGTTAAACAACACATGTATGTATATATAAATATACTTGTATTTTTTGTATTAATAATCTGTCCCCTAAGTAACAAATCCTGGCTACACCCTTGTCTTACAGGCTAATAGTTAGGCACTCAATGCTCTATCTTTCTTAATATTGCAAATGTTAGGTCTCCATCGTCCACTTGTGTATAGCCACCGACCTGTAACACCAACAAAGAACTTAGCTCTCCACTTTAATTAGCCAAGGACAAATCCATTCCTTAGAGTCGTCGTCTTTTGCCTCATACTCATCTTTTCCAATCCTCCTTCGTTTTTGTTTCTTTTGTTCAATTAATGCCTCAACACAGCTGTTCAATTAGTCAAGGACAAAGGGTTCGTTTTCCTATCAGAAAAGTGTAAGCAGTTATAAACAAATGTATTTTTTTTTTCTTTCTTTCTTTTTTAAATCAGAAAATTATAGAAAATTATCTATACTATTATTAAGACAATAAAACTCTTTGGCGTCTAGTTTTTGTACTTCCAAAAATAACCTAATACACATTGAAAGTTATTTAGCAATTATAAAGATGGACACAAAAATTTGAAACTATCCATCAAATTCTACTCTCACTAACAACCGCACACACCCACATAATTACCCCTTAAGGTTACAATCCCACTAATACAGCAGCGGAAATTAAGTACTTTTCCAAAATTTATTTTTATTATTCATTAGGAAAAACAATTTCTCTAAAATAAAATGAAAATAAAAAAGCCTCCAACACGCGCAAAAAGAGTAAAATGTGAGTAGATACTGTTAATTAACTTTTAGTGTGCTTTGAATTATAAACGTGATCTAAAATTTAAGAATTTGAAATAAGTTAATGTGTTAATCTATAATTTGAAATATGTTAATCTATAATTTAAATTGGTTTTTATAAAAGAAAAAATTAATGTGTAGTTATTTTGGACCATTTAAAAAAGTGGGCACCAAGAGGTCAATTCTCTTAATAGTGGTATAGATATTCTTATAAATGAAATACTGAAATAGTATAGATATTGGACCATTACTCTAGACAATTATATGATAGCTAGTTTGAAGTTAACTCTATTATTTGGAGTCTCTAATGGGCCACACTTATCATGTGCATTTTTGTTGCCTTGCTTTTTTCGTCTTGTTTCTAGAAGTGGGAGTAGATACGTGGAGGAGAAAGAAAAAGTGTAGAAAAAGATCAAAAGACAATATTGATAGTGGTTAAACATCAGTATAGAAAAGTATATATTATTTTGGATAAATGGAATAATATGATTAAAAAAAAAAACATGTGATTGATTCTATTTAGTCTATTGTAGATTATAGTAGACCCCAACAATTTTGGGATTAAAACTGAGCGGCTGTTTTAGAAGTGGGATATGTTAAAACCAACCGTGTGCATTGCAAAGCTTATATAAAATTACTTTGCTTCTTACATTATTAATTGCAACGTGTATATAATATTTTATTTAAACTTAGTTTATATAATAAGAGAAGTGCTATGAGTTTACAACCACAATATTTTCACAACAAATTATAAGTAGTAAGTTACTATTGGTTCTTGTGGGAGGAACGAATCTACCCCAAGAAGGAATTGTTCGCTTTGGGTTCAAGTGTGACCCTCACAGATGATCACACACACTATGGTACACCCTTCCTTAGCCAAGTGCTTATAAGGCAAGGGTGTGAGGTGTCTTTCCCCGATGTGGGATTGAGCAAATCCGTGAGGGTCACACCTGAACCCAAAGCGGACAATTCCTTCTTGGGGTAGATTCGTTCCTCCCACAGTTCTAATTTAAATCCATAATTTAAATTATTTTTTTGCCCACTTATAACAATCAATAATAACCTATTATTTAGAATTTATTTTGAAAATGTTGTGAAAATCTTATGAACATAACATTTCTCTTATAATAATGAATGGGAAAATCCATAGACGAGGTTGTTCAAAAGACCGCTCAACCCTACCCTTCTTAATCCTAATTGGTCGCAATGAACACGGTTGGTTTTAACCTTTTTTTTAAATCAAATATCATAAATCTAAAATTTCATCTAATATCTTATCATTATAGATATCATTTAAAATTAGATATGACTATGACACCTCTTGCTATTTAATTAAAAAAAGAAAATCAACGTCTTTATCAAAAAAAAAAATTGATGTCACACCAATTACAAATATATATAATTTTACTGTCTTTTAAAATAAAAATGACGTAACAATAAGTACAAATCTTATCCTATGCCTTTTACTAAATTTGCCTTACATGTGGTTCTCATTCATCACATATTATCTTATCCTTACACATGGATAATTCTTATTGGTTGCATATAATCATATCCCTATAGCTCTATTGCACCTCCATCCAAACCTCTCTCTCTCATAGTTGTTATACCCATTAATATTGGTTAGAGAAAAAGTAAAGGAGATTACTGGATCCAAACTCATATGTTTAAGTTTTTTGGGTTATATGGTATTTTATTAACTCCTCAATTATATTCCCTTGAACGTGTTATCTTCCCAACAAGTGGTATCAGAATCCATTGTAGTGTGGGATAACGAGACAAAGTTATTAAGGTCCATTTTGCAGTTTGTGTGAGAAGGGTGCAGTGCGAGTTGCATATAAATTGATAATAGAAAAAGGCCAACAAATTGTCAATGATATCAGATCAAGAAAACAGTTTTATGCGAGGTTCCAATGGTTTATCTCCTCAACAATCATGCATCCCCCTATTCCTTTGCAATTGTTGTTCCCCTCTCCCTTGCCCACCGAATTCCTTTGTCACTAATTGTTTGCCAATGGATTGTCATCTCCACCAAACACCCTTAACTAAAAATAGGGCTTAGTCGGCTTACCCTGAAAAAAGAAAAGAAAAGAAAAACTTCTTGAAATTTGTCATATATCATTAGCTTAGTTTAAAAAAAGGATTATTAAATGATTCGTTATTAAAAAAGGATTATTGCTCGCCAAATGATTCTAATAAGCTTTATATCTTCATTATTCATTAGCATATATGATAAAATGAAGTTATACTTCCATTTTCCAGGGAATGTACAAACCGAGATGTTCAAACAAATCCCAAAACTTACCAACAAGCCCTTGATAGATTTATTAAGGAAGGTGCCATCGAGGTTGGGAAAATTGCATGTGTTATTAAATGGCCAAGCACTTCCTCAACATTAACATTATTTAAAGCAGTTTACTTCTCATCATTTTGTAAATATATAACAAAATACTATTTGATGATCCACTTAACTATACTATTTATAATAGGATTTCTTTCTTTGCACTGGACTTTTATGTAGTTTAAAAATACTCATAAATTAATCTTAGGTTTAAAAGAAAAAAAAAAAAAAAAAAAACTTGAGAACAACTTGATAAAAATATATCTCCAACTCCACTTAAAATGCTTACAAAATAGGACATTTTTCTAATAATCTACGATTTCAAAACAAATTTATCCAAAACTTAAAAAAAAGAAAAAGAAAATTATGACACTTAACCAAATTTATATACATATATGTGTATATATATATAACAAAATTGCATGTGCTTACGATAAATGGCTTAGTTTAAGTATAATGCAGTGCTTTCCTCCTTTCGCACACCATAAGTACATTAAAATTATTACCATAATTTCTCTAAGTAAAATATTGATCATTAAAGTTTTATGAAGTTAAAAATATATATTATATCTAAAAAACTTCATAATATATATTTAAATTAGTTTAATTATCTATCATTTTTTTTTATATAGACAATAACAGTTGGGTTTTATTCGTCATACTTGAAACTAAATGTTACAAATTATATGATGTGCTTTTGCCATGTGGCTATAATAAAATTACATAGTTTACTCTTAGTTAAATTCTACTGCCAAAGTTTTGAGAAATTTAAATTACCACTCCGATTTAAAATTACTTATAAAAAAATTCAATGAAATTTTAAAAGAAGTTTGTTTCTTTGTTTTATCTTTATTTTAATTTATATGCATAATTAATTAAACAATGTACCTTTGTCACTTAACTTTAGGTATTTTTATTTGTTGATTTTGCTATTTACTTTATTGTTCACATTTAATTATGTTAGTGAAATATTTAATTCAATTTACAAATTATTTTTAATTAATTTGTGCATGCTCCATTTGGCCACATTAAATTATTAGCATAGTTTTCTCTAAGTGAAATATATTGTCAAAATTTCAAGAAGTCAAAAAAATATTACTCCAATGAAGATTCTTTTATTAATTTTTTATAATAAATTTAAAAGAAAATCTTTAATTTAAATTAAATTATTTTAATAATCTGCCAAAACGTTTTTCTTTCAGCCATAAAATCAGATTTCAAAGTAATGCATAATCTATGTAGCTTTTTTTTTTGGCAAGTATTATAAATTGTATGATGTGCACACTTTTGTTAGTATAAGTGTCCGTTTAGGACAAGTTGAAAATTTCAATTTATTTACAATTTCAGCTTATTTTTACTACTATTTATGGGTCTTACTGCACTTTTTGGTACTATTCATAGGTCCCACTGTACTATTCAACTAACTTTTACATTTATTTACAGTATTTTCACCAAAAAGTTTTTAGTTTCAGCTAAATAAGTTGTTCTCAAATAAACACTAAGTACCTACATTGAAATTACTTATAAGTACAGTTTATTTAGGTGAAATTATTAATGAAGTTTTAAGAATTTTAAAAGAAAATTTATTATTTAAAATCTATTAAAGTTTATGGTTTTGATAAAACTTGGTCTGTGCTTTCACCCATAATTAAATTTATTTTTATTTTTCTAAAATTTGAAATCTATTTTATGTTCAATTTCAATTATATTAAATAAACATATTCTTTAATTTATAATTATTTAGTGTATCACAAGAATACATACATACATACATATATATATATATATATATATCATTATTGGCATTATATATAATAACAAATTAAGCATATTATACTAACCTCTGTGTTTTTGTTTTTTCTTCCTAGAGGTCATGCATCGAAAGGCATCTTTTGAGTACCATCTAGGATGAGAGTGGAACTTGGCGGAAACGCCACTATAGCTATTCAAAGTTTTTAACTCATCCTAGAAGGTGAAACGTTTGGAACTATCTTTCTTCTACTTATATTATATAAACAACTATAGCTTAAGATCCAAATCCATTATCTTTTTCCATTCATCACTTCCTTATATTTATGTATCATGTCCAACTAGAGAGAAACAAACACAATGGAAAGTAAGCTTTTTTGTTGGATTCTTCTATCCTTGCTCATTCTTTCATGCTTTGTGTCTCAAACTAATGAAAAGATGCAAGGACAAACACTAGTCTATCTTTACAAGTCCAGGTTGAAGCAAAACTTTGGTGTTGACACAAGTCTTTTCAAGGTGATTGATCATGTCAATGAAGCTAATGTTCATCCTCAGGTGGGGTTGAAGGAGGAAGATAGGATTGAGAGATTGCCTGGACAACCCCTTGCGAATTTCTCTCAATATGGTGGCTATGTCACAGTGCATAAATCAGCTGGCCGTGCACTTTATTATTATTTTGTTGAAGCACATCATTCTAAGAATCCATTGCCTCTTCTTCTTTGGCTCAATGGAGGTACTTGATCTATTTCTATCCTCCAAGCTATATGACTAGCACAACTTGTGAAAACACATGTAGTGTCTGTTTAGAATCCACTTATTTTACTGAAATTGAAAATTTTTTGCTGAAATTACTATAAATAGAGGTAAAAGTTAGATGAAATGGTATAGTGGAACTTATAAATAGTACCAAAAAGTGTAGTGAAACTTATGAATAGTACCAAAAATAAGCTGAATAGCAAAATAAGCTAGCAAAAATAATCTTTGCCAAATGGACACGGTAGTCTTTTTTTTTTTTTTTTTTTGGTCTTTTTCTCTTATCATCTTATTTGTTTTCTTCTAGAGAGAGTGAGGAGAAATTGTTGGGATAAAAATACATGAAATAGTGGTTACAATTTTACTTAAAGAACTTTAATAAATTGATGCAGCATAAAATTTCTTTTGAAAATAAAGAAAGCAAAACGACTTTTTCACATTCTCTCTTGCCTTATTGGATATTTGGTTCTCCGGCTGATCTCATGTCCTCTACCTACTCACAGCCATACTTTATATTTCTCTACCTGTGACCTCCATAGTTTTAACCATATATCTCTTAAGAACATGACCTAGAATTCTAACTGTTGATATAATATTCAATACTTCTGGGTGTGCAACTTTGGAAGAGTCACTTGGGCTAAAGGCCATGGAACTCTCTCTCCTTTCTTGTTTTACTTTTCAAACTATTGAAAAAATAATTGAATCCAAAATGTCAATGTAGTGGTTTTCAGACTTTATGTATGTGTGGGACATAAGGTTTTTGGTTCAAGTCTTCTGACCAACATTTTAAGGCTATGCTTATGTACATATCCTCTATCATTACCTAATTTATATATATATATATATATATATATATATATATATATATATTCTCTATCATTACACTTATCCAAGAGATTAGTCCAATGCCCTCGGAACCCTAGGCACTCACATTTAAAAAAAAAATATATATATATATATATATATTGAAAAATGCATTGATTGTATGATTTAATAAAATAATTTATTAAACTTTTACCTTAGCATAGTCAAGATGAGCATGCATTTCGAGTTATATATTATTTTGATCCTTGGGTATTTCCAATGGAGATACCAATTGAGCTATAAACCTCTTGGGCACTATATTTTTTCTTTCAAAACCCTTGTAATTGGGATTATTACTTTATTAGTATTTGTATATTGAGATTATTAAAGGCACTTGCATACCATTCGATTAAAAATAGACATGTAAAATATTATATAACATAACTTTATTATTTTTGAGAACATATAACAATATATATATATATATATATATATATTAACATGGGAGAAATGATATCTACATTATGTCAATCTTTATTTATCCACAGGTCCAGGTTGTTCATCTTTAGCTGGAGCATTGCTAGAGCTTGGACCATTCCGTGTGCACAGTGATGGCAAAACACTCTATACAAACAAATTTTCATGGAATTATGGTATACTTATCTAATTATTATTATTTGCCAAGAATTCTAAATTTATTTATTTTTCTTTGTCTAAAACTGAAGCTAAATTTGATCTTTTGGAATTTTTTTTTTCTATAGCTGCAAATGTTCTGTTCCTTGAGTGGAGCTGGTGTAGGATTTTCTTACTCCAATACGACATCAGATTATGATAAGAGTGGGGATAGCAGAACTGCAGCAGATAATTATGTGTTTTTGGTGAATTGGTTAGAGAGATTTCCAGAGTACAAAGATCGTGACTTTTATATTTCAGGAGAAAGCTATGCTGGGCATTATGTTCCTCAACTTGCACATACCATTCTCTACCATAACAAGAAAGCTAACAAGACCATTATCAACCTCAAAGGAATTATTGTACATCTCTCTCTCTCTCTCTCTCTCTCTCTATATATATATATATATATATTCCTCATACTTTTCAAAATGAAGACAACACACACACAATTATTGGAAGAGTCTAAGGGAAATAATTGGACGGGACAATACAAAAGTGGTTATAAATCCTTTTTCAAAAAAAAAGTAAGGATTGAAACTTAGAAGTCAAAGTGGAAATTACATTTTTCCATAAACTATACATTCTTTACACTTCTCCAACTAAATTATGAGAATGTATACTTATCTCCAGAACTATAAGAATGAACACTTACTTGTTTAAATAGTTACCCATGGGATGAGGTGAAAAGTGTTATATAAATAATAATTTAGAGGGATAAGTTTGCACTCTTATAGTTTAGGAAAATAAATTTTACACGAGTAATAATTTAGGAGGGCACTTATGCATTCTCATAATTTAGTGGATAAATATAAAATAATGTATAGTTTACGAAGGTAAAATATAATTTTCCTAAACTTAAACTCAAAAAGTTGTTTAGTCTTTTTCTTTTCCCCATAAGGAGAAGAAATAGGGTGGTCACAGTAGGACCAACGCCACTTGGCTGTGACTTATGAAGACCCAGCCCAACTAAGTTCCACTTTGTATGTCTTTATCTCTTATTTTCTTTAGTCTATATAAACTCAATAATAAGAATTGATCGCCGAAGAAGAAATAATAATAATATGGGGGAAAATAGGTCAATGGAGAAATAGTTAAAGTATAGCCACTATGAGATACGTATAGCTTGCCTAGTCCTTTACAGTTTCATTTTTGTCTAACATTACGAAAAGAAAGACATGACTTACATTATAACAATAAAAAATAAATAAAAAATAAAAAATTAGTGATCATATGAGTTATGGACTTACAAAACTCTCACAAGATTTACATGGTCTTATGATTTTCTAGTCCTCAAATTTTCATAAGTATAGTATATAACTTAGTCCTTAAAAAATGGCTAAATTTAGTCCTTCGAAGTTAAAAATAAAAGGACTAACCAATAAATATAACAAATTACTTTAAAGACATGACTTAGACTATAACAATAACATTTTTTTAGTGATCCTATGTGTTATGGACTTACAAAGCTTTCATGTGATTGGTGTTATTATCTTCTAATTTGCTAAAAATAATCCTCTTTAAATGGTTAAAAATAAAAGGACTAAATTTAGATTATAAAACTGAATGAGGTTAAAATTGTTAAAGAAAGAAGATAAAATGAACTTAATGATTAAGGGAAGTGAGATAAACAAGATTGTGCCCTAGGCAAAGGTGGTTATATTTAAAATAAACTCATTCCTAACTAAAATTATATTATTAAGGATTTAAGTCAAAAATAAAAATATTCTATCTTTTTATTATTATTATTATTATTATTATTTTATGTTTCTTACTTTATATTCTATCAATTACAACTTACTACTTTTTTTTTTTTTTACTTATCTTTTTTTTTTTTTTTTTTTTTTTTACTTATCTTATTATAAAATAAATAAACTTCAAATGCATGACATACTAAAATTAGTGGAGCTTAGATTAATGGAAAACAAAAAAAAGAGAAAGAAGATTTCTATTATTAAACCACTCATGATAATTAAGAAAAATATATAAAGAAGCTTATTGATAATTATTTGTAATACATGTGTTTGGATTAGATTTTTTTATTAGTTTATTAGATTATTTGTTTATGGACATTTTTAAACTTGATTTTTTTCCAATTACAACTATATTTTTGTCAAATTTTAGGGGAAAAAAAAATAAGAAGGAAACATCTCAGTAGTATCTCGATCTTGCTCCCATTAATTTCCTTTATAATTATTGTAAAGTTATGGTTTTTACATAATATTTATGTTGGTTTTATTCCTTGACGAAAAGTGCTGTAATTTTATTAATTTATTTCCTTATATTTTGTGGGATTTAATTGTAATGGGTTTATTCTTAAGTAGTGAAGATTTGATCAAGACAGTTGAATGTCACATGAGGAGCACATGCCGGAAGCAGAAGAGTTAGTGTATCTCGCAAGTAATCTCGCGACTTGACCAACTTGCGAGATGACTCGCAAGATGCACTGATAATTGGGATTTTAAGTGTAACTTTCTTACCCTTCACCGACACTATATAAACCTTCATTATTCACAAAATTGTAAAGAAACTAATCAGATAGAAAACCCTAGAGAGAGGTTTCTACAACATCCACTATTTTAGAGAGAGCTACTCATCCTCAAGAGAGAAATCCTTATAGTCTCTTCTACTTCCCCTCTCCCATTGTCATACATTGAGAGGATATTTGTACTCAAACACAACCCACACCCAAATTGAATGTTGAGAGTGTTTTGGAGCTTGGAAAGTATTAGGTCTTTGCCAAATTAAGCCGATGAGACTTGATGGTGCAATCGGGTGGTATTGCGAGATCCGAGAAGCTAGTGAAGACAAAACTCTGTGAAGTCCGTTGGTAGTTAGGGTTTGGAGGGCTCAAGTGTTTTTGATAGATTAGACTTGAAGGGTCTTTTGGTATCCTTATACTCTAACTTATTCACTAGTAGATTATTTCGGCTTGGAGGGCCGCGAAGAGGTTTTTATACCAAGTTCTTTGGTTTTCCTCTTCGATAACACATTGCTGTGTATCTTGGGTTTTTGAGTTTCTTTTCCCTATTGCTCTTTACATATATATTTGCATTGCACTTATATGTTCATCCATGCAATTGTTGAGTGCTTTGATTATTTAATTTTCTAATCATGTATATTCCGCATCAAGTATGTTTAGATTAAAATTAATCAAGCCATAATTAAAATTGAGGATCTTAATTAGCTCTAGTCATTAGATTATTGAGCTTTCAATTATGTTTCATGGTAGATCGCGTTATTATAATACATGATTTCTCATTGATTTCTTATTTATAATGCAGATTGGAAATGCGGTGATCAATGATGAAACAGACGAACAAGGAATGGTTGATTACTTTGGAAGCCATGCTATCATTTCGGACCAAGATGTGTATCAAATACACAAATACTGTGATTTTTCACCCAATGCCACCACTCAATCTCGTGAGTGCGAAGCATCCTATGGAGCTCTCGAAGAAAATATTATCGACATCAATGTCTATAACATTTATGCTCCCATGTGCTTCTCTTCCGATGTCACAACTCGACCCAAGAAAGCATCTGTAAGTTGACGCATTTTTCTATATTTGTGTTGCTTGAGCCTAAATTAGAAGGTCAAATCATTATTAGGGGATGCAAATTTACCCCATTTAGAAGGTTAAAAAATTTGAAGTGAATTGTTTTGTTTTGTTATGTTGTGGTGCAGATACTAGAATTTGATCCATGTAGTACTAACTATATGTATGTTTATCTGAATCAACCTGATGTTCAAGAAGCCCTTCATGCTAATGTTACTAAACTCACTCATGACTGGGAACTATGTGGTGATACCATACAATTATGGAGAGATAGCCCGTCAACCATTATTCCCCTTTTGAAGGAATTTATGAGCAATGGAATTCGAGTGTGGATTTTTAGGTAAAGAGATGATGTGGTATTGTTACTGGCATAAAGAATTGAAATATATTTCAACCTTTATTATTATTTTTTTTTTCTTTTACAGTATTATCATTATCATCTTGATAAAATATATATATATATATATTATCATCACCATCATCAAGTTACATTTGATGAAATTCTTTGTTAATGATACATCACTTAGTGCTTATTGGCATCCTATTTCGAAACCAAACTTTTTTCATAGTGTAGATTTTTAAAGGCCCATTTTTTTTTTCTCCGTATAGGCTTTTCAAACAGCTCATTTTCAAAAAATTTAAAAAATAAGTTGTACCAAATAAAACTTTAATAAGTGTAATTATATTAATATTTTGATAATACCACTAATTGCATTATACATTTTCCTTTTCTTAATATTCAGATCAAATTTTATGTTAATCAAATGTTATTTACTAGTCGATTCATAATTTCATGTTTTATATAAAATTTTAAAATACACAAAAAAACTTGAAATGTAAATATTTTATAAATGTGATTAGTTAGTACTCTCTAATTATCTTGATATTTTGTAAACATGTAGTTTGACAAGTGATATATTATTAATAACAGCTATGCAAGGTATTAATTGAACCTAATTGGTTAAAACAGAGGTTGTTGATCACACTTGAAATCATTATCCCTATGAATATATGATCAAATTAAAAAAATCTCAAATGAGTTTTTGTTGGATGAAATGCAGTGGTGACATTGATGGAAGAGTTCCTGTTACTTCAACCAAATACTCAATAAACAAAATGAAACTTCCTGTGAAGACTGCATGGCATCCTTGGTTCCTCAATAAAGAGGTATTACATAGTTCTTTTTATCTTGAATATTTCAATACATGTTTTTGCTTCAAAAAGGCTAAAAATATTTTAATATCCTTGATTCAACAATGAAGATAACTTCTTCTTTTCTTTTCTTTTTTGTCATCACAGGTTGGTGGCTATACACAAGTGTATGAGGGAGACCTAACATTTGCGACAGTAAGAGAGGCAGGACATCAAGTGCCAAGCTACCAGCCTGCGAGAGCACTTTCTCTGATCAAGCACTTCCTTGAAGGAAAACCACTTCATTAGTCTATATATGGCTCTAGCTAAGTTGGTTCCTTTGTAGTGCAAACTATGTTTCATTTGATTATCTGCATTTACCTAATAAAAAGTTAATAGAAAGTTTCTATTTAGAGCAAAGCCCAACTTGTTTTTACTTTTCAATCATCTTATATATTGTCCAGTTTTATTCCAACAATTATATCACTGTTAGGGTTCATAATGTGATGGTAAATCCTAGTGTAGAACATATCAAAATTGAATTGTATAAATAAAATCGTTTTAAGATTGAGTCTAGGCTAGAAGCTACTCAGAGATAATAAAGTTTGGATTTACTCAAAAATGATAAGTTGAAGATATTTTACTCGTATATTTTATCTTTTAAATAATTTTTTAGTGTGATAGGCCAAAAATGTATTGACCCCTTGTGATATATTAATTGATTAATTAGTCAAGTTTATTAATTAATCAAATTAACATGCAAAACACGTGGTAGCATAAACAAATCACCAATTATCTAAAGTATGCAGCGGAAAATAAATTGACACAGTGATTTGTTTACGAATGGGGAAAACCTACATGACAAAAACTTCACCGGGTGATTTTAAGGTCACCACTCTCGAGAATCCACTATTATCAAAACAAGTAGTTACAAGTAAATGAATCTCAGTACCTTATACCAACCTACAGTTGAACCCTTACCCCAATACCTAATTGGACTTATTCTGTAGTGACAATCTATCATTTTCAATGCACGGATCCCAGTACGTGACTAACCAATAAATGCGTGAA
The DNA here is from genome assembly GCA_032727855.1 of Quercus ilex subsp. ballota. Classification (NCBI taxonomy): domain Eukaryota; kingdom Viridiplantae; phylum Streptophyta; class Magnoliopsida; order Fagales; family Fagaceae; genus Quercus; species Quercus ilex. The sequence continues at coordinate 11,445,621 of CM064911.1, forward strand.
TCCCAATACACGACTTAATCACCAACTTGAGAAGGATGTTAGCTGCAAAGTTCTTCAGTTCATCCAGACAATGAAAATCAAGAAGTTCATTGGTCACAAAACCCTACAGTGTACACACATAGCAGCTTCTTCAAGAAAAAGATGAACTAGGGAAAATTCTGTCTCCGGTCACAATGTACATGAACAAGACTTTGACTCACACTTGTGCAACTTGTATAACCTTTGACGGCCCTTAAAATAATCTTCATATATGTTTAGGGTTGTGAGAAAAGAAAGCCTAAACACTTACTCACGGATTGGATGAAAATCAACTCTGAAAAACTAAGTTTCATAAACCTCGATAGATAGCCATCTATTGAGCTAGCTGTCAAGCCACGAGGTTCAGCAGCTTTTAAACCTCGATAGATGCTAGTTGTTGAGTTTTAAAATCCAGCACTTCATTACTTGATTCTTTGACAGACTTGTATGACTTTAACACTTGAACTTGAAACTTTATTTCTTGAAGTATTAAACACATCCTAGATCTACTCAATTACAAGCAAAGTGCGTTTTGTCAAAGGATTAGCCAATTACATAAAATAGTGACATATGTTTCTAACATAGAATCACATATGTCCTAATAGAGTTAAACTTGTTTCATTGTAAAATAAACATTTGAGACTTCATAATAGACAAAAACTAGACTCAATTTGGATTTAAAATGAGTGAGATATAATCATTATGTTGGTATAATTTTACCATCTCTAAGCGTTTAATTGACAAAAAGTTAATTCACTTGACTATAAATAGCGTGAACAATAAATTGACGATGTAATACTTGCTTAACCTATATTTTTCTCTATATAAACCAATTATTGTTACAAAGCAAGAGTGAGAGTCTCATATACAAGATTAAATCTAAAAGCCAAACTTTCTTGAACTTAAATGACTTCTAAATTCCTCTCCTTAGAGCATTCACATTAAAATTCTAAAAAAGTTTAGCCTTTAGCAACTCAAAAAATCACTTTATCTATTTTAACAACTCATTTTACAATACACTCAATATCAAAGAGTTCTAAAATCTTCTTCTTAGTGCTTCTCGTTAAGACACTCTTTTCATGGTTTATCTTTGAGAGTTCTCGCTACACTTCAGTGTTGCTTATCCAACTATAAAAAACCAAAACCTATGTCAGTGAGTTTATTGGTACAGCTAGAAAATCTCTAGAGATTTGCATTGGAATCCTAATTAATTGCTCTAGGGTTACCACAGTAGGAAGGCAAACATGACGTTTGTTGAGATTACATAGAAAGTCAAGCTGCAAAGGTTTTCTAGGTAGGCTATTGTAATTGTTTCTTTTATAGTACGGATTTTTTAAAGGGTTGGATCTCCTGAATTGGCTTTTCTTTTGAAGGAGTTCTTCATTGATTTTCTACTTCATCACCAAAATTTATGTGTTGTTTTAACTGTTTTGATTATTATTCCTTTTAGATTTAGCAAGTTACAACTGTGCTTGAGATAACTGTTTATGCAATTTGTTTGGAATAAACCGAAAATTTTTCAACCACTATTCTTTCAACAAATCGATCCAACCATTTCAATTCAAATAGCTCATACTTTTGAGTGTGGGCCTTGGATTCAAAATAATGGATGCAGGTATCTCCGGCCAATAAGAAAAATCCAATAGACATATAGCCGACATGAAAAAACTTGCTGGGCTATCCAGATATCTTTTTCCTATTACGTAATAAAATAAATAAATAAATAAATAAAGTCTTTTTCCTATTAGAAAAACATGCCATATCTTACATTTGAACCTAAACTCACCAATTGCACAAATAAATCACAAATAGGCAATGATATGGTGACAAAGTAAAAAATCCAAGGAAGACTATTCATAGAAAAAAATAACCACTCTTAGGGAAACCTTCCCCAATAAGACAAATCCATTACGATAAGAGAAGTATTACGATCCAAGGAAAAGCATTTACTTAGTTTATCTGACGCGTGAACAACTAATTAACATTATAAAACCTTTAACTACCTCAAAAATTTTAAACTCTTCAATTATACAGACTCGTTACTTCTATGATGAAAGACCACTTCATCTTATCATATGTTTTCTTCATGTCAATCTTTAGTGTCATGTACCCTTGCATTCCATTTTTTTTTTTTCTTCTTTGAATTGGTTATTTCTTGAGAAATTATGATGCTATCTTGGATCGCTTTACCTAGCATAAGAGCACCATTTGGCACACCAAACACCAAAAATAAAAACTCATCACACGTGCCATATGCCAAAAGTTTTAGCACATAGCTAGTAGAAGTGTACTGTAGCTATGTGCTAATTTTTTTTAAATAATTTCTCTCTCCTCTTTACTAACTCTTTCTCTTCTCTCTCATATACCTTTCTTCTCTCTCCTCTCTCTTTATTTATTTTTTGTTTTTAATCGATAGTGGGCATTATTTTAAGTTATTTTAATTAATGATATTGATAGGTCAAGAATGTATTGACCCCTTGTGATGAATTAATTAATTAATTAGCTAAGGTTATTAATTAATCAAATTAACATGCAAGATGCATGGTAGCACAAACAAATCAACAATTAAACTAAGTATGCATCAAAAAATAAATTGACACAGTGATTTATTTACGAATGGGGAAAACCTGCATAGTAAAAACCTCACTGGGTGATTTTAAGGTCACCACTCCCGAGAATCCACTATTATCAAAACAAGCGATTACAAGTAAAGGAATCCCTATACCTTATACCAACTTACAGTTGAACCCTTACCCTAATACCTAATTGGACTTGTTTTGTGGTGACAATCTCTCCTTTTCAATGCACGGCTCCCAGTACATGACTAACCAATAAATGTGCGGATCCCAATACACGACTTAATCACCAACTTGAAAAGGATGTTGGCTGCAAAGTCCTTCAGTTCATCACACAATGAAGATCAAGAAGTTTCTTGGATACAGAACCCTAAGATGTACAAACACAGCAGCTTCTTCAAGAGAAAGATAAACTAGGGCATATGTCTCCGGTTTTCAATATACTTGTGAAAAACTTTTGCATTAAGTTGCATTAGCTACAACGACTCTTAAAATAATCTTTATATATGTTTAGGGTTGTGAGAAAAGAAAATCCAAACATACACCTACTGATTAGATGAAAAACTGCTCTAAAAAAACTGAGTTTCATAAACCTCGATAGATACTAGCTGTCGAGTTTTAAAATCTGGCACTTCATCACTTGATTCTTGGACAGACTTGCATGGCTTTAACACTTGAACTTGAAACATTATTCCTTGAAGCATTAAACACATCCTAGATCTACCCAATTACAAGTAAAATGCATTTTGTCCAAGGATTAACCAATTACATAAAATAGTGACATATGTTCCTAACATTGAATCACATATGTCCTAACAGATATTTTAAAATAAGAGATGTGATGGAGACCAAACAAATGGTCGATGAGATGCGGAATTAAATTATCAAGGAGGCCTTGTTGTACCATGTGATAGGAGTTGAGGTGGTGGACGAGGTGGCCTAGTGATGCTCTTGAAAGACGAAGTTAACCTGCATATCCAAACATACTCGCCACACCACATTGATGCAATTATCCTGACTTACTCAAATGCACCATGGAGGATCACAGAATTTTATGGTTGTCCCAAAGAATGTTGTAAACATGAATCTTGAACCTTGCTACACCATCTCTATGTGCGATTTGTCGCTCCCATGGGTGTGTATAGGCAATTACAATGAAATCTTAGCATCTGAAGAAAAACAAAGGCGTTTTCAAAAGGCATTTGCTCCCATGCTAGCTTTTCGGAATACTCTTCTCCACTGTGGACTAGTTGATATGGGTTATCAAGGCAACATGTTCACATGGAATAATGGGAGGCTTGGCGACGCATTTGTTAAAGAATGGATTGATAGAGCCTGTGCAAATGGGGCTTGTAGAGATTTGTTCCCTAGGAGCCAGGTTGTAAACCTCTTTGCCTCTTACTCAAACCATATGCTAATCTTGTTGGTTGTAGAAACAACCATGGAAGCAAGTAGAAGAAAAAGAATTCTCCATAGATTTGAGGAGAAGTGGACATCCCATCAGGAATGTGGAAATATTATTAAGGAGGCATAGAAACACATAGTAGCTCAAGGTAGCCCGATATTTTGCTTATTCGAGAAAATAAAATATACTCAACAGGCTTGGTAAGCTGGGGTAAGGTTACTTTTGGCAACACTAAAGCCCACTTGCAAGAAAAACATTGAGTGTTAGAGGAGCTAACTAGAAGGAATGATCCAGCATTCTTGGACAAAATCAAGGAAACAAAGGTCAAAATCAATAGAATGTTGCACCATCAGGAGTTGACATAGAGACAGAGATCTAGGGCTATTTGGTTACCTACAGGAGATAAAAACACAAAGTATTTCCATCAAAGAGCGAGCCAAAGAAGATGTAAAAATCAGATTTTAGGGGTGTTCAACGAAAGGAAAGAATGGTGTACAGATGAGAGGCAGATTGCAGAGATAGCAGAAGCTTATTTTCAGGACTTTTTCACATCGGCTCAACCTGATGATGGTAACATAGGCAGGGTCCTTGAATCAGTTGATCAACATGTCACAGCAAAGATGAATAGTCCACTACTACAACTATACACGGGTAAAGAGGTACGTCGAGCTCTATTCCAAATGCACCTGTCAAAAGTCCCAGACCCGAATAGTATGTCTCCCTCTTTTTTTCAAAAATATTGGTTCTGATTTCATTACAACTACCCTCTCTATCCTTAATTTAGGTCATTTACTATAAAAAATGAACTACACTCACATTGTATTGGTGCCAAAAAAGAATGAGCCTCAATCCAATGTGATTTTCGACCAATCAGTTTAGGGAATGTAGTATCTCACCTCTTTTCAAAGGTCCTAACCAACCGATTGAAACTAATTTTGCCCAGGGTAATTTTAAATACTCAGAGTGCTTTTGTCCCGAAAAGACTAATCAACGATAATACCACAGTAGCTATTGAAGTGCTTCGCAGGATGCGAAATAGGAGACAAGGGAAAGATGGTCAAATGGCAGTGAAATTGGATATTAGCAAGGTGTATAACCGAGTAGAGTGGGAGTTCTTAAGGAAGATGATGGTCAAGTTGGGATTTAATGTGAGGTGGATTGCACTTGCAATGGAGACAGTTAGTACAGAATCATATTCAGTTCTCGTCAATGGTGAGCCAAAGGGTCAAGCTTACAAGAGGAATAAAACAAGGTGACCTACTATCACCATATTTATTTCTCTTGTGTGCCGAAGGATTGTCAGCCATGTTAAGGAAAGCTAAGGAGCAGAGATGGATACAAGGCATTCTATCCAGCAAAAGGGGAGTTTGCGTTTCTCATCTACTCTTCGCAGATGATAGCCTACTATTCTGCCAAGTTAAGGTTGAGGAATGCCAACAACTTTTGAATATTCTTGACAGCTATGAAGTGGCTTTTGGCCAAGCCATCAACCAAGGAAAGACAGCCTTGTTCTTTAGCAAAAACACAAGGCCAGGCATCGAGCAAGAGATCCAAGCCATACTGGGTGCACAAGTGTTCAACGACTATGACCAGTACCTTGGTCTACCCATGATTGCTGGAAAATCGAAAGTAAACACGTTCAAAGGGATTCAAGAGAAAATAGCAAAGCGAGTAACAGGGTGGAAGGAAAAGTTTATGCCCAAGGTGGGACGAGAAATCCTTATTAAGACTATTGCCCAGGCAATACTAACCTATAAGATGAGTATTTTCCAGCTTCCAAAGCAACTGTGTGATGGTATAAACTCTATCCTAGCACGGTACTAGTGGGGACAGATGCAAGATGAAAAAAAGGTTCATTGGATAAGCTAGAAAAGGCTATGTAATCCAAAAAATCTGGAAGGGATGGGATTCCGCGATCTACATGCCTTTAATCTAGCCATGCTCGCTAAACAAGCATGGAGATAGCTCTACCATGCCAACTCTCTATTCTATCATATTTATGAGGCAAGATATTTTCCTGACAAATCTTTTTTGGAGGCTGAAATTGGACACAACCCGTCATATGTATGGCACAGCTTGCTAGCAACAAGGAATGTAATTCTGACTGGATCCAAATGACGGGTTGGGGATGGAAAAACCATAAAAGTTTCGTCTCATAAGTGGCTACCTCATCCCCCGATCCTTCCCAAGCTCTAAAACACTCACTACACTCTAAAAAGGTGTGGGTTTGGCTACAAATCTTCTTTGAAGGTATGATAATGGGAGATGGAAGGAGAAGAGGCTAGAATGATTTCTCACTGAAGATGAGTAGCTCTCTCTCTAAAAGATGTGTGTGTGTGTATTGTAGAAAACCTATCTAGGGTTTTTCTCTTTGAATGACCTCTTTTCAATTTCTGTGGGTAATAAAGGTATATATAGTATGGGTGAAGAGTAAGAAAGTCACACTTAAAAATCCTCCAGGTAGAATGTTTTACGAGTACCTCGCGAGAAGGCCTTACTCCCAAGACACTCGCACTGACACGACTCTTCATCTTCCAGTCATGTGCTTCTCACGTGGCTACTTCACGGGTTAGCTTCTCGCAAGCTTCTTGCGAAATCCCCTTGATCTTTAATTAAGCTTGAGTCTTCACCAACTTAATACTAAACCCAATATAATAAAATCTCACAAAAATACAAGGAAACAAATTTACGCAAATACAACACTTTTTGTCATGGAATAAGCCAACACTAATGTTATGAGAAAAATCGTAATTTAACAATCTCCCCCTTTGGCTATTCCGTGACAAAACACCATAAAACAGACTCTAGACTTAAATGTGAGTTTGAAACAATGGAAAAACTCACTCACACCTAAATCTAGAAGTTGTGATGAACTTAGAACATATAAACCTGTAATTTGAAACACTTGCACAAAACACATTAGACCCTCAAGGTAAATCAAGTGATAAAAGGACAAGTATAATGAAACAAGTAAATACCGATCAAGTAAACATGTTGTAAAACATATGAGCAACTTGATCAAACACATGACAGTCATATGGAAATGACCATAATGATATTATAGCAAAGCAAATGATCATCCGAACATGCAACCAATAAAGCACAATGACATAAGGATGTATGCATATCCAACATACAAGTATTTGCATCAAGGATACAAGATCCAACAAGGGCACAAGTGTGTAGTACTAAAGATAATGCAACAAAATCTAAAAGTACTTAAAAACGCTACAAAGTAAGGATACAAAAACAAAGTACTGAATATAAACTGAAAGTTTTAAACCAAAGTACTTAAAGCTTTTTAAAAAAAATGTAAATATCTAAAAGTTATAAAAACTATAAAGGTAAAAACAAAATTAAACCACTAAGCCACCAAAATGGACCAATATCTATGCTATGCTCCCCCTCAAACTGTGCAACTCCCCCTCAAAACTTTCTCCCCCTTTTCGACCGGAATGACCAAAGGAGCTAAAACTACTTAGAATCTGAGTCGGGTCCCTCTTGTTGCTGCCGTTGCTCCATCATCATGTCTTCAATCTGAGACGATAGTGCAGTAATCTAGCCTTTGACATAGGTAAACTAATCTGTGGTGTGCTGCGCATGGGATTCTAGCATACCATATATCTGCTCAACCCTGGCAATGAGACGATCAAGACGATCGGGTTCCCGTGCTTGTGCTTAGGAAGATGGTTATGCAGAGCCCTTAAGGGCTGAAGTGAACCTGTCAATCTCTTCCTCCGTATCCCCACCTTCTTCCTCAACATCAACCCTTGGGATTTAAGAAATACTGGTTTTTGATTCGGTGATGTGGGCTTTGCTTCGGGTCACCATTTGAGCACCAATGGGATAGTCTCTTTGCATGATGGTAAGATCGCTTGGAGTCTTTAGCTTTGTCTTCGCTATGAGAGCAGTAATGAGACTTGGGAATGGCAAAATTGTCCTTGAGTTCCTCTTAGTGATGCTCTTGATCAGGAGGTAGTATATATGACCACAAATGTCGATCTCCTTATGTGTGAAGAGATCATACAGGAAAATAGTTCTTGGTTCGAACAATGTTGTCAAGTTCATCACTGGGTAGAGGTTGTGGATCATTATATAAGCCAGTGTCCTCATCTCCGCGTTGAAAGGAATGGTGTTCATTGACTTCTTTTTTAGAGAGCCACCGAGAAGCTCCGCCATTGGCTCCACAGAATCCAATCTATCATCATATTGTATAAAGATTTTGCTAAGTGGGTGGATGATCTTCTAAGAACTCTTGAATGGAATCCCTTGTGATAATGAATTCTTTTTGTCACACCCGACAGTTGATGTGATCTCCTTCCATAGTGGCATTAGCGAAGAATTCCCTTATGAGTTCAGCAAAGACATTCCCACTTGGATTCAGCAACTTTGTCCAAGTTCTCTCCTTGAACACTTCAGGTATGGAAGTGTTTTTGTAAAGTTATTATTTACTACTATATGTTTTATTGGCTTATATTCCGTGCCAAATTTGATTGTAATTTTATTCAATCGTATGTACCCTGTATTTATTGTGGGTTTTCATTGTAAGGGTTGTATGATAGAGAGAGAGAGTAAAGACTCAAGCAATTGAAGAAAGAAGTTTTCGCGGGTAGCTTGCGACTTAGCATCCCGCGAAGTATCTCATGTGCCTTACACATGCTGGAATGCGAAGAGTCAGGCCAGATGGAGATAGCTGTGTCTCGCGAGTATCTTGCGGGTAAGGCCTTCTCGCGAGACACTCATGAGGCATTCTGTTCTGCCAGCCTGTCCAGTCTGATACACACTTTCTGTGCCGACACTATTTATACCCACATTACCCACAAATGTAAAGGAGAGCTTCTAAGAGAAAACCCTAGCCAAACACCTTGAGATTTAGAGATTGTTATATCCACAATTCTCTACACATTTGTTTTGGGAATTTCCTCATCTCATACCTCTCCATTTCCATACCATCGAGAGGTTGATAGCCCAAACACTTACCACATCCTCTGAGAGTGTCAGGTGGAGTTTTGGTACTGCTGGGAAGCATTTGAAGAAGGCAAAGATGGCAGATGCAACATGGAGCTTGTTATGGGATCCGGAGAGCTAGACAAGACATAGTTCCGAGAAGCCTTGTCGGAGTAAGAGCTTCGAGGGCTTAGGGACATCGGGGTAGATTAGGCTTGGAAGGTCTCTTGCTAACCCATGTATCCCAACTAATTGTCTAGTGGATCGATTTCCGCTTGGAGGGCGGCAGAGAGGTTTTTCGTCGAGTTCTTCGGTTTCCTCTTCGATAACATGTCTCGATGTTATCTGTGTTTGCATCTCTCTTCCCTACTCTTATTCATTTCATTTTTACTGCTGTGTTGCTTTAAATATGGACTAGAGTAGTTGTTTTGCTTATACGCTTGTGTTTACACAATTTCGCACTTAGTATTAAGTTAGTGTAAAATTAACCAAGCCGTAATTTTGTTTTGGGGACCTAAATAGCTCTTGTGTTTTCGACACATTTCCAAGCTTTCAATTGGTACCAGAGCGGGTACACTCGCTGTGGTTTAAATAACTGAGTGTGTTCCTTGACCCCGTTTGAGATGGACCGGTCTCAATCTTTAAATGTTCCACCATATTTGATGGTAGTAATTATGCTTTTTAGAAAGTCCATATGAGGGCATTCTTGTGTTCCATTGATGATACTGTTTAGGATGCGGTTGAAATAGGTTGGACTAGGCCGGAGGCCGCTAAATCCACTTGGGATAAAGCAGCTCTTGCAACAGCTAACGCTAACAGTAAAGCTTTGAATGCTATATTTTTTTAGTGTGTCTCCAGATGAGTTTCACAGGATCTCTCACATGACAGTAGCCAAGGAAGCTTAGGAGATATTGGAGACCACGTATGAAGGAACGAAGAAAGTGAAGGACACAAAGCTTCAGATGCTTACCACCAAATTCGAAGAGCTTAAGATGGGAGATTGTATGGTTGAATTTAATCAACCATCTTGATAGCTTTATTCTGTGCCAATTTGCTTGTATTTCAGCACTTAGAAACTCTATATTTAGGTGGGATTCATGTAAGGGTAGTGAGGGAGAGAGTGTGAAGAAATGCTCAAGTTTGTGTAAGGATGCAGGGATTCGCGGCTGGGACTCGCAGGTGACTAACAACTGGCAAGCCGCCAACTGCAGCACACTAGTGAAGCGTGCGAGAAGATGAACAGTCACACCAGCTAATGCACTACAAGACAAAAGGTCGAGCCTGGCCATTCTATTATCTCGCGGCTTGAACTTGCGACTCAGTTAAGTAGCGAGGCCAAGCCGCCAACCAGCTCTGTTTGGGAAAAACTGACTCTTTGCATTCCTTTCTCACCCAAGTATAAATACCCCTTAAACCCACGAAATGTAGAGAGCTTCCAGAGAGAATTTTGAGAAAGAAACCCTAGAGAAAAACAAGATTGATTCATCCACAATCTTCACATAGAGACTCTTCAAATTCCTCTACTCTCACCATCTCCATTGATACATCCTTGAGAGGTTCTTGACCAAATCCTTTTCTCACCATACCCACGTCTGTGAGAAGGTCTTTTGGTGCTTAGGAAAGCAGTTTGGAAGGAACCAATGGTTATTGGTTGATGCTATTGGCTATAGCGGAATCGAATAAGCTAGAGAAGAAAAAGGTTCGGCGCAACCTCGTTGGAGCAAGAAGCTTGGAGGGCTTAGGTACCTAGGTAGATTAGGCTAACTGGTATGGTACCTGGTGATATGTGTGTGGAGGACCTCATCAACCAGCAAACAAGGCAATGGGACTGTGGGAAATTGATTGATTTGTTTGCCTCATCTACTCGCCAAGAAATTTTGGTGATACCTCTCTCAAGCATGGAATCAGATCACAGGATAGTTTGGAAGGAAAATAAAGCTCAAGAATTCTATGTAAAGTTGTCAGGTGGCCCTAAGGATTACATAGCAGCCTAGGGGCGAAAGGTCATGTACTCAGTGGAATGGTAAAATGTGGAAGCATATCTGGGCAATTAATGTACCCCCAAAAGTTCGAAACTTTGTGTGGAGAGCGTGCCCAAATGTCTTACCAATGAGAGATAACCTGCAGTCTGCAGAGGAGGAAGGTGAGGGTGGAGCCATGGTGCGAATTCTGCAGACAACACCCCGAGACAATGTGTCATGTCCTTTGGGAATGCCCCTTTGCTCGAAATACTTGGGCCTTGGTCAAAGGGAGACTGCAGAAATGTCCTAACGAATCTTCAGACTTTTTCTCGCTATTTAGGAGGCTTCGGGAGAGACTTGACCAAAAAGATGTCAAGGTCTGGGCAGCTACAGCGTGGGCTCTTTGGAATGCTCGCAACAAGTTCTATTTTGAAAAAATACAGCTGCAGCCGAAGGTCATTGCTGATGGGGCTCTAGATTTGTTGACAGAGTACCAAAGACTTATGGAAGCACAGAGAACATAAGCTTAGTATACAACGAGTCCAACAACTTATATGGTCCACAGTTTACTTTTACTTTCATGTTCTGGCCCTAGCTTGAGCCCCACGGGCGGCTTTAGCATTAGGGGTATGCATGTCTCACCTGGGAGCATGTTTCCAGTGTGATTTTGATATATCTTTATTGTAACTCTGTTGGTCAAGAGAAGTAATGCAAATTTCTATCGTCGAGTTTTCAAAAAAAAAAAAGAGCTTTCAATTAATCAATTTCAACTAAACCTTCTTGAAAGGACAATATATATGATGCTACTTGGCTAGCTTTGCTAAATTTATCTATAATGATTAATTTGAGCATGCATAGACTAATTGGAAAATTATGTGTAGTCTTGCTGCTTGAAGTAGTGCAATAAATATTTGCAGTAATTTAAATTTATTGATAATTCCTTCATAAAATGCATTGGTAAAGTAATTTTGTCATATATATGACGATATTTTGATAACTAGATATGCTGATAATTCCTTTCTTGGGTATGACCTTGTGCCTTTGCAAAGTCAAATTTAGGTTGAAGAGATTAGAAGCTAGCTTGAAGTATTAATGAATTCATTTCACAGTTAAAATTTTATTTCTTAAATCTAGAGGTGTACAGACTACAAAATGACACATTGTTTAAAATTGTGACATTAGATACATGTTTAGATTTCTAATATTTAATCTTAGTCCAAACTATAAAATATATATATATATATATATATATGTTGGTGCAAATACAATGATAATAGAAATAATACAAAGAGAAACTGAATAATACTTCTGAATTTTTATTACTTTAAAGAGAGAAATTACACAACACTATTTAGACTAAGGCGCGACACTCGCTCTCTTTAAGGAGATTCAAGCCCTTGGTTGGCTAAACTTTGTAACCGGTGCAGACCTTCTCTGACTTGTCTCCCTCAGGATACAACAGCCCAACAAGTGTCGTATGGCTAGAATAATTTCTGCACAAAGTGTTCAAGCCCAAAGCTCCACCAGAAAGAACACCCTTCTTTGACAAGAATCTCTTTATTTTTTGTGTGTATATTGTATTTGTAGTAACTTGGATTGAGTCTGAATGAGTCTATTTATAGGTTCAATGGGCCTCACGAAATTACTACCCAATTTATTCTGATTAATTAGGTCCATTATTCTGATGTAGTGGGTGTTACAAGATCAATTGTTGGATATTAATCTGATGGGCTGGAGTTACACAATTAATGGTCTGATAAGGAGTTTCTAAAGAATGAAAATGCCCAAACGGATAGTCCATTAAGTGGGTTAATGGCTCTTTATTTTCCATAGTAAAAATGGAGTATTAATTCGGGCCATTTACTCACCAACGGATATGGTAATTGCTCTGAATGGGCTGTCAAGTAGGAAGATCCAAGAGGCTGATTTATTTCCAATTTTGATACCCCCACTCTTCACCTTCCCCTTGCGCACGTATCTAGTCCAATATTTGAGTCAATACATTTTAGCCCATTAATCACCACAATTAAAAAGAATAAAATAGTCTCTCTCCTTTTCAATGTGGGATTAAACATTTTCACTAACTCCTCATCTTCCATATTCACTCTCACATCTTTACATTTATGTTATTACATTTATTCATTTTATTTATTTAATATTAAAATGCTCCAACAATCCCCCACTCATTTTAATATTAAATTTTTAGTTAAAGAGAGATTACCAGGCAAAGACAGGTCACTATGCATCATGAAGGTGTGCTCTACATTGAACCTTCACTTAGTAAAACAGCGATCTCAACTCCAGAGTCGTAATGGTCTCCGACTTGAACTAGGACTGCTTTAGGGAAATTAAGCGTCACTGCTTACACATAACAACCCAGGTGTTGACATGAGCTTTTATAGCTAGCACTTTACGGCCGTGTGCTGATCCCGGTTTCATGAGTGTATTTGAGATTAAGTCCAAATCTCATAGGGAGCGGCCCCACCCCCACACTCACATAGGTGAAATTTGTCAAGAGTGCTCCTGTAATTCTGACACCCCACTCATACGAGCTACAAATTTCATTAAGAGTTTTTTACTCAACCTCTTCACATTACAGGATAAATGCACTTACATCATAGGGATGAACAATTAAATAATTATTTACAAAATAAATAATTAAAATAAATAAAATTGTGCATTTCCTACGACCATCGTATGATTCGTTTTTCCCATTGAACCCAATTCTCAGGATCTCTGGTCCTTGGGTTGGGTATCCTCATACATGGCTCATAATTCTATGAACTTTAGTCCCATCCCCCTCAATGTATTCTAGACTTTATCTTTTGCCAAGGCTTTGGTAAATGGATCTGCAAGATTATCATTTGATTTAATATAATCCACAGTTATGATGCCACTACTCAAATAAAATCGCACGGTACTGTGCTTTCTTCTTATAGGTCTGGATTTACCGTTATAGTAACGGTTTTTAACTCTACCAATTGTGGCAATGCTATCACAATGAATTAATATACGTGGAATTGGCTTTTCCCATAGTGGAATTTCAAATAACAAATCTCTAAGCCAATTTGCCTCTTCACTAGCTGAAGCTAATGCTATTAATTCAGCTTCCATCGTTGAATTAGCAATTATTGTTTGCTTTTTAGATTTCCAACAAATAGCACCACTACCTAAGGTAAAAATATAACCAGTGGTAGAGAGAGAATCACCTGACAAAGTATTCCAATCGGCATCACTAAAACCTTCAATCACAACAGGGTACTTTTTATATAATAAGTCATAGTTTTTGGTACCAATTAAATATCTCATGACTCGCTCAATAGCTAGCCAATGATCTTTACTAGGCTTGCTAGTAAATCTGCTAAGCATTCCTATTGCATATGCAATGTCAGGCCTAGTACAATCAGTAGCATAACGCAAACTACCAATGATACTAGCATAATCCTTTTGATTAAAAATCTCATCATCATTATTCACGGGAAATAAATGAACACTAGAATCAAAAGGAGTAGCTACACTTTTGTGATCATGAAAATTATATTTTCTCAATATAATGTGATTGATCAAGATATATTCCATCACATGCTTTTGTAATTTTCATGCCCAAAATAAAATTAGCCTCACCAAGATCTTTCATATCAAAATGGCTTTTAAGCATATTTTTTGTTTCATTTATAACATGCATATTTGAGCCAAAAATCAACATATCATCCACATAGAGGCTAATAATAGCATGTAAATTATTCCATGATTTAGAATAAATACATTTATCACATTCATTTGATTTATAACCATTCTCAATCATGCATGAATCAAACTTTTCATGACATTGCTTAGGTGCTTGTTTTAAGCCATATAGGGATTTAGTTAGCTTACATACCTTACTTTCTTGTCCAAGCTCTACAAAGCCTTCAGGTTGATCCATATAAATCTCTTCCTCTAGGTCCCCATTTAGAAAAGCAGTTTTTACATCAATTTGATGAATTTTCAAATCAAAAATTGCAGCAATAGCAATTAACAATCTAATAGATGTGATTCTTGTTACTAGAGAAAAAGTATCAAAGAAATCAAGATCAACTTTTTGTTTAAAGCCTTTTGCAACAAGCCTAGCTTTAAACTTATCTATTGATCCATCCGGTTTTAACTTTTTTCTAAAAACCCATTTACAACCTATGGTCTTACAACCCGGTGGAAGATCTACTAATTTCCAAGTTCTATTAGAAATTAAAGATTCCATCTCATCATTTACAGCCTCTTTCCAAAATATAGCATCAGGTGATGTTAAAGCCTCTTTTAAATTTTGGGGATTTTCCTCAATGTTAAAAACATAATAATCAGGACCAAAATCCTTTTCAACTCTAGCTCTTTTACTCCTTCTAGGTTCCATTTCAAAATTTTATTGACTTTGTAAATGTGAAGTAGAAGAACTAGGTTGTGACAAAATATTTTCTTCACCCCCATTATTTTTCAATTTAAAAGGAAATTTTTCTTCATGAAAAATTGCATCACCAGATTCAAAAATTATTTTTTTTTCAAGATCAAAAAATCTATAGGCTGTTAACCAAGAAAAGCACAAGTAGTAGCTCTAATTCCCAATTTAGGCATTTTAGGGTCAGTAAGCCTTACATAAGCAAGACAACCCCATACTCTCAAATATCCCAAATTTGGCTTATGTCCTTTCCACATCTCAAAAGGTGTGGTGTGTGACTTTTTATGTGGCACCCTATTCAAAACATGACATGCAGTTAAAATAGCTTCCCCCCAAAAATGCAAAGGTGCACCAGATTCAATTAACATGGCATTTGTTAACTCAATTAAAGTTCTATTTTTCCTTTCAGCCACACCATTAGAAGCGGGTGAATATGGTGCAGTAGTTTCATGGATAATTCCCAAAGACTGAACAAATGAGTTGAATGCACTTGATTCATACTCACGGCCTCTATCACTTCTTATTCTTTTTATTTTTCTACCGAATTGATTTTCAACTTCTTTTAAAAAATCTTGAAATTTTTCAAAAGCATCACTTTTATTTTTCAACAAATAAATAGTTGTATATTTTGAGAAATCATCAATAAAAGTGATAATATATCTATTTCCTCCACGAGTTAAAATTCCCTCAAATTCACATAAATCAGAGTGAATTAACTCAAGCAATTCGGTATTTCTTACAACATTTTTATGAGGCCTTTTTGTAATCTTAGCTTGACTACAAGTTTCACATTTTTCAAAATCTTTTGACAGTCTTGGAATTAATCCTAAACTACTCATGATTCCCACATATCTACTATTTATATGACACAAACGAGCATGCCAAAAATTAATAGAAGAAAGTATATAAACTGAACTGGTAGACGCTTTATTATTCTCAATATTCAGTTTAAATATTCCATCACAAGCATAACCCTTGCCCACAAATAATCCTTTTTTAGTGATTACATAATTATCAGATTCCATAGTTTTCTTGAAGCTAGCCTTGTTAAGCAAAAAACTTGACATCAAATTCTTCCTCATGGACGGAGTGTAAAGAACATCTTTCAATGTTAGCACGCGTCCAAAAGTGAATTTCAATTCAACCTCACCACTCCCAAGAACCTTAGTTTTGCTAGAGTCACCAAGCATAACAGTTTTTTCTTCTTCAAAAGGAGTGTACAACTTGAACCAATTTTTGTCATAGCAGACGTGCCTATTAGCACCAGAATCTGCCCACCACCCTTCAACATATTGCACCATATTAATGTCTGTAATCATAGCGACTAAAGGCTCTTCGGTTACGTTAGCCTACGGGACAGATTCACGTTTCCAAAATTTGCAAAATCGAGCAATATGCCCACTCTTGCCACAAACAAAACAGGATCCATTAAATTGATCTTGTGAAGGGGGTCCTTGGTTCTTATTGTAATTTTTATTCGAGTTTCCCCTTCCTTGAGGTCTATTATTATTTTTAAAGGCTCTCTTTTTAGGCTTCAATTGACTATTTCTAGGAAAATGATTTTTAGGCATATTATTATTGGCTGAAATAAGGTTTACCTTTGTGGTGGAATTACCATTGCTCTCTTGTGTCATGAGTGCATCTTGTCCTCTAGCCTCCTCCTCCACACGGGTGCGTGTGATCAAAGTCTCCAAGGATGTCTCCTTTTGTTTATGCCGTAAAGTCTTTTGGAACTCCCTCCAAGATTGTGGTAGTTTGTCAATTATGCCAGCTACCACCAAATTGTCTCCAATCTTTATGCCTTCGGATCTCAATTCTGCTACAATCATTTGGAAGTCTTGTGCTTGATCCACCACCGATTTTCCATCCACCATTTGGTAACGGAAAAATTTGCTAGCGGCATACTTCTTTGCACCTGCCTCCTCGGTATCATACTTGCTTTGTAAAGCTTTCCAAATTTTCTTAGCAGAATTGTAAGTTGTATCATAATAATCATAGAAATGATCGGCAAGACAATTCAACAGATAAGAGCAACAGTTATACTCATCTTTTGTATACTTATCTATTTTTTCTTGATGGAGAATATATTCTTCATCACTTATCTCATCGGTAGGAACTTTTGATGGATTCTTGTCAGTGAGGATGTAGGAGACTTTGAGAAGGTTCAAGTAGAAGAGGATCTTTCCTTTCCACCTCTTGAAGTGGGTTCCCTTAAAGCGAAAGGGCTTGTTAAGATCTCCAACAAGCTCATTTGGTTTCTCTTGTGTAGGCTCCATGTGCTGAATCTCCTTAAAATTGTTGATGCAAATACAATGATAATAGAAATAATACAAAGAGAAACTGAATAATACTTCTGAATTTTTATTACTTTAAAGAGAGAAATTACGCAACACTATTTGGACTGAGGCGCGGCACTCGCTCTCTTTAAGGAGATTCAAGCCCTTAGTTGGCTAAACTTTGTAACCAGTGCAGACCTTCTCTGACTTGTCTCCCCCAAAATACAACAGCCCAACAAGTGTCGTATGGCTAGAACAACTTCTGCACAAAGTGTTCAAGCCCAAAGCTCCACCAGAAAGAACACCCTTCTTTGACAAGAATCTCTTTATTTTTTGTGTGTATATTGTATTTGCAGTAACTTGGATTGAGTCTGAATGAGTCTATTTATAGGCTCAATGGGCCTCACGAAATTACTACCCAATTTATTCTGATTAATTAGGTCCATTATTCTGATGTAGTGGATTTTACAAGATTAATTGTTGGATATTAATCTGATGGGCTGGAGTTACACAATTAATGGTCTGATAAGGAGTTTCTGAAGAGTGAAAAGGCCCAAACGGATAGTCCATTAAGTGGATTAATGGCTCTTTATTTTCCATAGTAAAAATGGAGTATTAATTCGGGCCATTTACTCACCAACGAATATGGTAATTGCTCTGAATGGGCTGTCAAGTAGGAGGATCCAAGAGGCTGATTTATTTCCAATTTTGATACCTCCACTCTTCACCTCCTCCTTGCGCACATATCTAGTCCAATATCTGAGTCAATACATTTTAGTCCATTAATTACCACAATTAAAAAGAATAAAATAGTCTCTCTCCTTTTTAATGTGGGATTAAACATTTTCACTAACTCCTCATCTTTCATATTCACTCTCACATCTTTACATTTATATTATTACATTTATTCATTTTATTTATTTAATATTAAAATGCTCTATCAATATATATATATCAAATGAATAGGATCCTTTTCCACCATTAAAAACACTTAAATATTAACATTTTTTTTTTATTGTTTTCTAGTAATTCTTCCAAATTAAATGGCAATCTTAAGCTGGGGCATGTAAGGATAACTTTTTCCCAGGGAGAGGATTCTTACTCAATTTTTGAGCCATTAAATTTGTATTAAAGTTAGATAGGTGTAACAACTGAATGTAATAATAAAACTGCAAAGGCATTCCTTTGGGGGGCGACTAGTAATATCTAAAATATGAAACTTTACATTTCCATTCAATTTGGTCCATTTCAATCCATTTCTTTCTATTTGGTCTAGTTCGGTCCATTCAGTCCTTTCAATTCAATTCAGTCCATTTCTAGTCCACCTCAGTCCATTTTGTCTTAATTCGGTCTAATTTAGTCCAATTCAGCCATTGTGGTCCACTTAGGCCTATTCGGCCATTTCTGTTCATTTTGGTCCACTTAGGCCAATTCGTTCCACATCGGTCTATTTTGGTTTATTTTGTCCAATTCAGTCCATTTCGGTCCACTTCTTTCCATTCGGTTCTTTTGGTCCATGTTGTTCCACTTAGGCCCATTTAGTCCACTTTAGTTCTTTCGGTCCAATTTGTTCTATTTTAGTCCACTTTGACTCATTGAGTCCATTTTGGTCTACTTTGGTCTATTTCAGTCCATTGAATTAATTTTTCCAAATTGAGGAATTTGATGAGATAGAGGCTAAAAATGATTTTAAAAAATTTTATGAATTAAAATTTCAACTTCAAATATAATTGAAATAAAATATTAAAAACGTAATTGGGAGCAGCTCATTAGGCTTATGTTGAATAAAAATTTCTTATTTCTTTAAAAAATCATTTTATTATTTTCAATTACAACTTTTCTTTACATGTTTATGTTAAATTATTTTGATTATTTTCAATTTTTAGAACCAAACTCACAGCATCTTCTTCTAATAAATCCACCAAAATGTTTGTAATAAAATTCGTGATTTGTTTAAATGTTAGGTAAAATTTGTTGTCATTGAATAATACTATTAAATATTCAATTATCAACTAAATTGAATTTTTTTTAATGAAAAATATACATGTCAAAGACTCTTTGATATAACACATGTTGTAAAATAAACACGTTTATTTAATAACAAGGGTTGTTAGGGTAAAAATGTAAATTGCATCCTTTATATCGGACTAAAATTCATTTTAGGCCTTTTAATTTTACTTTCATTTAATTGAGTTATTAAAGTTTAAGTTTATTCAATTAAGGCATCACTGTCAACTTTCGTTAAATGTTTCCATGCCATTAAGTGTTCAAATTTTTATTTTTCAGAATCGAACTAATTTTTTTTTTTAATCCAGAATTTTTTTCAAAAAAATATATTGATGTATAATTTTAAGCTTTTCTCCTCTAAAAAATATCTAAATTTTTGTCAAATTTTTTCTAATTCTGATTTCAAGGGTAACGATCTTTAATTTCATACTAAAAATTTATTACCCCAATACAAAATTTCTTTACAAAATTTTCCAAAAATAAAACAACGCAACACCATCATAGGTGGACTAATTAACTAATTGTAATTGCACGTGGTCAAGTTTAATCATAAAGATGCACATTAACTATTAAGGCTTATTTTGACTATAACTTTTAATGCAATGGCTTATTGAAGCACATGAGCAACTCGAATCCTTCCCCCCTAGTTCTAGACCCCAGACCTTTGTGTATGAAGGGGTATCAATTTAGCTACAAGGTCTTGATGATCATTTGATCTTCTAGATTTATTTCCAATGAAATGTTGTTAGATTGCATGGTCAAAATTACAATTTTGCCTTACATAATAATTGTGCAGGTATTAAATTAATCTAGAAGATCAAATGATAATTAAGGGTCAACAACACAAAGCTTATTTTTTCAATAAATCCTACTTGCATCTATCGCCTTCTGAATCCAATCCAACCTCACCTTCTCAACTATGTTCTTGTAAAAAGGAGTATGTGTTATTTGAACTAAACACTGTTGAATTTGTTGAAAGAATAGTGGTAGATATACATGGTTGGAGTTGTTAGAATAAAATGCAAAATGCATATTAAATTGTGTGTGTGTGTGTGTGTGTGTGGGGGGGGGGGGGGGGGGGGGGGGAGCTAAGACTTTGCTCCAAATAGCAACATGCTATTAACTTTTTATAATTCAAGGTGATTGAACATAATCAAAATTCAAAAGGAATTATTAGCACTAGAAAGACATATATAAGAACAAACTTAGTTAAATCCTAAACAGATCGATGGAATGCTCAACAAAAAAAAAAAAAAAAAAAGTAAAAGAAATTAGTTCCTATATGCACTAATATTAGGAAGAGGTGTGCCATTAAGGAAGTGTTTGATCAAAGAAAGTGCTCTTGCAGGTTGATAGCTTGGTACTTGATGCCCTGCCTCTCTTACTGTTGCAAATGTTAGGTCTCCTTTATACTCTTGTGTATAGCCACCAACCTATGAAACCAACAAAGAATTTAGCTCTCAAACTGAGGAACCCAAGAACATCTATGTATGTATATATATAAAAGAAGTTACCTCTTGATTGAGGAACCAAGGATGCCATGTAGTCTTTACACTAAGTTTCATTTCGTTTATAGAGTATAGTGTTGAAGTAACAGGAACCCTTCCATCAATGTCGCCACTGCATTTCATACAATAAAGACTCATTTGAGATTTTTTTAATTTGATAGTATATTCAAAGGTATAATGATTTTAAGCATGATCCACAACCCTTGTTTTAATCAATTAGGTTCAATTAATAACTTGTATAGCTGTTATTAATATTATATCACTTGTCATGTTACATGTTTACAAAATATCAAGATTTTTTTTTTTTTTTTGAAGGCAAACCAATTAACTATTCATTGAAATGTAAAGAATCATAATACCAAGATAATTAGAGAGTAATAACTATCATATTTATAAAATATTTACATTTCAAATTTTTGTGTATATTAAAAATATACATATAACATGAAATTATGAATCAAACAGTAAATAACATTTCATTAACATAAAGAAAAATGCATAATGTAACATGCAGTGATATTTTCAAAATGTTAATATAATTAGACTTATTAAAGGTGCATTTGGTACAACTTTAAAGAAGAAGAAAAATTGAAAATGAGCTGTTTGAAAAGGCTATACCTAAAAAGAAAAAGTGAGATTTAAAATAAAATAATATATATATATTAAAAAAAATAAAAAATAAAAACTATAGCATGAAAAAAATGTGGTTTCAAAATGCTATGCCACAGAGCAATAAGTGGTGTATCATTAAAAATGAATTTCACCATATGTAACTTGACGATGGTGATGATAATTTTTCTTTTTTATCAAGATGATAATGATAATACTATAAAAGAAAAAATAAATAAAGGTTGAAATACACTATATATTTTTTAATTCCTTATGCCATCTTTACCTAAAAATCCACACTCGAATTCCATTGTCCATAAATTCCTTCAAAAGGGGAATAATGGTTGACGGGCTATCGGTCCATTCTTGTATGGTATCACCACATTGTTCCCAGTCATGTGTGAGTTTAGTAACATTAGCATGAAGGGCTTCTTGAACATCAGGTCGATTCAGATAAACATACATATAGCTATTACTACATGGATCAAATTCTAGTATCTGCACCACAAAATAACAAAACAAAACAATTCACTTCAAATTTTCTAAGAGCTAGTGAACATTTATATAATGTAATAAAAGAAATGGGATAAATTTGCATCCCCTTAAAATGATTTTTAAGCTTCTAATTTAGACTCAAGCAACACATGAACATAGAAAGAATAGTTTTAAGACTACAAATTATTTCACAATTTTTTTGTAACAACTCTGACGTGATGGACTGTAAGTGGTTGCTTATTACTTACACATCGAATTACCATTTGTTTTTTCTCTACACCTACTTTATCACGTCACAATTGTGTAATAATTTGTGGTTCTAGATTTTTTTTTTTTTTAAGAAAAAGATGTCGATCAACTTACAGATGCTCTCTTGGGTCGAGTTGTGACATTGGAAGAGAAGCACAAGGGAGCATAAATGTTATAGATGTTGATGTCGATAATATTATCTTCGAGAGCTTCATAGGATGTTTGGCACTCACGAGATTGAGTGGTGGCATTGGGTGAAAAATCACAGTGTTTGTGTATTTGATACACATCTTCGTTCGAAATAATAGCATGGCTTCCAAGGTAATCTATTATTCCTCGTTCGTCAGTTTCATCATTGATTACTGCATTTCCAATCTGCATATATTATGAATAAGAAATCAATGAGAAAGCATATTAAAATAACACGTGAAACATAATTATAAAGGAAATTAATGGGAGCAAGATAAAGATACTATTGAGATGTTGTTTCCTTCTTTTTTTTCTTTTTTTTTTTTTCTTTTTTCCTCCTCAAAAATACAGTCATACTTAAGGGAAAAAAAAAACAAACAAGTTTAAAAACATGTCCATAAACAAATAATAGAAATCCTCCTCCTCAATTTTTTTTTTTTTTTTCATTTTATGCTTCACTAATTCTAGTATGTCATGCACTTAAAATTTTTGTTATTTTACAAGATAAGTAAAATAAAAAATAAATGATAAGTTATGATTGATGGAATATAAAGCAAGAAACAAAACATTAGACAAAAGATTTTTATTTTTGACTTAAATCCTTTACAATATAGTTTTAGTTAAGAATTAATGAGTTTATTTTAAATATAACCACCTTTCCCCCCCTAGGGAACCACATTATTGTTTCCCTCACTTCCCTAAATCATAGGATTCTTTTTATCTTCTTTCTTTAACAATTTTAACCTCATTCAGTTTTATGCTCTAAATTTAGTCCTTTTATTTTTAACCATTTAAAGAGGATTATTTTTAGCAAATTATATAGAAAAATAATAACACCAATCACATGAAATTTTTGTAAGTCCATAACTAACAGGATCACTAAAAAAATGTTATTGTTATAGTTTAAGTCATGTCTTTAAAGTGAATTTTTATTTTTATTGGTTAGTCCTTTTAATTTTAATTTCGAATGACTAAATTTAGTCATTTTAAAAGGACTAAGTTTTATACTTTAAGAAACTTTGAGGACTAGAACATAATAAGACCATGTAAATCACATAAAAGTTTTGTTAGTCCATAACTCATATGGTCACTAAAAAACAAAATTATTTTTGCAGTCTAAGTCATCGATTCTTATTATTGAGTCTATAGAGACTAAAGAAAATAAGAGATAAAGACACAAAGAACGTGGAACTTCGTTGGCTGGGTCTTCATAATGTTTGTCATAGTCTAGCCAAGCCGTGTTGGACCCACTGTGACCACCATATTTCTTCTCCTTCATAAAAATTTACGAGAAAAGAAAAGGACTAAACAACATTGATTTTGACTTCACGAAATTATACTTTACTCTAGTGCACTGTACTTTATTTTATATATACCTCCTAAACTATAAAATTGTACACGTAACTTTTTTAAATTATTATTCGTATAACACTTATCTCCCTAAATTACTTATCCCTCTAAATTATTATCTGTGTAACATTTTTCACATAATCTCATAAGTAATAGATTAAAGAAGTATTCATTCTTATAAAAAAAAAAGTATTCATTCTTATAGTTAAGGGAGTAAGTATATATTTTCATAGTTTAGTAGAATAAGTATAAAAAATGTATTATTTAGTAAAATGTAATTTCTACTTTAACTTCCAAGTTTCAATCATTATTTGTTTTTGAAAATGATTTATAACCACTTTTATTGTCCCGTCCAATTATTTCCCTTAGACTCTTCCAACTATTGCGTGTATTTCTTCATTTTGAAAAGTACACATAAGGAATTTATATCCACACTTAGTGAGAGAGAGTGATTTTGAAAAGTATAAGGATTATAACCACACTTGGTTTGACATCCTATTGTTTCCCTTAACTCTTAAAACTTGCAATTATTTTGAGAGAGGGAGAGAGATGTACAATGATTCCTTTGAGGTTGATAATGGTCTTGCTAGCTTTCTTGTTATGGTAGAGAATGGTATGTGCAAGTTGAGGAACATAATGTCCAGCATAGCTTTCTCCTGAAATATAAAAGTCACGATCCTTGTACTCTGGAAATCTCTCTAACCAATTCACCAAAAACACATAATTATCTGCTGCGGTTTTACTATCTCCACTCTTATCATAATCTGATGTTGTATTGGAGTAAGAAAATCCTACACCAGCCGGAGACTCAAGGAACAGAACATTTGCAGCTATAGAAAAAAAAATTTCCAAATTAAGATAAAATTTAGCTTCAATTCTAGACAAAGAAAAAATAAATAAATTTCGAATTTTTGGCAAATAATAATAATTAGATAAGCATACCATAATTCCATGAAAAATTGTTTGTATAAAGTGTTTTGCCATCACTGTGCACACGAAATGGTCCAAGCTCTACCAATGCTCCAGTAAAAGATGAACAACCTGGACCTGTGGATAAATAAAGGTTTGACATTAATTAATAGTATTAATTAGGTGGCATCTTCTCAAAAAAAAATCCAGGTGGCACATAATGTATATATAATGTTGTATGTTCTTAAAAATAATAAAGTTATGTTATATAATATTTTACATGTCTCTTTTTATTTTAAATTAATGGTATGCGAGTGCCTTTAATAATCTCAATATACAAATGCTAAAAAAGTAATATAATCCCATTTACGTACAAGGGTTTTTAAATTTTTTATTAAAAAAAAAATATATATATATATATATATATAGTGCCCAAAAGCTTTATAGCTCAATTGGTATCTCCATTGAAAACACCCTGAGATCAATATACTAGGATAAAAATATGATAAATAATGCATAGTAATCTTGACTATACTAGGTAACTCAAAATGCATGGTCATCTTGACTATACTAGGATAAAAATATGATAAATAATTTTATTAAATCATACGATCAATATATTTTTCATTGTGAATGCCTGGAGTTCTGAGGACATTGGATTAATCTCTCGGATAAGTGTAGTCTTCTAAGCCACATATTAGATAATGATAGAGAATATATATTTAAGCGTGGTGTCAAAATGTTGGTTGAGCAACTTGAACCAAAAACCTTATGTACCACACACATAAAAAGTTTGAAAAACACTACATCATTCAATTATTTTTTCAATAATTTGGAAAGCAAAATAAGGAAAAAAAAAGGGGGGGGGGGGGGGGGGGGGGGGGGCGGATTTGTTTACAATATCATTCAAAAAGCATCACTTTATCCATGGCCTTTAGTCCAAGTCTTTCTTCCAAAGTTTCACCCCAAAAGAATTGGTTGGTGGTGGGTAAAAGTGGGGGTTTGAATCCCCCATATCATCACTTAGAATTCTAGGTCATGCACTTAAGAAATATAAAGTAGTACCAGGATGTTGTCTGTGAGTACAGGACATGATCAACCAGAGAACCAAATATCCAGTAAGTCAGGAGAGAATGTGAAAAAGCTGTTTTGGTTTCTTTATTTTTCGAAGGAAATTTTATGCTGCATCAATTTATGGAAGTTCTCTGAGTAAAATTGTAATACCATTAACAGTACTATTTCATTTTTTTTTTTCCCCCCCCCCCCCATACTATCACTCCCTAACTCTCTCCAGAAAGAAACAAATAAGATGAAAAGACCAGGAAAAAAAAAAACAGAAATTGTGCTAGTCACATTGACTGGGAGACAAGAAATAGATCAAGTACCTCCATTGAGCCAGAGAAGAAGAGGCAATGAATTGTTAGAATGATGTGCTTCAACAAAATAGTAATAAAGTGCTCGACCAGCTGATTTATCCACTGTGACATAGCCACCATATTGAGAGAAATTCACATGTGGTTGTCCAGGCAATCTCTCAATCCTATCTTCCTGCTTCAACCCCACCTGAGGATGAACATTAGCTTCATTGACATGATCAATCACCTTGAAAAGACTTGTGTCCACGCCAAAATTTTGCTTCAACCTGGCCTTGTAAAGATAGTCCAAACCGTGCCTTTCCTTCTTTCCATGAGTTTGAGCCAGGAAGCATGAAAGGCTGAGAAAGAATAAAAGAATCCAATACAAAGATTTACTGTTCATTGCTTTTCTTTTTCTTTCTTCACAGAAATCAAACAAATGGAGAAAGAAAGAAAAGAATAAAGATGGCAGGTTATGATCCAAACTGGCTAATTATATGGGAGGAGAAAGAATATTGCAAGTGGATACATCTCAATGTATATGAAGGGTTAGGATTGTAGGACTTTTTTTTTTTTTTTTTAATATGATAAAAATAATGTATATACAAACTAAACATAAGATTCTCTTAAAGTTCGTTGACTAATTCCACCTTATAATCTCAACCGTTGGTTGCTAAATAAGTTATTAAAATTTTTCAATATCATCATCAACATCTAAATAAACATTGCATAACACTAATGTAAAGTTTATTTAATTGATTGATAATATGGAAAAATCTAAATTACTCAAACCGTTAATATTTTAAAAAATTTATGGATTTTACTAGAGCTCAAGTTACCCATCTCACAAGTGATTTGTATTTATTTTGCTCAAGGGTTTTACATATTTACCGAAGTTAAAATGACAATCAGTAAGGTAATTTCATTTTTTATTTAATAATTTGGTAAATTTGCTGAAAAATTATTTAAGCACATCCTAAATAGTGTTTATTTGAATAGTGTTTATTTAATGTTTTGATTTTGCATACTGATTGATCAGAATACTTATAAAACCATGTACAATACTTGGGGCAAGCATTAACTTTTAAGTCAATGAGTCAATTCCACTATGAACTTTCCCAGCCAATTTACAAGAACGTGTGTGGTACTTTTTGCAAACCATCAACTTTGTCATCATATTAAAACTAAACCTCCAATAATCATTCACTTTGTTGTTTTTAAAAAAAAATGAAGCTTCCACTAACTATCCCGTAAGTCCACAAAAATCAATCGCCGTGTAAACACGCTGGAAGACTTTATTCTCATTGACCTACTCTTCCCCACATCCTACTTTATACTTTTTATTTTTTATTTTTTATTTTTATGGGATAATATAGGATGCCTAAAGATTTAGGTTCGGACTATTGCATCGTGCACTACCGCCTTTTATTTAAGGAAAGAAAGTTTAAAAAATAAATACGTCACAAAGTTTTTATAAAAAATATATATATATATTATCTAATGACTAAGATTAAAAATACTTTTAATCACAATTATTTAAAAAGATATTAAATGATGTAATAGCCCTAACTATTAGATCGGATCGGATCTCAACCCAAATGCATACATTCAAACAACAATCATGTTAAAGTACTCATCCCCACATCCCACTTTGTTATTTTCAAAAAGTGAACCTCGTATATTTTAGTCCTCTAGCAATCATCCACTAAGTTATTTTCTTAATAAAGTACAAGAAAGAAAAAAAACAAAAACCCTCCTCTGGCTCTCAAAAATAGTTGAAGGGAGGGGCCCTTGCTTTAAAAAATTCCTCCTTATCCTTTAATAAAATCAAGTTACAAATGATTTTACTTAAATAGTTCTCTTGTATCTTTTTTTTAAACATGAAGTGCCACTCATGGGAAGAGCACTCAGCCATAATTTTAAAGTACAAAATTTTTCACATCTAGATATGGTCTATTATGATTAGTATTTGATAAATAAATAAAAAATTGCTAATGATGTGCGCATATGAAAGTAATATTATTTCATCACAATAATCACTTAAAAAAATGTTTAAAAAAATAATGTAACCAAAATTGCTCCACTAAAAATAATTGCATAAAAAAGGTCGAGAGAGCCCTATTTTGTATCTAGTAGCAGGGTCCCTCTTCATCTTTCACTTTTATTTTGTGCATGTTGCCAGAGAGGAGCGTGCTAGAGTTTTTGTGATATTATCACCATATGAGAGAGAGAGAGAGAGAGAGAGAGAGAGAGAGAGAGAGTTTCTCTGTATATATTTTATCTTATTTTAATTTATTTTCCATTATTTTCTTTTCAGTTTATTATAAATAATTCTCAATTGAATTTTTTTTTTTTTTTTGTGAATTTTGAATACAGCTTGTGTTTAGTACATTTTTGCACCAGACACGCTACGGTGCTGACGCATGTCCCAATCATGATGTGTCCAGTGCAAAAAAACGTTAGACACAAGTTTTACGCGTGAAATTTATATTTAGTATAAATTTTTTCTTTTGGTTTTTTGAAATACTACCCTTTTTAGTTTCCTATATATCACAGAAAATTAGCAATGGAGAATTTAACCTGGCCCATCATTCATGATTCAGGAACTGAGGTCTGCACATTCTTACCTTTAGAACAGTGAAGAATGATTACCTGCTATCCGTAAGTTGGGCGCAGTCACCATGGGCCCATAGAGAGTAGAAAACAAGATTGATGCAAATAATGGCCTAGCTATGGTCTCATGCCCTTACTCTTTCATTGGCCAATTTGGCCCAAAAGCAACTTTCTTCGTCTTTGTGTTAAAGGAAGAAAAATAGAATACAAGTGTCGGCAGGGAAAAATGCAATTAAAAACCATCCTAGTTATCTTTTTCCTGTGCATTGGTGGGAAAAGGAGAATCTTCTTTTTCACATTGAGACTAAAAATACAATGCGTCAATGACTGTCTTTTTGAAAAACTATACATTCTTTTTTCTTTTTCTTTTTTAAGATCCATTTTTTTAATAAAAAAATCATTTTTAGATCAAATTGTGTCAAAGTTGCAATTTTTTTTTGGTAAGGCACTCATCACGTGTGATTTCTTTTCCTTTTTCATTGATGTCTGTCTTTAAATTGTAAAATCAGTAATGTGTGTAAATACAATAAAGAATATGTGAGAATCATTATACTTTTTGTAAAAATAATTAAAATACACTGCTTTAAGAAGCTAACAAGTTTGCTTAGGCTCAAGCAAGAAGGACCACAATTACGAAAAGGTATCTCATGCACCGGTCGCATGAGACCTTTGTCTCGCTGACAAATGGGGCCCATCAGTGTGGGGCCCGCACTGTCAGTGAGACAAATGGCATATGTATACTCTCAATGCATACAAAATTATTCCCGCAATTACAGCACCATTTTGAACTTGTTTTTTTGTATGTTAATAAATAAGGATGCTATGGGTGTAAAACACGTAGTTGAGTTTGACAACATTCAGGGGATGAGAGGATGAAAGGATCTACTACACTCTTCGCAGAATAGACAAGCCACAAGCCAATGTTTTTTATTTTGACTATAACTTGTAGGGTGATATGTTGAAGAATTTTCTCACTTTACTAATTTTACTTGCTCCACCTTTCTCACATATCGCATTGGAAGTTGGAACAACTTAGGTGATTATCTTACAGATTATTTCAATGATATTTGAGTCATTTTAAATGCTCTTTAACATTTCACATTGGAAGACATGCAATTTGCCTTAAAAAATTTCCTCCTTATAATTCAGGAACATATGATTAGTAGGTAGTATGCTGAGCAAAGTCTATGTTATGCACATATTTGAAAAATAAATTAAAAAAAAAAAAAGAAGAAGAAGAAGAAAATTCACAAACACAATTTATAGTAATGTTAGAAATACAAATTTAATATATATTTTTTGTTTTATAATTGTTGAGGTGGTACATTTATAGTTAGAGTAACATCATTCTCACATCAGTTTATCATTAACACCACTTTTATTCCACAAATTACAACATGCCTTTTTAACAACCGAATAAAATATTATAATAATTTTGTTTTATTAAACTTAGTTTTGGTCAATTTAATTTGTATTTAATATCAACAATATCGAAAAATTTTATTTAGACCTCTTTGTTAAGTAAGCGGTGTATAAATGAATTATTAGTCCATTATGCCAATTGAGTTATTACAATTATGTGAAGTAAGCCAAAACCACAAGAAGTTACAATCAAGAAAACCACTTCAAGAAAAGAAAATAAAAAACAAAAGCAATAAAAAAAAAAAAAAAAAAAAAAAACTCTAAGGGTAATCTACCCTAATTAAGTATACTCATTATAGGATTATAGGAAGAAAAGTTACAAATCTAGTTCAAAACCTTTGACTCAAAATGCTATCCAATAGATGAACTCATAGCTACAACCCACAACAGTTTCAAAACATTTGAACTATTCGGTTTTTATACATGAAACTAGGGCGGAGCCAGGGGGCATCTCACCCCCCCTCCCCTCCCCCCCCCAACTCCACCTAAAAGAGCTAATAAGAGCATCTCCAACAAGAGAGCTAAACAAAAAATCCTCTCTACTATAGAGAATAAACCCACAAAATAGGTCTCATGAACAATAGCTCATCAAGTCTGATGGTCTCTTGTTCATTCTTCAAATGTTTTTTTTCTATTATAATAATTAGATATTGAATAAAAAAATATTGGAAGATGTGTAGTTATTAAAAAAAGAATAAATAATTAATGAAGAAATAATATTTAAATGAGATAGAGAATGGGATAGAGAATCTGTTGGAAAGTGTATTTGAAAAAGTGGATAGCTAAAAGGTAAAAGTCACTGTTCATTCTCCAAACAGTACAAAAATTTGCCTAGTCTACTGGAGATGCTCTAAGATCTAGTTAGTCTAGTAGCTAGTAGTATTATGTGTAGACCTCTTAAATGCTTTGTCCTATGATAAAACAAAAGGCAGCCCCCACTTAATGAAAAATTATATTATGTTTCAGGTGTATATGCCATCTCTCTCACAGCAGCTGGGTCCCACAACTATGTGAGACCCAGCTGTTGTGAGAGAGATGGCATATACACGCGAAACATGATATACTATCTCCCACTTAATACACTCTGACATCGAAGAAAACAATTGAGAGATTCAACACTTTTTAAACATAAACTAATGTCACTTTCATTTTTTTTTTTTTTTTACTTTTATCTTGTACCTGAATTTCAGCATGTTTATTCATGGAATTTTGAAAGTTTATCCTTTTTTCTTTTCTTTTTTTTGTTGGAATTTCAATTGTTTGTGGCTCTTATATTTTATACACAGCAATAAAGCCATAGTCTCAATATTTTCACAATAAGTTCATCACAAAACTAAGTGACAAACTAATATTGGTAAATAAAAAGATATGTCAATAGTACGCCAAGATGACAAATGGTTTAAACTTTGACTTTCTGCTATGAACCCAAATTTAAACCATTTATAGAATAGAGAGGAAAAAGGCGAAATTCTACACATGTTTTGAAAGCAATTAAAGTAGTGTATATACAACTTTACATGATTATCGAAATTGTCTTTAAATCTTGCCCCTCCCTGAAGTGAAATCCTAGCTTCGCCACTATATGAAACCCTTCACGAGCAACCCACTTGCGTTCACAATAAGAACTTCTAAGTTCTAACTGACCTTAAGGACCCTTTTTGAAGGTTTGAATACTGGAGTGACACACTAGTTGAATGATTCTATGGCTTCAACCCTTAAAGCACTAATATGGTAGCAAAACCTTTGCAAATTAATATCTTCTTTCTAAATTAACTCACGGGTTGATCAATCTCAGTCATAGATTCTCTCATGTGTGATGCATGGCTACAACATCTTTAAACCTTGATAAGGAGTGTTAATGACCTACATTTTATATGTTGTTCATGTGGGGCACAAAAATGTAGGCTAGTTGTTGACTTCAATTAAGTTGCATTAATCAAAAAGCTGTCGAAAATCTTCTTTTAGTCAATTGAGTAGCGATCAAATTGAAGTCCTTTCAAATCTTGAGTTCAATCGATCAAAAGGCAATCGAAATGCTAATGGAATGTCTTCTTTGAGTTACATCTTGACAATTTGATCTTGGACACATTTTGTAACACGTTATAAACCTGATAATTATAACGTTGTAATGGAATTTACCAATTTAAACCTAAAAAATATCAATACAAACGTGAATGAAACCCCTAACTTTTTATTTTGGGAAGTTTGGCTGGCTTGCCTGAAACCCCCCAAATAGTCCATTAAAAAAAAAGGCCCCCAATGTTAATATAATTAATAGTTTTAAAAAAACTAAATAATTTGTAAACTCTATCCTCCACCTTATCCAATTGAAATTCTAAATTATTTAAATATATATATATATATATATATATATATATTATAAGTGTGTCCAATCATTACTAACAACTAACTTTCTCTAATAGTTTGAAATTTTAATTTTTGTAAACCAGTCTTTCACACTGTAAATTGTCAACATTAACCACTTAAAATCTTACATTGTAACACACCAAACAATTTATCTCTGCTCTTTTGGTCTCTATTGTGTGAAAAGTTAAATAATATTATTGAATTAAAATTTGAACATAAAAAAATGTCTTACTTAAAATTATTGCTTAAGCCTAAAACTACATGAAGCTTTCTGTTAAAGTACGAAATCTAATCTCTGCTTCCTCGTCTTTCTACTGGCAAAGCTTCCACCTTGAGGCGGAGGATTGGATCTAGAAATGGAAACTCTGTCCTCCTCACGCTATCACACCTAAATTGTTGATGATGGCTCTGCACACTTAATGGACAATGTCGTTTTAACCTTTTGTGCTAATATGAAAATTAAAATGCACATGGGTAATATTGTTTATTACAATAAGAAAATATATGACATGATTATCACAGTGTGTGAATCCCCAAATATATAATGCGCTCAACACGCGTATTAAAATATGGCATAATTATTGTCAAAATAATTTTCTTTTGTTTAGGGCCTTTAGGTTGAAGCCCAAGATTAAAGAACTTCATTTGGTATCGTTTTTCTAGGTCAACTTAATTGGCCAACTTAAAAATTACTATTAACAAGAGAGAAGATCATTTTCCTTTCGTGGCCTTTCTTTTGTAAATCTTGGGTCTTGAATCTCATATTCAACTCTTCCACAAACGTTGCAAAGATCAACAAGAAGCAGAAATAAAAAGATCTAAGAGAACAATGGAGGGTGAGATAAACAACTTCATAAAGGTATGGTTCTCAGTCTTGGTATGTCTTTCTTATTGCTACGCAATTAGTAAGATAGTCTCCAAAGGTCCTTCAAGACTCCTTTGTGTTCTCCCAGTAGTCTGTATCTTCCTCTTCCTTCCTCTTAGCTTCCATACCATTCATCTTGGAGGCACAGCTGCTTTTTTCATTGCTTGGCTTGCCAATTTCAAGCTCTTACTGTTTGCTTTTGGTAAAGGCCCTTTGTGTTCTGACCCATCAATCTCTCTTGGACACTTTGTTGCTCTTGCTGGCCTTCCCAACAAGATCCAACAAAACTCAAGCCCAAAACCATTAGAGAAACCCCAAAACACCCAAAATAAGATAAACCCTTCTCCACTAAAGTCACATCTAAACGGCCATAATATAATAAACCCACCTCCGAAACAAATAGAGAAACCCAAAAATAAATCAAACCCACAAATAGAGAAACCCAAAAATAAATCAAACCCATCTCCACCAATTTCACATCTAAATGGCAACAAAGAAAACCCAACTTCCAAACAGACCAAAGAAGGCCATATATATCCCTTCTTAATTATGCCATTAAGTGTATCATTATGGTTATTATGTTTCGTGTCTGTGACTATGGTGATCAAATCCATCCAAAGCTCATATTGATCCTCTATTGCTTTCACATTTACTTTTCCCTTGAGATCATTCTAGCCATTGTGGCAGCCTTGGCTCAAGCCCTGGTAGGACTAGAGCTAGAGCCACAGTTCAATGAGCCATACCTCTCCACTTCACTACAAGACTTTTGGGGTAGGAGATGGATCCCTATGGTCACCAGTATCTTACGTGTCACTGTATACAATCCCACCCGCCGCTCAATGACACGTGTCGTCGGCCACAAGTGGGCCTCACTGCTTGCTATCTTCACCACATTTGTAGTATTAGGGCTCATGCATGAGCTCATTTTCTACTACATGGGGCACTTGAGGCCCACATAGGAGATCATGTGCTTCTTTCTCCTACATGGTTTTTGTTTGGTGGTTGAGATTGTCTTGCAAAAGTCATTTTTTACCGCCGGCAGTGGGTGGAGGTTGCCTTGTCTAATTTCGGGGCCATTGACATTGGGATTCGTGATAATTACCTCATTATGGTTGTTCTTTCCTCAATACTTCCAATCTAAGGTTGATAGGGGTTTTGAAGAGTACGCTTTATTTTATGAGTATCTAAATAATGTTACTCATTCATTTAAGGAATTGTAACTAAGTTTTACTTATGTTTGAAGTGAAAAAGAAACAACAAAAAAATTATGGAAGCAATAATTATCTCATCCACCTTATAAATCTACAGTTTTTGAGAAATCATAAAGAGCGAGCAGAATATGAAGTAAAATTCTCAAACATAGGGATATAAGGGATAGGGTTAAAACTCATTGGAGTTTTTTTTGAGAATAAACGACAGAATTTTATTCAATGAAAGAAAAAAAAAATTGTATACAAGAACAAGGCAGCATCAAGGAGAGCCAAAGAAAACTGCACTAGCTATAGAGCTTTCCCAACACCTATCAAAAACAGCAGCTAGCCAACTATATGCAAGGTTACATCAAGGAAATTCAAAAAACACAAGTCTATCTTACAAACTCAAGACAAGCTTCCATAATTAGCTTCCAAATATTCTATAGCATGGGCTGCAGCAAACCTGGCTAGAAAAGAGGGGTCAGGACGTGGAAAACCATAGTGAGCCTCATTCTGCTTATTCCAAATCATCCAGCTGACTGTTAAAAATATTGCAATCTCTGGGTCATTTTTCCTTTGCATAATTTGATCAGCCACATCCACAAATGAAAGATTTATGCAATGAGACATGATCCCCCTTAAGCATGTGGACTTCCAAACCACATCAGAATATGTACAGCTTAGCAGGATATGGTCTGTTGACTCCACCCCATCCTCACAACATTCACATCTAGCATCAAACAAAATTTTTCTTCTAGCTAGATTTGCTTTTGTAGGCAATATATCTCTACAAGCTCTCCAAATGAAAGTTTTGATTTTATTACATACCTTGGCCGAGCACTATGAGTAATTGGATGATTGGCCATGAGAAGATCTCAGTTGTTGAGTTTGTATCATCTTGTATGCACTTTTTACCAAATATTCACCTGTGTTTGTGTATGCCCAAGTTTAGATGTCTTGCACCGCTATATTGCTCAAAGGGATGGATTTAATAACTTCAGCTTCATATGGGAGGAATATATGATCAATCATGGATACACACCATGATCTTGTAATTGGATCAATGAGGTTATCCACTGTGGCCATTGTTGACATTATGGAGCATGGGGTTACCACCTTGAATGATGGTGGAGTTGGAAGCCAACAGTCTTGCCAAATTCAAATTTTATTTTCGATTCCTACTCGCCATCTCAAACCACTATCGAAGACAGATCTGGCAACCACTATACTTTTCCATGCAAAACTCCCTGAATTTGGTGAAGGAGCATCTAAGGCTGTGTTTGGTTCCCGTAAAATATTTTCCAAAAAATAAATATTTTTCGGAAATGCTATTTTCCGGAAAAGGAAAACATTTTCAAGTTTTTGGTTGCATTATGAAAATTGTTGTAGAAAATATTTTCATGTGTTTGGTTCTATTCTGAAAATGCTATTTTCCTACCAATTTTTCACATTTTCTCAGCTATTTTCTCAGCATCCAAACAAATTTTATTACAAAAAATTTCAAAATCACAGCCAAATCCCAACACCACACACCATCGAAACTCCAATTCAATCCACGGCAGCAAACTCCGGCAATCAAAAGCCACAACCACCAAAACAACACCACCACCACACCACCACAACAACAACAAAAACCAAAATCACAAAGAAATCAAAATCACAAAGAGAGAGAGAGAGAGATCAGTTCGTGGGTTTCCGGCGAAGTCGAAGGCTCTGGGCCGCCGACGAAGTCGAAGGCTCGTGGGTCGAAGGCTATGGGTCGAAGATCGGTGGGTCAAAGGCTCTAGGTCAAAGGTGAGATCGCGTGGTGGAGGCGAGATCGAAGGCGAGATCGAGCGGGGCGGTGCGATTGGCGTCGTGCTGCGATCGACGAGACCGGTGCGATCTGGTGCGTGCGATTGTCGGACTGGAGCTCGGGGTTCGCCGACGATGTCGAAGGCGTGATCTAGGCTCCCTCTTCTTCCTCTCACTCTCTCTCTCTCTCTCTCTCTCTCTCTCTCTCTCTTTTCGAAA
Source organism: Quercus ilex subsp. ballota (assembly GCA_032727855.1). NCBI lineage: Eukaryota > Viridiplantae > Streptophyta > Magnoliopsida > Fagales > Fagaceae > Quercus > Quercus ilex. The sequence continues at coordinate 11,482,377 of CM064911.1, forward strand.
ATCATTTGAAGTGAAAATAGAAACGGAAATGAATTTCAATGGTTAAAGCTTCTTTTTTACAGTCAAATGAAAATGATTTCCAGAAAATTTTATTTTCAAAACCTTGATTTCCTGAAACCATTTACACCTAAAACAAACGGATCCTAAGAAAGATATATTAGGAAAGTACTTTGATTTGTAGACTCGATAGAACAAGGAGTGTGTATTTTTCATAAGCCTCCATCCTTGTTTGGCTAACATGGCTAAGTTGAAGGAATGAAGCTCCTGAAACCCAATTCCTCCCATCGACTTGAGCATACAAAGTTTAGACCAACTCAACCAGTATACTTTCCTTTCTTGCATCTTTTGACCCCACCAAAATCTGCTCATCATCCCTTCAAGATCTTTAAGCAAACCTTTCGGTAGCAAGAAACATCCCATGGCATATGTGGGGGTAGCTTGTACCAGGGCTTTAATCAAAATTTCCTTTCCAGCTTGAGACATCATCTTTTCCTTCCATCCTTTTAGTTTACTCCAGACTCTTTCAATGATTGGAACAAAAGCTGTTTTTTTGTTACGCCCCACTATACTAGGCAGCCCTAAATACTTCTCATATTCTGGGACTAACTCTGCACCCAATGCCTGTTTGATTGATTCTTGAGTCTCAAAGCCAGTTTGCTGCTAAATAAAAAAGAAGTTTTATTAGTATTAACCTTTTGTCTTGAAGCATCCTCATATAAATTAAGCAAAGAAATGACCTGTTGGCATTCCTCTATTGAGGCACGACAAAATAATAAACTGTCATCGGCAAATAGGAGATGGGAAATACAAAGGACCACCTCTGCTAACTGTCACTCCTCTTATAATTCCATCTGTTTCTGCCTTTCTAAGCAACGCGATAAGCCCCTCAGCACAAAACAGAAAGAGATAAGGTGACAAAGGGTCACCTTGTCTCAGTCCTCTTGAAGGCAAGATATAACCTGTAGGATTGCCATTGACTAAAACAGAAAAAGAGCAATTGTTATACATGTCATTATCAATTGCACCCATTTTGCATGAAACCCCATTTTCTCCATCACTCTTTTTCAATAACCCCATTCAACCCTGTCATAAGTTTTGCTCATATCCAATTTAATAGCTACCTGACCTATCTTGCCCCACCTCTTCTTTTTCATGCTATGCAAAGTTTCCTATGCAACTAAAATGTTATCTGTAATTAATCTCCCCGAGACAAAAGCGCTCTGAGTATCAAAAATTAAATTTGGGAGGATAAGCTTTAGCCGGTTGACTAACATTTTAGATACGATTTTGTATAGCACATTACATAGGCTAATGAGGCGATATTGTGTGATTAATTCAGGGTCTTTGGTTTTTGGGAATTAGTGCTATGTGGGTATTATTTATATTTCGAAGTATAATTCCAAAATTTAGACATGATAGCACAGCATTAGTTACATCAGCACCTACTATATGCCAAAACTTTTGAAAAAAGAAAACAGTCATACCATCAGGGCTTGGAGCTTTTGAAGGATGCATCTGAAATAAGGCGAATCGAACCTCTTCTGGATGAAAATCTCTCACAAGCCAATCATTCATCTCCTTCGTAACTACTCTAGGAATATGGGCCACCACTTCTTTAATAGCATTCGGATTTGAAGATTGGAAGAGAGTTGAGAAATGTTGAATTATCACCCTTTCTATATCGCTTTGTTGCTCTATCACCGTACCATCCATTTCCTTCAGCAAGACAATTAAGTTTTTTTTCCTCCTTGTAGATGCCTTCGCATGAAAAAATTCTGTATTACGATCACCTTCACACAACCAACTGATACGGGATCTTTGTTTCCAATAAATTTCATCTTTCTCAATTAAAATATTAATTTCATGCCTAAGAGCTTCACATTCAGCCCACGATGCATCCCTGTTGTTTTCCTCAAGCACTTGCAACCTATTTCGCTTTTCCTCGATCTTTTTGCCTAAAGAACACAATAAATTTTTACTCCAGGCTAACAACCTCTTCCTGCATTCTTTTATTTTGTTACACACCTGGAACATAAGACTTCCATTGAAGGAAACAGACCAAGCATTTGCAATTGCGTCCTCACAGCCTTCATCTTTCACCCATGCTTCCTCAAACCAAAATCGTTTTCTATACATCCCAATTTAAAACTGCGATTGCCTTCTTAGTTGCACCCCAATGGCCAGGTGATCAGAATTTGAAAAGCTTAAATGATGAACATCAAAGTGAGGAAAAAGAAAATACCATTGTTGATTAGCTACCCCACGATCAAGTCTAACATATACCCGATCTTGTTCATCTCTCTTATTGCACCATGCGAAGCGAGCACCTTTAAAACCCATGTCCCTTAATTTGCAATCGTCCAGCACTTCTCGAAATTTGCCATTTGCCACTCACTTCTTGGTTCCGCTCCTTGTTTTTCATTCACTGAAAGTATCTCATTGAAGTCGCCAATCCATATCCATGGCAATATGACTTACTGATGAAGTTGGCGCATCAAATTCCATGTCTCAATACGCTTCAATTTTTCAGGGTGCCCATAGATACCTGTCAATCTCCATGAAACCTCATCCTTCTCTGTCACAATAACATCAATATGGCTTTTTGACAAGGTCCTCAATTTCACATCCCATTCTGAATCCCAAAACAGAGCCAAGCCTCCACTCATTCCAATTCTATCTACACACACTACATTATCTATTTTTAATTCATTCCTCACTTCTTCTATACCTTTCTTTTTAAGTTTAGTCTCCATTAGAAATACAATTCGAGGACGTTCAACTTTAATGAGCCTAGACAGCTCTCCAACAGCACTTTTGTCCCCAAGTCCACGACAATTAAGACTTAAGATACTCATAGTTCAGCTTTCTTAATCACCTTATTTCATAGTTCACTTAATTACCTTACTTCAAAGATTCAATAATCCAACACAAAAACCACTAAATCTGTGACCCATAAAAAGACAAATTTACCTGTAGCCAAGATAAGGTGCTGTTGAGATGATATGGAAGCTCTCCACTTTGCAAAGACCCAACCACAAAGTATCTTTTATTGCTGATAACAATCAGCCCCTTCACTCCAATAAATGGGTTGATCCACGAAGCTAAGAGCTCACCCAGTAGCTGACAAGTCTTCAGAGCTACAATGAAGTTGATCCGGGCCTTGAGATTTTGAGGTGGCGACCTCTTTCGGCGACGGAAACCCACAAAATGGGCAAGGGAAACCCGCACAACGAAATCCCACACACTGGGCAAGGACTGACGATGGAACCTGAGCTCAGAAGGCAACCAAGAAGAGCTCGTGTGTACGCTAGCGGAAAGGCCCAAAACATGCGCCGAGAAAGAGAGCTGGAACCTTACAGTCTAGAGAGAAAGAGAGACAGAACTCTCTAGCCCTTGGAGTTAGTAAATTGCATTGTAGGAGGAAATTTAATGTGGTTGCCACTTACCAGATATTGTATTTGCAATTCTCAACGAAATGTAGTTTTTTTTTTTTTTTTTTTATGAACCAGAAACTTTATTAAAGAAGCGAAAAACAGAGCTACAAGGCCCTCTTGGACTCTTCCAAAATGATGGAAGAGAAACAAGAAGGGCAATTCCCAAAATCAAAAAGATCAAAGAAATTACAAGAAAGAGACCATTTTGCTAAAGTGTGGGCTGCTGTATTACACTGCCTAGGTACCCACTTCACAAAAACCTTATCTGAGATAGACAAAAACAACCTCAATTCATAGCACAAAGACAAGAACCTCCAAAGGAGGGGGGGGGGGGGGGGGAGGGCGCTCAGCCAAGTCATTGAGAAGATGCACACAATATTGGCAATCTAATTCCACAATAATGCAATCATTACCCAAGGCAGAAGCAAAAGAGAGAGCCCATCTAATAGCCTTCGCTTCCGCCAAGAGAGGGAGGGTGGTATTCACTTTCATAGAACCGGCAAATACCAACTCCCCTCTCCGATCTCTCACCACTGCAGCTATAGAAGAGAAGCGAGGCCCCACAGCAGCATCGACATTAATTTTAAAAGATGCACCTGGGGGAGGGATCCAAGTATGAACAAAGGAAGGTACCTGCTGATAAGAGGTAGAGCCCTTGGGAATATTATGCTCATAGAAGAGACATGAGATCATTGTAGACACCCTATCAACATTTAGAGATTCGTCTCCAAATAGGACCTAATTTCTCTGTTTCCAAACCATGTCACAAAGGATGGCACCATACAACAAAAATTCTTCCTTTTGGCCCAAACATTGATTAACCAAAAAAGGGGGGGACAAGAGGAAATTGACAAAATCAGATGCCGACCCAGAAGCCAATAAGTCAATCCTCACACCCCAAAGGCTTCAGAACATAAGGCTTTTGCAAAAAGGCATACCGTGAACATATGAAGGGAAGTTTCCAAGGCTGAATTATACAAGGGGCAGCTTCCATCCATATCTTCATTAAACATATTTATTACCTCCTTGGTAGGCAAAACATTTACAGCTATTCTCCATAGATGCAACTTCAAGCGCTCATGAATTTTGGATCTCCAAATCTGGCCTCTAATGAAGTTGGAATTTGAGGGAGGAGAGCCATTCCTACACAGCCAATAAGCGGACTTGACCAAAAAAATTCCAGAGTTTGTTGCAGTCCAAGACCAACTATCTTCCATAGGGCAACTAAGAATGGGAATTTTTAGGATAAGCTCAATCACATGCTCCTCAAATAGCAAACTCAGCTTTGGAATATCCCAACTACTTCGGTTTGGTGTAAGGAGTTGAGAAACAACCAAAGCAATATCCAGATCAACTTCAAATTTCGGGGTAGAGATGAAACCAGGGAGATCAGGAATCCACGGATCAATCCATGTTCTAATGGAGTTCCCATTGCCTACCAAAAGGCAAGCTACCTTTGCAATAAGGTGTTTTATGCCCATCAAGCTTTTCCAAAAGAGGGACACATTACTAGGAGAATGATGAGCCAACCAATTATCCCGAATTTTGTACTTCACCCTCAAAATCTTAATACAAAGACAATCCTTTCTGGATAGAATCCACCAGCCAAGTTTGGAGAGAAGAGCTCGGTTGAAATCCCAGAATTTTTTGAAAACCAAGCCACCCTCCTTTTGTGGCAAACAAAGAGAAGACCAAGACATCGGAGACCAATATTAACCCGCCTTTGATTTGGGGCTCCACCAAAATCTGTGCACAGATGCATCTAATTGATCACTAAGACCTTTAGGAAGAAGAGTAGCTGGCATAGAGTACGTGGGGATGGCTTGGGCCATCGATCTAATCAGAGTTGCCCTACCAGACCAGGACAGATTTTTACTTTTCCATCCCTTGAGCTTACTGTCCAATCTTTCTTTAACATAACCGAAATCCTGAGACTTGCTCCTTGATAGAAAGAGAGGAACACCCAGATATGTTGTACTTTGAGGCAAAATATTAAGACCCCAACAACATTTAACTTGATTCATAAACTGAGGGCTCACACCTTTGGACGAGAAGCAGCCAGATTTTTCCACACTGATAGATTAACCAGACCAAGAACAGAATTTCTCCAAACAGCTTCTAAGAATAGCTAGTTCAGAGAACTTAGCTTTGCAAAAGAAAAGAATATCATCCGCATAGCAGAGCTTAGAGATGGGTGGTGCGGTATTAGAAATTTTAAACCCAGTTAAGTTCTTTTGAGACACTTCCCTATTTATCAATCTCATAAGAACCTCATTGCTCAAAATAAATAAGTATAGGGACAGGGGGTCCCCCTGCCTAAGCCCTCTCGAGGGGGGAGAAACTTGGACCAAGGCCACCATTCAAGAGCAAAGTGAACTCAACTGAGGAGAGGCACTGGTGGATGAGATTAACAAAGCTGTGACAGAAACCAAAAGCTTTTAAGACTACCATAAAAAAACTCAATTCCATTCTATCGTAAGCTTTCTGTAAATCAAGCTTGATTCCAAGGAAACCCTTCTTCTTCCCCGTAAATTTGAAGCTGTGAACAATTCATAGGCCAATACCACATTTTCATTAATCCATCTATTAGGCACGAAGGCCACTTAAGCCGGATCCACCATTTTATTTAGAAGAGGTCTTAGTCTATTTACTAAAATCTTAGATATCACTTTGTAGCACACATTGCACAGTCCAATAGGACAAAAATGATTAAAATTGCATGCCCCTTTCTTTTTAGGAATGAGGTGGATGAAGGTTTTGTTGAAATCTTTCAAAAGCCAGCCACTACGAAAGAAGCTTTGGGTAGCTTGAACCACTTGATCACCCACTGTGCCCCAATAATGCTTGTAGAAGAGAGCTGGGAAGCCATTCGGACCTGGGGCTTTGATGGATTTCATCCCAAACACCTTTTTGATCTCTTCTCTAGTGGGAATTTTGCAAAGCTCCAAGTTCTCTTGGTTAGTAACACAAGGCTCTATTAAATTCTCTAGGTTTGTTGGGAAATGAGGGAGGCTAGACGAGCAAAAGGAGGAAAACTTTTCCAAAAAATAGTTTTGAATTTCCCCACGATCTCTAATCCAAGAACCATTATTAAGCTTAATTTCTAAGATGCAATTTCTTCGTTTTCTAATTATAGTTGAGAGATGGAAAAACCTTGAGTTACGGTCACCCTCTTTAACTCACAATTCCCTAGACATCTGACGTAACCTCATGTCTTCTCTATCTAGCCATTCATCAAGCTCTAAATTTAGGGAAGCTTCAAGCTCCAAATTCTCTCTTGTGGGGGCAAGTTGTTGAACCTCAGCAATTTTAGCTTTGAGTTCCTTAATTTTTTCCTTTGAATTTCCAAAGGTGCTTTTGTTCCAGTGCTTTAGCTCATGGCTAGTCACAGATAACTTTTTGACTAACTTAAAGCCTTGAGAGCCATCAACCCTGCATTGCCAAGCATTTTCCACAACCGATCTACTTTTCTCCTCCCTAGTCCACATTGCTTCAAAACGAAACGGACGAGTCAAAATATCAGTATCTAGGAATGTATCGAGCATGTAGTTTTAAATTTATTGTAATAATTTTTTTTTATTCTATACTATATAGTTTTGACTTTTGACTGAGTTTTGTCACACATGATAATTATATGCCAACTTGCCAAGATTTTTTTTTTTTTTTTCTTTTAAATATTTGCGTAACATAGACTAACTGGTTAATTAGTACTGCTGTATGCCAATAATTAATTCTCAGCACTAGTAGAAATTTTAAGGCGAGTTGCATTGCTTTCAATGGGAAATGTAATTTAACCCAAAAAAAAAAAATTCAAAAGATATCTGTAAGACAACTTCTTAGGTTATTTGAATGGGAAATATGACCAAGGCGAAGTAAATAAAAATTGAAATCAAAGTTGTTGAAATCAAAGTACCCAAATTTAAGTCTTGTGATTAAACAATATCCTAAGCATTGCACCTGATCCTGATGCAAATCATTCGCTTCTAATATTTAGCTGGAGGCCCACTACGTTATCACATTGAAGGTGCTTTAGAATGTAGTTTTTGCGTTTGGCCTATGAGTCCTATGGATAGCTCGAAACAACTACTTCTTTCATCAGGAAACAAAACCATCCACCAGTTACTTCACCAGGTTCTTCATCTTGCACAGGAATATTTTTATCTTGCTTATCCTATAAAACCAAACTAGCAAAAACTCTTCAACTGGCTGTTTGGAAACCTCCAACTAACCCATATGTTACATTAAATACAGATGTGGAGTCATTAGAAATAGTAATGGGCACTGGATAAAAGGATTTTCTATTAATCTAGGAATTGAAAAAAAATAACCTAGCTGATTTTTGTTGTTCATTATGGACTTAATCTAGCATTGGCAATTAGGTTATAAATATGTTAATTTGAAATAATTGATTCACAAGCACTTACTAGGCTAACATCTAATGGTGTACTTACACCAGGCATTGCTATTTTGGTTTCTGGCTGTAAGAGTCTGATGGTTCACAACTAGAACATCCACCTCGAGTACGTTTTTTGTGAAGCCAAAGTTGTGTGGATGGACCAGTGAAAAAGGGGCCACAAACAAGAGAAAAATACATAAGAATATGATAGTTGTCCCTGTTTTGTGTCCCAATGTTATATATGGGACTTAATGTATCTGAAATCCCCACGAGAATACCCTACAAATGCTATGTATGTATAAACAATTTACTTAATTAAATAAACCTTCCCTTTTAGACCAAAAAAGAAAGAAAAAAATATTTAAGAAAATTATACATAATAGGTCTAGTGTCTAGAGCTTATATCCTCAAACATGTTCATCTTTATTATTCATTTTATCACCTATGAACCCAAAAAAGTGAGAGAGGATTTTTCTATATATATTTTATCTTTTTTTTAAAAAAAAATTCCCCATTATTTTCTTTTCAGTTTATTATAAGTAATTCTTTCTTTTTTAAAGCAGTTTATTATAAGTAATTCTGAATATCTTCTTTGTGAATTTTCCATTTTGTATAGATTTTTTTTTTTTTTTTTTGGAAATATTACCCTTCTTTGTTTCCTATATATCACTGATAATTAGCAATGGAGAATTAAACCTGGCCCATTAATCATAAACTGAGGCCTACATGAGTTGGGCGTAGTCACTATGGGCCCATTAATGAAACTAGAAAATAAAGCGAATAATGGCCAAGCTATGGTCTGATTCTCTAACTCTTTCATCGGCCAATTTGGCCCAAAAGCAACTTTCTTAGTGTAAAGGAAGAAAGTCGAATATTTGTGTCGGTGGGGGGAAAAAAACCATCCTAGTTGTCTTTTTCTTGTTCATTAGTGGGAAAAGGATAATCTTGTTTTTCACATGGAGATGATCTATTTGAGAATTTAGTATTTTAGGAATTTAAAAGTGAAATATAATATTTTTATTTAAAATTTAAAGTTTGATTTCATTCTTTATTTGGTGAAAATATAATTTTAATCGACCTAATCTCTAATCAAATTAAATTAAATATAAATTAAAACTTGTAAAAAGCAAGTCATATGATATATTTTGTGATATTCTATATTAATAATTTGAACACCACATCCCCTTTTTCATTATCTACTTATTAATAAATAAATAAATTTGAAAAATCAATCAATTGACCAAAACCTATGGGGCATGTGGATGGCCTTACAAAACATAGGTTACCACTAGCTTCGTTGCCATTGACCCATCATACCAAACTCTTAAATCTTAACCATGCACAACCATCTACAACTTCTCAAATTGAACCCTAACCTCCATAAAACTATCATCCACAAACAGAATCCACCCCAAATTAATAATCCAAACCTCTTATTCTTATATGGCAGTAGTCCATTATTAGTTTGACATGCTGAACTCTTTGTTAACTCATCATGTTATAATATAAAGCCCATTTGGTCTTAGGTTAATTGTATTTTGCTTGTACTACACTCATATATCTGCCTATATATACGCAATCTCTTATATAATTTTTGTTCGAAATTCACATATGAATGAAGTTTCACATTGAATAAAATTTACAAGAAAGAGGTGTTGTCTTCCTCACAACTATAATTATTTTTTTTTCCTAAGTCTATCATAGTTATAGTTTAATAAGAAGTGTCAAATTTTATGGTAAATACATTTCCTTTAGAAAGAAAACATAATAAAGTAATGCCACTTTTTTGCTAAGTAATAACGTCATGTCAGTTATTAGCCAAATAAAGAGACTAAACATGGTCCAATCCAATCCTATTATTTATTTGCAAGGCTTCTAGTTCAATATTCAAATTTCAAAACTTAAAAATAATAAAATAAAATAAAAAAGTTTTAATGGCTTTTATGGGCAAGGTACAAATTTGGGCCAAATGTGGGCCCGTAATAATGGGCCCAATGGCCGGTGCACAAATCACACGATTGCGTCAAGGTAGGCCCATATAAAAAACGTTTGCCAATTCAGAAGATTTGCCAAGTGCATGTAAAATTTTATTAATTAAACTGGGCTATAGTTTAGCAGCAAATAATTAAACTGTGGAGGTGAAAGATTCACCCAGCCAAAATTTACCCTTCTTGGGTTAAACCTTAATCTTTAATCTCCAACGAGAGGGGGAGACTAGAGAGATTATTTTTTGATTATGAGAGAGAGTATTAAATCAGAGGACAATTTAGTCATTTTCTTTAGGAGCTAGACACTAGCTAAAAGTAGCGAAGGTCACATACATAACTTCTCCGCCAAAGTTAACCTCTAAAATAGACGGCAAGAGGTACATTATAACAAAAATCTCAAACTAGGGAGTTATTCGTGCATTTTCAAAATTTGGGAAGACATTATAATTTGGGTGAAAAATCAGTGTAAAAGTATAATTTTCCCTTAGTTATATTAGCTTCTTTCCCTGTGAATAGTTGAGACTTTTTTTTTTGAGAGTTTTACAACCTATAGCGTCCGCCCTTAATAATAGTTCTTTATTATCAAACCAAAATACCAATCAATTTTTGGTGTATCTCTTATTCAACTATCAAAAATTTTACCAGTTAAACTAATTAGAATTCACATAAATAGTTCAGACTTGAGACAAAGAAAAGAAGAAAAAAAAAGTAATGTATATCTAAAAAACAAAAAGATAAAAGTAGTAGTAATGGCCTAATCTCAGCAATTATGGACTCCGCGAGGCTAATCCCCGATGGTCCGTTGCAAATATTCTGAAGATCCCAACTGATTTTTTGGCCCAAAACTTAGTTAAATGGGCTACATTTTGTGAAGACTATGGGTCTGCTTCCATCTTCTCTATTCCTGTCTTGTATATATAAATTCATGTTATTCAGCCCATAAATTTTTGGACTTTTACTTATGCACGAAGATCCAAAAGATTTTGTGGCCCACAATTAGTTAAATGGGCTGCATTTTGTAATTATGGGCCCGCTTCCAACTTTTCCTTTCCTATCTAGTATATAAATTCATGTTATTCAGCAACAACAACAAAAAAAAAAAAAAAAACTCAATTTGAAATTTTCATCATCCTTAAGATGGTGAAGGGGAAGAGGTTTGATAGACTTCTAAATAAACATGCATTACATTATTTAAGTGTTACAAGGATGAAAGGTGCTTTGCTAAGGTATTTTTTATACTTGGGATAGTTTTGTATTCCGAACCCTCTTTCTTTCTTTTTTTTTCTTTTTTTTTTTTCTTTTTTTTTTTTTTTTTTTGAGAATCCCTCCAAAGATTTTATAACTTAGAAAAGTGGCTTATCAGCCGAAACAAGAGTACTGATGTCTAGAGAAACAAACTCCATCTAGACAGAGAAAGAAGAATAAAACTTAGTTTTATTTGTCAAGGCATCAGCAGCATAATTACCTTGCCTATAGGTATGAGAGAAACTAAACTCCTAAGAAAGCTTACATAAGACATAGTATCTTTAACTAAGTGGCCAAAAGCAGAATGAAATGGAATCAGTGTTCCAAACTTGTCAGTGGATGAGTAATTGATACCCATCTAAAATGGGAATTTTGTACCACAATAACTTAAAACTGTGAGCATTTATATATTTCTAGGAGGTGTAGCACGTAAAGTACATTCAATTTATTCTTTTCATTGATTGATAACTTGTAACTCCATACTATATAATTGTTCAACTTAATCATCATTTGATTTCTCCTTCTGTGCTGAACTTGAAAAGTACCATATAATGGCAAATTAAAACCCCTAGATTAACAAGTAGTTATTACAATGAAATTTCTTTTAGTAAAGGGCAATAGACATGTTGATTGTCCCATGCTTTTTAATGTAAGCAACATATTGATAAATAAATCATATATAGGTGCATCCACTACCTTTTGAATCGACATTTACAATCCCAATTTCACCATTGTATGGAAAGTATTATTAATTGAACTCAACATGATTGGATTTGTTGAGGGAAAAAATCAAAATTAAAATAGAATTGTGCTTTGCTCTGAATCAGAATGGCAACTTGCAATTTTACTCATGGTTATTGAAAACAATCAGATAAAAAAGTTAGTTGGCACTAGAATTGCAAAGCTGAACCCTAGAACAGATCAATGATATGGCCAACTAAGAGACTAAAAGAAATTATTATGACCTAGAATAAGGAAGGGGTTTGCCACTAAGAAAGTGACTGATCAAAGAAAGTGCTCTCAGTGGCTGGTAGCTTGGCACTTGATGCCCTGCCCCTCTTACAGTTGCAAATGTTAGGTCTCCCTTATACTTTTGTGCATACCCACCAACCTATAACACCAACAACAACAAAAATTATTTAAAAAATGTACATGTATTGTAATTCTTTTAGAAGTAAAAAAGACCTAAGAAAATACCCAAGATAAAAATGATAGGCAAAACAATAAGTCTTGAGTCACAACGTAATTAGAAAGTACTCTAGGAAAAATAAAGTTACCTCTCTGCCGATGAACCATGGATACCATGCAGTCTCTATAGGAAGCCTCATTTTGTTTAAGGAGTACTTTGTTGAAGTAACAGGAACCCTTCCATCAGTATCACCGCTGCATTTCACCAAACAAAGACTCATTTCAAATTTGAAAAAAAAATTAACTATCATATATTGATAGGATAATGATGTGAAGATATAATCCACAATTCTTCTTTAAAAGTCCTTTAGTATTTTATTACACCAATCAAGGTGATGCTTATCTAGTAATTAAATGGATTCAATATGATTTGATTGCTTCTAGTATTATGTTGTCCATAACCTTTTTTATTTCCTTTAAATTCTAAGTAGTGGGAGTTATCAAGTAGGTAGAGAACTTTGTCATCCAAGCAACCATGAACCATGTAATTATCCATAAACGAATTGACAATGATAATAATTTAAGGGTTTAATTAACGGGTGTCCTTAGTGTGTTTATTAATAGATCATTTTAGAAAAGTTTTTATACTACTTTTATAGAAAATATAAAAAACTATAAAATAAAATAAAAAATCAGTTACTTTTTTCTTTACTTATAAAAAGTTTTAAAAAAAATTTCCTAAACCAATGTCTTTAGGATGGTCGAGTTAAATTTTTTTTCATTCCCTTAAGTCATTAACCATGCCAAAGATGATACTCTTACCTGAAAACCCACACTCTAATGCCATTGGCCATTAATTCTCTCAAAAGGGGAATGATGGTTGATGGGCTATCTATCCATTTTCCAATGATATCACTGCATGATTCCCAGTCATGTGTGAGTTTAGTAACATTGGCATGCATGGCTTGTTGAACATCAGGCCGATTCAGATAAGCATACACGTAGTAATCACTACATGGATCCACATCCAATATCTGCACACAAAAAAACAATAGAACAATTTATTTCAAATTATTTAGAGCAAATTAACATTCATATAATTTCATTATATAAATGAGCCCCGCTTTTTAAAAATTTAACTTCCAACTTCTAAGATTCATGCAACATGAACAGTGGTTGAAGAAAATTATTTTCCTAAACTAATTTTTAAGCTAAAAGCACAATGTTTGTTAAAAATTGAAGTTCTAATGGATCTTAGAAATCATGTGCTTTCTAAAGGAAATAAAAATTACAAAACTTACAAGAACGAGTTAAAGATATGATGGTCTAAGAGATCTAAATTTATTACTAACCCATATACTTGTACTACAATCTACAGCTAAGATTAGGGTTATCTCGCTTATTCTGTAGCAAAGTATATGAACTTATAATAAGGTTTGCCCTCTTAAACGCAATACATTACAGTCCTCAACAATCAACAGAAACATTCATTATCAAAAAAAAACTTACAGAGGCTTTCTTAGGATGAACTGTGAGATTGGTATTGTGGCACAAGGGAGCATAAATGTTATAGATATCAATAGGGTCAATAGATATTGAGGCTAAATCATAGCCTTCATTGCACTGACTAGACGATTTGGTTGCATTGGGTGAGAAATCACAATACTTTTGCATTTTGTTGTTAGCTTCCTCGGAAATGATAACATGGGTGGCAAGGTAATCATACATTCCCTTTTCGTCAGTTTCATCATTAATCACTGCATTTCCAATCTGCATATATAATGAACAAGAAATCAATGAGATGCATAAACATTGAAATAACACAATCTATTGTGAACTATAGAATATAAAGGGAATGAGAGCAAGACTGAGATGCTATTTTTGTTTTTACATTTTTTTTAATCTTTAATCTATATGCATGACTAACTCAACCTCTCCATTTCATAGTATTTATTTATAACTTTACTAACTTATTAAGATTTTTTTTTATTAAAAAAAATGATAAAAGAATACTTAAACATTTTTGTAACAAAATTTATAATTGTAGAAATTTTGTGCCTACTTATATAACAATAGCTCAAAGGGGATTACTTTTAATTTTTTTTTTTTCCTTCCCTTCTTACTTTAGTTATTATTTTGAACCTAATTTGCACCAAAACCCTTCCCAGGAAAATATGATCATCATCATGAATTAATAGTTCTAATTCTACTATTTAAAATATTGTTTCCTACAGCTTACTTTTATTATTATAAAATTTTTTTTTGAGAGTCTACAGCTTACTTTTATTGATAAAATTGTCCTTAGAAAAAAAAAATCAAAAAAAAAAATTTACTTAGAAAAATAAGGTCTTAAAAATATATACATAAACAAATGATTTAAATAAAATAATAACAATAACCAAACAAGCATTTAATCGTGAAAAAACAGCTAACAAATTTGACAGTACCCAAAGTGGGTAATGGGCCGAATGTGGCCCAGATGGTCCATAGAGTGGTCCAATTCATATAATAAATTAATCTAATTTGTGACCCAATAATGATGGCCGTAATCATGACAAACTAGAGGGCTAACACGAAAGTTGGGAAACAATCAATTATTCTGGGCCATTGGACCAGTCCATGCACTTAAAATGTTTTTGTACTTGTGAGGTATTAGTACTACTTCTAAATATAGATAATATAATTCTATTCAATTATAACAAATTTGTATGTATACCTTTGAATTGTGACACTTAATTTTTTATTTTTATCTAATGGTTGATTAAATTATTGTAGTCCTGAATATCATTACACCATGTAAATCAAATCAAACTTTTGTGAGCCATATATGATCACTTAGAAAAAAGTATGTTATTTTTATATAGATTATTGTTTTAAGTCATGTTTTTCTTTTCCCATTGTAGCACAAAAAATGAAATTGCGCTTTGCTTGTTTTTCACTGTTGACCTTTCTTTCCTTGGGGATCATGGATTTCTTAGTTCATTCAAAGTGGAAATTCATTGAGTTGGACCCACTGTTAGCACCATTTTTCTTCACCATCATGAAAATTATAGGAGAAAAAAACAAAAGGCAAAGAAACATGGTGTAACTTCTAAGATTCAATCATCCTCATTGTAAAGCACAAGCATATATTTTTGGGGGAGAAAGAGAGAGACTTACAATGATTCCTTTGAGGTTGATAAGGGTCTTGTTAGCCTTTTTATTATGTTGAAGAATGGTATGAGCAAGTTGAGGAACATAATGCCCAGCATAACTTTCTCCAGAAATATAAAAATCTCTATTCTTGTATTCTGGAAATCTTTCTAGCCAGTTAATCACAAACCAATAACTGTCTAAAGCTGTTCTACTATCTCCACTCGTATTATAATCCGATGTTCTATTGGAGTATGAAAATCCTACCCCAGCAGGAGACTCAAGAAATAAAACATTTGCAGCTGAAAATAAAATTTCAAAAAAAAAAATTTGAGCTTTCTGATTTGACCAAAGAATGAAAATTAAAATTCTAACTTCTTGCTAGGGCATAATAATAGTAATATAGTTGAATAAGAGATTTGACGTTCAATTTCTGTCTGCACCAAAAATTGAATGGTGTATTGATTTGATGATAAAAGAACAGAAATCATAGAAACGGACGTCATAGGTTGACATTCTAAAATAAATAAATAAAAAAAAAAAAAAAAAGGTAATATTGTTATAAGATAACAATACCTTTATTCCATGCAAATTCATTTGTAAAAAGTGTTTTGCCATCACTGAGTACACGAAATGGTCCGAGCTCTTGCATTGCTCCATAAGCAAGAGATGAACAACCTGGGCCTGTGGAGAAATTAAACAAGGTTTAATCACCATATTAAAACATAGAATTAACTTCTTCTTTTTATTTTTGAACCAAAACTTAGTAATAACAAGGTTTCACATACTATAGAGTATAGACGTTGATAAAATTTCTTTTTTTAGAAAGTAGATGCAGATAACATGTTATTAATTTGATATAATTATATCTTGTCAAATATATATTAATATATTTATCAATCTCAAAGTTTTGGGACTACAAAAACTTGGGATTATTGTTGTCGTGGTCAAATATAATAAACTTATAGCATTTTATTTTTACATGTCTATTTAAATTCATTAAATATATTCAAAACACTAATAAATTAATAATCCCAATGACAAATCCTCTTTTTATATGATAATAGCTTGCTTTAGGAGCAATTGACAATAGTTGAAAGTAAAAGTTTATTGAGTAGCCATAGTTTTTTAAATGAGGAAGAGCAAATGGGCAATAGCCGCAATAACCTTGTTAAAAAAATAAATTATATCTGAATTTAAAGAGGTGATGATACTGTAACTTAAAATGCATGCTAAGCTTGACTATTCTAGTGTAAAAGAATAATAAATTAATTTATTAAATCATACATCCATATGTAGTTTTTAATATTTTCTTTATTTTAAATTACAATTTGCAAGATAAAAATATGCAACACTCTCGCCGAGAAATCTTCCAGAAGAGTGAGTTTTGGGATTTGATTTGCAGAGCTTCCACAAAAGGCAGTGGCACAGATGCCACTTGAGCAAAAATATATATATATATATATATATATAATTTATTTATTTATTTAAAAATAATAACACTTTTTTTTAGAATCTTTTTTAAATAATAATTGAGCAAGAGGGGTTAAAATGTCTTTCAATAAGAGTGTGACAATTATAGGTATTTATAATAACAATAATATATATAGGAAATTTTTTAGGTGGAATTTTTTTTTTCCAATCAAGATTTTGGAAAAAAAAAATCATTATAAATATTATAGTTATATATACACCTCAATTACAACTTCTCATCTTCATAGTATTAATAATATAGTTATAAATAGGCAAAGAAGCCACTAATCATTCACATTTTTTTTATTGAAGAATAATCATTCACATTTTTGTACAGTAACACACATAATATTGTTGAAAATGTTCTTATAATTATGATACCTCCCAACCTATTCTAGGTATTATCATGCAAAGGTATGGCCTCACTTCAGAGAGAGAGAGATAGCTAGAGAGAAAAAGAGTCCCAAAGAAAGAGGGTGTAACCACCACATAACTAATGATGAATTTTTCAAGAATTCTAGTTCAGGTTCTTATGGCTTTTTTATGGGATATTTTAATACATTCCTATCCAAACCATCTCTGGCTATCTCCCTCTAAAGGAACCAAAAATGAAAAGAAATGAGAAAAAGTCCAAAACCATAGCCAAATAATCAAAGAAAAAAGCCAAAAGGATAAGAAGACTCTCTGCATTATACAAACAACCTACATTATTTGTGCTAGCTAGTGACAATTATGATCAGTTTGGAGAGATTGATAGAATAGATGAAAGTTTACCTCCATTGAGCCAAAGAAGAAGAGGCAAATCCTTAGAATTCTCAGCTTCAGTAAAATAATAATATAGTGCACGACCAACTAATTTATTCACTGTAACATAGCCACCATATTGAGAGAAATTCACTTGGGGTTGTCCAGGCAATTTCACAATCCTATCTTTCTCCTTCAAACCCACTTCATGAGGATGAACATGATTATCGACCTTATCGGCTTCATCGACAACATTACTTACCTCGAAAGGACTAGTGTCCACACCCAAACTTTCCTTCAACTTTGGCTTGAAAAGAAAATCTAGAGCCTTTCCTTCCTTACCAACGCTTGCATGAGTTTGAGCCAAAAGGCATGAAACACTGAAAAAGAATAGAACCCAACAAATGGTTTTACTTCCCATTGAAACTAACAGAGAGAGAAAGAAAACAATGGAAATGGATGGTTATATATATAGTAGAGTCGAAGAAAGATAGATTGTTTAATTTAGACGGGTACGTTTCAACTAGCATGAAAGGTTAAAAATGCAAAGAGATTTTCTTCTTCTTTTTTTATATCACAATGATAATATATGTGGACCAAATTGCTAGGGAATTGTTTGTTACCATGTGGTCAATGTTGAGAGAGTGGTTTATCATTTGTTCGAAATTTCCTTTGTTTCTAAAGGCTGTTAATTAGTGAAATTCGGGGATTATTTCTTTGACCAAACCGTGAGAATTGGAATTTGGTGCTATATTTAAAGAGTAATGCTACGGCCACAAACTATTTTACAACATTTTTACAAACTATTGATGTGGCAAATTTTTATTAGTTCTAATATGGGTCCACCATTAATACACATTTATGTTTATTTATGATTATTTGAAAATTATTAAAGCCACATTAACAGTTTGTAAAAATGTTGTAAAATAATTTGTGTCTGTAGCATTACTCATATTTAAACTGCAATATATGTTTCCATCTATCAATTTGTCAATATTATAGAGAAGTTGCAGTTTCAAATTTAAGGTGTTTG
Organism: Quercus ilex subsp. ballota; assembly: GCA_032727855.1. Classification (NCBI taxonomy): domain Eukaryota; kingdom Viridiplantae; phylum Streptophyta; class Magnoliopsida; order Fagales; family Fagaceae; genus Quercus; species Quercus ilex. The sequence goes on from CM064911.1 coordinate 11,500,950, forward strand.
CGGTGTATTTTTTTTATATTTTTGGAAAGATTCAATTTTAGAAATAACCAAAAAAAAAAAAAAAAGAAGGAAATAGATAAAATTCCTTTGTAGTTTTACTTTAAAATCCAAAAAATCTTACCACTGCACACCCTTGATGCGTTGGTCACTCTACAAATATAAGTACTTGTGGGGTGTGAGGGGCAAGGGCTGGAGTTCAAGTCTCCAAGATGGAGCTAGAGTAGAATTTCTATCTTATATAAAAAAAAAAATCCAAAAATCCTGGGTGTATTTTGTTGATATTTTGGACAGATTTATTTTTATAAATAATAAAAAAAAAAAGGAAACAGACAAAATCCCATAGTATTTTTACTTTAAAATTCAAAATCCTTTGAAAGTTTGAGTGTAACATTTAGTCCTACATAATTAATATTGTTTGTTAATTAGATAATACATAAACTTCCTACGATTTTTAAATTAAAACAAAGTTCCAGTAGCATTTTTTTAATGTGAAAATACAACTCTAAATATAAACATGTATATTATCACGTGAGCATGTATAAACATGGATAGATTTTGTGTTTTAGGGAGAAACCACAAATATTTTTGTGTATTTTTCCTTCAATTTATTAAAAAAATAGTACATTAAAATATTAAATGTGTCTTAACTTGTCTTAGTCAGAACTCAGAAAATTAGTTAACAAGTCCATTTTATATTATCATTTAATGAAATAATGACCCTACAAAAAAAGTATCTCTGGTGGAATCGTTTGGTGAGCAATAAGACAACGAAATAAGATAAATTTTCCTTTTTGGTTTTTACTAAGTTTAATAATATTGTAAATTTCGCTATCCGGCTGCAATGCTGTAATTTGTTGTCATTATTTCTTGTGATAATCCTTCATTGCTTTCTTGATACTAAAAACAAAATTAGATTACAAGTTACATCCTTTAAATTTTGAGTTATTTTGATTTTGTTCCCTTCTGTAAAGTTTGAATATTTTTCCCTACTTGCATTCATGTTCTTTAAAAACCGCATAATCTCCAAAACAGTAGCCATGAATGAAATAAGTAAAAAGGACAAAAAAAAATAAAAACTAAATTATATGGATTAATAAATTAATAAATAAAAAAATTGTTATTGTGGCTTAAATAGGGCTTAAAAACAACATAATTTTGTAAATTTTCGTCATTTTGAGTTTATGTGGTATTTAATGACCACCTTATCAATTGACATAGAAAATAAGGATGAAATTCAAAAGAATCAAAACACTATAATGTTAGGGATGAAAATCTAAAATTTTAAATTTAAGGAGGTGAAATGAAAATGAGATTGAACTTAGGGTGTAACTAAAAATTTTAACTTAAAAATAATAAATTACTTTACTAAATTATACATGCATGCAATTGCAAAAGCCAAGGACAGAAAAGTTTGATCCAATGTACTATAGGACTTTCTGGATGGCCCTTGATTTGATCTTGTCTAAATGGATTTTTCATTTTTCCATTTATTGTTATTCAATAATTGTGCAGTTTAATGTGAGACGCGAACTGATTTCATATATATACAAACAACAGCCTATTTTATATAATTGATAGCCATTTATAGTTTTTCTTTTGGTTTTTTTCTCTTTTTTGTGCTTTTGAAAATACATTACTTTGAATAGACCCCACTTCTATAGACATGAAGAGAAATGCAAGCTAGGCAAGAATGCACATGCAATGTGAGCCCTACTTTGAGATTCCAAAATCCAAATATCTTCTAGAGTAGCCATCATGGTATTAGTATTATGTAATATGTAATTGCCTAATAGCACCATTTAGATAGAACTATGAACAATTGTCTAATATTCATGTTCTCAAGACAACAAGTTTTAAAACTCCTAAAATTATGACCTATAATTCAAAAGACCATATGTTCTCACTCACTGATAGTCTGATACTTCAATCATTGATAGTCAGTAGTTTCAGTGCAACACTCTCAAATGAAGACTACGAAGTTCAAGTGTTCAAAACCCATGAAATCCAAATATGATCACTGGCCACCATAATTAGAGGGTCCCCTTATGGTTATAAAATAAAATAATTGATTTTTTTTAATTTTTGTTTTAGGAAAAACAATAAGTCTAGATGCCACTTTTTTTTTTTGGGCACAATCTATTAAAAAATGACTTATAATAATTGGTACATAATAAAAAAAAAATCATGAAAAATATAAAAATCTATCAAAAAAGTTAATTATTTTTCTTTTCCCATAACAATATTTAAAAAATGATTCCTAAACCAATACTCTTAGAATATCCGTTAACTTTTTCCTAAAAATAATACTCATGAAATACAGTTGAGGTGTATTCTACCCTAATAAGTACAAGATCCACCCAAGAAAAGAATTACTAACTTTTTTTAACAACCTATTAAAGATGACTGATTATAATTAGTATGTACCCCTTGAATACAACTTAGTTGTACTCCATCCTAATACATACAAGACACCAAATATAAGAATGGACTTTCTTCAAAACCTATTAAAAATGACTTATTATAATTGGTACATAATAAAAATAGTACTCATGGAATATAGTTGTTATGTATTCTGTGCACCCTAATAAATATAAGCCACTTAATATAAGAATTAACTTTTTTTTTTTCAAAACCTATTAAAGATGACTTATTATAATTAGTACATAATAAAAATAATACTTCTATAACACAATTGAGGAGTATCTCACCCTAATAAACACAACCATTTAACATAAGAATTAACTTTCTCAAACTATTAAAGAGAACTTACTTTTTATGTACATAATAAAAATAGCGTGTGTTCACCCCTAATAATAGTTTACTTTTTTTATATATATTTTTTGTATTAAATAATTTGTATTTATTGTTGTGGAATATCATGTCACAATACTTCATGAAGCAAAGATATATGTGAAGGTAAGCAAAAGATAAATAAATTACTTGTCAAGAGGGACTGTGATGCAATGATTGAACTGTGGGGCAGTTGTGAAGGACCTTTTGTATAATTAGATTAACAGAATAAGACCAATGGATAGCGATTCTCAAATGATTCCCATAGAATTGAGAAGGTTCCAAAAGTTCTCTGACTGGGATTTAAAGTTGTTTCCGTTGTGAAACTAATGGTCCGTATGGGCATGAACAAAAAGGAGAGGAAAAACAACACCAATAACAAGATTAATTAGGAAAAAAAAGTAATAGTACGAGACAAAAGAAAACTAATATAAGGTATGGGTGATTGGGAGAACAGTAAGGACATCCAGTTGATGAGGTTGCACACGACTCTAAGATGATGAGGTTTTGATTATTGCATTCAATGAATAGGATTTGTCTTTTAGAGAAAAATGACATGTAACATTTAAGTACATATATATAGGGATAAAAACAATAGTTTTTATTTTATTTATGATGTTTACATATTTGTATTGTAGTCTAAACTATTGATTCATTCAGTTTTCATTATCCATAATGCATCTATGTGTTCAGAAAAAGGAAAACACTTATATAAAAAAGTAATGTCTTAGTCTTTTGATCAGACTATTCTATTCTTTATTCATAATACACCATGGAACTACTTGTAGATCATTCAAATAGTTTGATTGAGATTCAACATATTGAAATGAGTAATTCTAGTGTGATATAAAAAATCACAACTTTTATCACAATTATCTTAACTGACAAACTATAATTGACTATCTGTCACTTTTACATGGACCAATTACTTTTTATCCATTACTCGCAGTTTGTCATGTAAACAGTTGTGGTAGGAGTTGTGCTATTTTTTTTATTTTTTTTATTTTTTTGGTGGTATTGAAATATGTTGCAGAGTAACTTTTCTAAATCAGACTATTTCACTTTTTACCTGGGAACAACAGATAGACCAGAAATTAGGATTTAGGAATGAAAATGGGCAATGAGTTGTTCTGGGGCTGGATTAATTCAAGCCCAAATCCAATTAATTGGGTAAAGTTTGGGGGGTGGGGAATAGAGAGCCCATTATGAGGGCCCAAGAAGCTTGGTGGGCTTGGATCTATTGTGTCCAATAATATTATGACAAGCAAGCAGCATCAGCTTCTTTATGCATTTTTTTTAGCCCAGCTCATCTCTGCGAAGTGTTGGACTTTACTTTTCATTTTCGTCATCTCCTTTCTTTTTTTTTCTTTTTCTTTTTTTTCAATTAAATTCTTACAAGTTCTATACATTATTATATGACTAATATTACCAAAAATTTTATAAATTACAACATTTTATTTTTTACTATTAACAACTTACTAACTTTTAAAATCATAAAAAAAAAAAAAAAAAATTGTGTTCATAATAGTAATAATAATGAAATTTTTATTATTATTATTATTATTACTATTATTATTATTATTATTATTATTATACACATATGGCATCTTCCATCTTTAAAGTAATCTTGCATGTAATAGTAATGATTGATGCCTAATATATTTAATATTATTCTATAAAATTAGGCGACTTCGTAAAAAAATTTTAATGAAATTTTTAGGTTTTAGCAAACATCTAAACTTTTTTAATTGGATGGAAAGAGAAAGAAACCGAGGCTAAAAGACTTCCTAACAAGTAACTCCTTTTTTTTTTACATTAATGTGGCACTGGGGCAAGTAAAGATAACATTAATTAAATAAACTTCTTCAAAATTCAACACAAGTTACATCCATGACTTTTGCTCCCAAAAAAAAAAAAAAAAAAAAGTTACAACCATGACTTGAAGCAACCTCTTTCCCACAAGTAAAATTAATTGCAATAGTACTATACGGATTCTCTTCAAAAATCTACAATGTAATCACTATGTAGCAATTACGTTAGTTATTTTAAACGTGTAGTAATTCTCTATGTAGCAATGTAATCAACATATTTTACATGTTATAAATGCATGAAAGAGGATTCTATGATTTTGTAAAACTTTTAATGCATTTTGCGTTATTTCAAAATTTCCAACTGTTTTTTTTTTATGCATCAAAAGGTAAAACAGAGGACTAAAAGCTAACTAAAAGCTAAGGCCCTAACATATGATTTTTAGGGATTTGCAGTACTAGTGTGTTAACTAGTACTGCTAATTCTATCTCTTTTGGTTCATTTGGATGCTAATTTTGGCTTTAACTTTATTAATATGTGTATCTGGGACTCAAAAAAAGAATAAGTGTATTTGAAATAATTAGATGAAATGCATACAGCACAAGTCTTTTTTTTTTTTTAATAGAGCAAAATCCCCAAAGTTCAAATCATTTTGTGTGGTTAGATAATAACATTTGTTCTTCAAATTCCTTGTTTTTAAATTTTCAAATCTAAATACAAACCTTTGTAGATTTATGCTATTTTTTTAATGTTTTTTTTTAAGTTAGGGACATTTCCCCTAAATATTATATAAATTTCTTATGGTTATCTTTCTAATGTGCGCATGCACTAAACTTTTATTTTATTATTATGATTTTTGGAAGTTTGAAAGGGTTTTATTTAATTTCCTTATAAGTTGTAATTCAGAAGAAGCATCTTTCCTTTTGTATTTTTCTATGTTTCTTTATGCAAATTGGAGGTAATGGAAACCAAGAGGAACCAGCTCGCAAGATCCTAATATTAATATAAAATGCAATATGCACGTTCTTTAATTTGTAATAGAAGCAGATTCTCAAAAAACAAAAATTGTAATAGAAGCAAATGCATATGAATATGTGATGGCCGCAAATAAGAATGTGCATTTTTTTTTATACCTACTTATTATAAGAATATTATAAGAACCTTCGAAGAAAACCATTAGTCCGAGTAATGACCAAAGAAATACAAAGAACATGGCGACCCTCTATTTTATCTTCACCTATAATTCTGGACATTTGACTATTGCATCCTCTTAAGCTATCTCTATTACATTATTGTGATAAACATAACATGATTCCACTCTCACGTTTGTGATTTGATACTGCTAGACAGTACTGTTTTTTTTTTTTTTTTAATAAGATAATTTTATTGAAAATGAAATGAGAACCTTCCCCCATCAACCTCCCTAAAACACACAGAAAGGCCCAACTAGCAACTCCATGAGCTGCTTGCTTAGCATAGTAGCATACCTAAGAATATGAGAAAATTGCTAATTGTGAGTCTGTGACTTGATCCCAAAAAAAAAAAAAATGATTATCCTCGCTAATATATGCAATAGACCCATGGGTAAGAGAAGTCGGGCATAGATGATTGGACTAGATGACATTAAGGGCGTCTTCTTCAAAAATAATATTAGTGACCCCAAAAACTTGCACTTTCAAATTAATTATTCTATCAATGTGTGATTTTCTTCACGCGTCAAAAAAGTTGGTTAGATATTAATTCTTAAATCTTCAATGAATGCGGCCTCTTTGAACACTTATTATTTTTTAGGCGAAAATCACATTTTAGTCCCTACATTTTCAGGCTATTCCCGTTTTAGTCCCTACATTTTATTTTTACCGCTTTTAGTCCTTATCCTGAAAAACGGGTTCCATTTTAGTCTCTGCTGTTACATCATAAACGGATATCGCGGACGTGGCAAACGGCATTGATAAAAAATAATAAAATAATGTCTACAGTAACTTGCCTTGGCACTGTTAGTTACTCCCCCCCTTAGTAGTCACGTGTCCCTCACGTGACCCTCCCTAACCCAAATAAAACCCCAAATCACGCCAATACCAAATAGAAATCCCTAACCCCCAAATTTCCTCAGCTCCTCGCTCATCAGTCACAACACAGATTGAAGTCCCTCACTAGTCACGAATTAATCCATACATCTTCAAATCAATTGCTCCTCGCTCACCACACAGCAGAAAACCATCTTCAAATCAACTGCTTTCCATGGATTGAAGCTCGATGTCGTCAAGTGGAAGCTTGAGGAAAAGGGGCCCAACCCGATGCTTCTGCTCAGAGAAACCCGTTTTGGTCATTTCGTGGACACCTGACAACCCTGGAAGAAGGTTCTATGGGTGTCCAAATTACTGGGTAAGGTAGTGATTTTGTTTGGGTTTTAATATTTTTTTTGGGTAAGGTCGTTTTGTGTAATGTTTTTAAATTTCTATATAGTTTCTAAGTTTTAAAATTTATTCTGGGTAAGGTCGTTTCGTGTAACGTTTTTAAATTTCTATATAGTTTCTGGGTTTTTAAATTTCTAAATTTCTATATAGTTTCTGGGTTTTTCTGGGTTATTTCTCTTAGTTCTAAGACCGTAATTTTGATCTTAAACTAACACAGCTTCATAATATTTGACAACCAAATTCTTTTGCTAATTCGTAGAAAAAAAGTAGATAACAAATTTTTTTCCTTCTTCATTTTTTTGCTAATCTGTCTTGGGAACCCAGAATTTCTTTTCTTAAATAAATAAAAAATTAAAAAAATTAAAATTTGGTTTTCTCAGCTTGTTGCTGACAATATAAATTTGGTTTTCTTGTATTTTGCTAATACAAGTGTTGGAATATTGTGCTAATACTATTTGCTAATACTATTTGTTAATGGGTTTTGCTAATAAGGTAGTATTTGCTAGTAAGGTTGTATTTGCTAGTACTATTTGTTCTTGTTTTTCATGATTTTGGTTGAAGATATAATGGGTTTTATCTGGCCCTTGGGTGTCAGGTTGGACGCAAGTGTAAATTTTTTCAGTGGTGTGATGATGAAATCTGCGAGCGTGGCAAGGTGCTGATTCCGGAGCAGAGGCAACGGATTTTGACCCTTGAAGTTGCCATTGTAGGCTACAGGAAGAGAGAGAGGAGGCTGCTCATTTGCCTGGGGCTGTCTCTGGTGATAAGTGGGATGCTACTCTGTTTGATGCTTCTTTTGGTTGGCTAAATAGGTGGTGGGGGATGGGTTGGGGGGGGGGGGGGGGATGGGTCATTAGGTGGGTAGGTATTAGTAGAAAATATATTTAGCATCACTCAAATAAAAGGAGCTGACTGTTTTGCAAAATAAAAGAGGCAACTCTTTTATGTATTAAAGGAGCTGGGTGCAAAATATTTAGCATCTCTCAAAATAAAGGAGCTGACTGTAATATATTTAGCACACCAGCAGCCTGTCATTTGATTGAAGTACATAGGAGGTCATCAAAACTGGAACTCCAATGCTCACATTCATTACATAATTTACTAAACTGCATAATTTACTAAACTGCATAATTCATTACATAATTTACTAAACTGCATAAACTGGAACTCCAATGCTCACATTGATTGAATTACATTTATTAAATTGCATAATTTACATTCATTACATATTCAACTGCATAATTCACCAAACCTACATAATTTACGTTCATTACATATTAAACTGCATAAAACATACATCATACATCATTACACATTAATCCATACATCATTAAACTGCCATTTACAAATTTAACATCATTACATATTAAACTGGCTATTGCCCAGCACATTAAACTCCAATGCTCACCAAACCTGCATAATCACCAAACTTCCCAGCACATTAAACTGAATATTACCTGCATATACTATGTAATACACTCAAGCTTCATCCAAAAGACATGAGTTTAAGCCTTTTAAAAATTAAAGCTAAAAACCAGCAAATCTGAATAATGGAAGCTGAATCATCACAATATTACCAATAATTAAAATTGTAGGGTCAATTTTTGCAGCCCAAGCCCACGAAGATATGGGTTTCGAGCCCAATGAACCCAAAACAATAAATTTGTAGAGAGTGGGTGAAAGAGCTAGGCTAGAGCTGAATAAACAGAAATAACAGCAATGTTTTAGGAAGAAATTGTGTTAAAGCGTGCTCGGACGCATGTATACTCACGTCCGAAGAGGTGTTTCTATATCACAAGCCTGGTTTACAACTCTTAGAAACTACAGTAATGAAATTCTCCCTTTCTTTCTTTTCTTTTTTTCTTTTTTTCTCCCCTCTTCTATCAGGGGCATCCCTCTCTTATATAGTACCCCCTTCCTCCATCTTCACCGTCCACTTGTTCATCATCCAGACGCCCACTTGAGTGCATGTCCCATCACACTCCCTTTAGCTTTGTGTGAGTGGCGGTAACTGAGAATGCACTGTTTAGAGGTCCTCTCCACATAAATGCGGCCAGGAAGGTAGGTGCAGTGCATTTAATGCGGTGGTTGAGGCCTGTCTCTTAGATATTTCCCTGTTCTTGTTATCTTCATGCGTGTCCGAGGTTCACTTCCCTCCTTATACTTGTCAGATGGATCACTTGAGCTTCCCATATGTCTGTCAGGCAAAGATTCTTCGGGTCCGAGGGCATTGGACTCCTCGGACAAATAAACATCTCCTCGGATGTTGCCCGCGCTCCTCTCCAGACATGCTTCCTTTACATGGGCCTCTGATTAAATGTTTTCATCCCCTCGGACGAACAGTGTTCCTTAAATGGGGCTTTGGGCCCAAGTTAGGTTGGGCTTTTCGTCCCCCACAATAGCCCCTCAAAATTGTAGTTTTTCCCTCGCGTCCGAAGAGAAAAAGTAAGATTTTGACTTGCCCCGGAGCAAAAGCTTGTAAACAGGCAAATTCGAACTGGCACGTGCGTAGGCATAGGAACTGACGCTTTTTTAATGCCGCTGCTGCTTCCACATTCCCAAGGCGTTGCATTAACTGCGCCAGGTGGCGCTTTGTCCTTCGTATCCAACGATGTTTGATTGATCCAACGGCCGTGGTTTTTTCTTCAGGATTTGGGCGGGAGTGCCCCTGACTCTTCGTTTGACTCCGTATAAAACCTCAGAGGGAGTTATTTTTCTTCACTCTGTGAACCTTCAGACGCTCCAGCAAGAACAAGCGAGTGACTCCGTCCAAATCTCTCAATCACCGATTTCAGTCTTCCCCAGAATCTTCACGAATCCCTCCACGAGCTTGCAATCCCTTTTCCGGCCTAATCCTCGTAAGTAATCGTCCACCGAATCCTCTAGTTTCCTCTTCGGCCAGACATTTTAGTTAAGTACCATGGGGAAACTTCAGTACTTGGTGGATAGCCCTGAGCAGATGGAGGCGTTCAGGGCCACGTATCGCATACCCCCAAACGTGGGTGTGAGATATTGCCCCCCGGAAAAGATACTAACAGACCGAAAGACGGGAGAAGTCGTTATCCCTCTTATCGCATTCATAGAAGGGGGAATGACAATCCCCATGGGTCCCATCACCACTAACTACCTTCGGAACCATAGGCTTACTCCCTGGCAATGCGCGCCCAATATGTTTAGGATCCTAGGGGCGATTGAGGACCTCAACCTTCACCTAGGATTGGGACTAACCTGGCGCGACGTAGTACATATGTACGAATGCCACAGCCAGCAAGATGCGGGGTATTACTTAAAATCCCGATCGGACGTTGTCAGACTCATCTCCTGCCTCCCAAAATCCAATAAAGGGATGAAGGACGACTACGTGATCGTCTCGGGCGCATGGCATGACGGCCATCATTGCCCAACCAAGCTTGGAGAGCCAGGTGGGGCATGCTAGATTTAGGCACACTAACCATAGGTTTAGGGACCTTGTCTTTTAGTGGTTTTTGGTTCTTCTTATGTCGCCATTTGTGAGACTCTAACATGATTTCGCTGCAATGTAACAGATAAAAATTTCGTTGCTCCTCGGCTCAGCCTTACGAACTTCGCCGCACTCAATTTTCTATTGAGATCGGAGATATTCGTGAGTGAGGACGGACAGCTCCGATCGGCTCCACTCATTCTGGGATACACAGGAAAACCGAAGAGTTTTCAACCAGTCGGCAACGTGATTGTTCAGGGAGACCATCGCCTTGCACGAATTGACGTCGGCCGGAGAGGTTTTTTGGCGCCGTACGATCTTGAGCCCGTGCCTCATCCACGTCCTCAGGCCATACCCCCTCTTGTCTAACCACTCCAACAAGTTCCCCTCGGACAAGCAGTTGAAGGTGAGAGGGTCGAATCTTCTACCTCCTCGCTAGAAGATCAAATAGACGGGTTCCAGTTCGGAGAGGCTTCAGAGGCGAACCGAGTGATAGAGGTGTCAGACGCCGAGGGGGAGACCGACAGGCAATCAGGCATTCACCTTGATCTGCTAGCTACTCGCCCTGAAGATTCTTCGGACGACAATATGGATTTGAGGAGTATGATGAAGACCAGGGGTAAAAAGGCCGAGCAGAAAGGTGTTGGGACCTCCCAAACGGTGGTGAACCTGCCCCTAGCGCCATCACATGTTCCTGACCCAAGCTTAAAGCCCATTCCTGACCTAAGGAAGAAACGACCCTTCATTGACGCTGAGGAAAAGCAAGTGCCGCCACCCAAGGGGCCTAAGCAGCAGAAAGTGGTGAAAGACCACCGGACTCACAGGGCCTCATCCACTGAAAGCCGCGAGGAGGCTTTACTGGCAGATGTCCGACAAGGAGGAGGACCCCGAATCTGGTCTCCAAAGTTGGAGTTGGAGGGCGCTCCGATCCTGTGGGATACCTCCCTCAGGAATTATGACGGAGGTAGGGCAGGCTATGTTGCCGAGGCTCTGCAGCAACCGCTCCTCCTCCCCCATGACATGGAGTCCTTCAGGCGTTTCAACCAACAGGAGCTCTTTCAGTCCCTTAAGAGGGACGTAGCCATGGTAAGTGACCTCAGTCCGTTTAGCCGAATCTAGACTCGCTTCTCTTTTACCACGCTTGACATTAGGAATCTCTATTGTGCAGCTCACCCAGCAGATCTACGTGGCTGAGGAGTGGAACAAGAGGAACCACCTCGAGGCCCAATCAGCATTATGTTCCCGCGATGAGGCGGAGAAGGCGCTGGGCCAGCTGAAAGAGGATTATGGCCGTCTGTCCGAAGACCTCAAAGAGATGACCAGCCAAAAGAGGAGTCTTGAGGCTGGGATCAAGAACGCCGAGAAACAGGCTGAGGAGCAGCGCAAGCAGTTAAACATGGCAGAGATCAATCTGGCGACCGAGAGGGAGCTGGTAAAGGGTCTCCGGGCTGAACTGCTGAGGGCCAAGGCGAGCACCCAGGTGGCCGAGAATAATGCCAAGCTGGCCAAGGAGGCGGTTGAGGCCGAAAGAAAAGCGGCTTACCAGTTGGGAGTGGAGCAGACCTCATCCCAGCTCATGGAGCAATTTGCTATGGTTAGCCGAGATTACTGCGGCATAACTTGGAGCAAGGCACTGGACGCCGCCGGAGTACCGACTGACTCTGTTCTGAGGCTGCCCGAGAGCGTATACTACGATCCTGAGATCCGAGAGCTCTCGGAGGATGACCCCGCTGCTCGGCTTCCAGAGGCTTCGGAGCCGAACATAGTTAGTGAAGCTCCCCCATCCACCCTTCAGGCACCAGAAGAGGCTGGTCAGCTAGGTGTCAAAGGCAAAGAGTCAGCCGAACCAGCCAAAGGCAAAGGCAAAGAGTCAGGCAAAGAGAAGACTCCTGCTGGGCCTAAGGATCAGGCCCCTGAAGCGCCTGCTCCGACTGACCAAGTTGCTGATTCTGTGCCCCCTCCTGCAAAAGAGTAGATACATAGGGCTTTTCTTTTTGCACTTGTACTTTCTTTTGTTTTTGTCCGAGGAATTGTAAACTCTTCTCTTATTTATGGAATGGCTTCCCCTTTTGCTTCTAAAGTTTTTAGTACATGTCTTATTACTTATTACTGCTACTCGTAACTGCGCATTATACTTACGACAAAATGATACGAACAGACTTGATTGATACATCGCATTGATGCCGTGAGTAAGTGAAATTGATGTTGAAAAGAACAGTCCGGATAAATGTTATTAATAAGTAATAATTGCTTCGAGTAGTACAACTAAGGGAAACAGTCATAAGTAAAAACTATTTTTGAACGCAAACGAATGTTAACTAACTCACATCATCTGCTCCGAGGACTGCAGGCATGATTGGATTTAAGTTTAAACACTATAGAACTGTAACCGAGTGTTAACTAACCCTAATCATCTGGTCCGAGGACTACAGGCATGATTGGATTTAAGTTTAAACACTATAGAACTGTAACCGAGTGTTAACTAACCCTAATCATCTGGTCTGAGGACTACAGGCATGATTGGATTTAAGTTTAAACACTATAGAACTGTAACCGAGTGTTAACTAACCCTAATCATCTGGTCCGAGGACTACAGGCATGATTGGATTTAAGTTTAAACACTATAGAGCTGTAACCAAGTGTTAACTAACCCTAATCATCTGGTCCGAGGACTACAGGCATGACTGGATTTAAGTTTAAACACTATAGAGCTGTAACCGAGTGTTAACTAACCCTAATCATCTGGTCCGAGGACTACAGGCATGATTGGATTTAAGTTTAAACACTATAGAGGAGACTTTAGGCAGTGAATTGGCACATCGGTCGAAAAATAAACTTGATTAATAAAAGTACCTCTTGAGGTTATTTACATTCCACGGACGTGGTATTACATGACCATCCAGGTCTTCCAAGAAATATGCCCCAATGCCTGCTCCTGAAGTGATGCGATATGGTCCTTCCCAATTGGGTCCCAGTTTTCCCCAAGCTGGATTTTTTGCGGTGCCCACAACTTTCCTCAGCACTAGATCACCAGGCTCCAGAGGCCTCAGCTTTACGTTAGCATCATAGCCTTGCCTGAGTTTCTGTTGGTAATGTGCCAGCCGAACCATTGCATTCTCCCTCCTTTCCTCAATCAGGTCCAAACTCTTCTGTAGTTGCTCACTGTTGTCGGCTGGACTGAACGAGCTACTTTTCAACGTCGGAAACCCGGCTTCTAGAGGAATGACAGCCTCAGCCCCGTAGGTCATTGAGAAGGGGGTCTCGCCCGTAGACCTACGGGGCGTAGTTCTGTAAGCCCACAGCACATGCGGCAATTCTTCCACCCATTTGCCTTTTGCATCATCCAGCCTTTTCTTTAAGCCGTTCAATATGACCTTGTTGACAGCTTCTGCTTGCCCATTACCCTGAGGGTAGGCAGGAGTAGAGTATCTGTTTACAATTCCCAGCTCGCTGCAATAATTCCTAAATGCCTTGCTATCAAACTGTAGGCCATTGTCCGAGATGAGAGTGTGAGGAATTCCAAACCGAGTGACAATATTCTTCCATACGAACTTTTGCACATCCACGTCTCTGATATTGGCGAGTGGTTCGGCTTCAACCTACTTGGTAAAATAGTCTGTGCCGACCAGAAGGTACTTCTTGTTTCCTGCAGCTTTGGGAAAAGGTCCCACGATATCTAAGCCCCACTGAGCGAAAGGCCATGGGCTAGATAGCGGATTAAGAATTCCCCCTGGCTGGTGAATGTTTGGAGCGAAGCGCTGGCACTGATCACACTTTTTGACATAATCGTGGGCTTCCTTTTGCATGTATGGCCACCAATAACCTTGGGTGAGGGCTCGGTGAGTCAGGGATCTACCTCCAGTATGGCTCCCGCAAATTCCTTCGTGCAGCTCTTCTAATAATAACTCAGACGCTTCAGGATGTACGCATAACAAGTATGGTCCCGAATAGGAACGTTTGTACAGCTTATGGTCCTCGGACAGCCAAAACTGGGTTGCCTTCCTTCGAACTTTGTCAGCTTCTCCCTTTTCTTCTGGCAACGTATCTTCCTTGAGGAATTTGATTAAAGGATCCATCCAGCAGGGCCCGGCCCTGACCTGGTGAACCTGGATTGCCTCTGTTTTCGCCTCTGTAGGCCTGTGCAAGTCCTCAACGAGGATAATTCTCGGCAGGCCACGGTCTGAGGAGGTAGCAAGCGTGGCCAAGGAGTCAGCATGCGAGTTACCACTTCTGGGGATGTGCCGCAAACTGAAAGAGTCGAACTCTGATTGCAGATGTTTGACACGGCTCAAGTACCCTTGCATCCTTTCGTCCTTCGCCTCAAATTCGCCTTGTACTTGACCTACGACCAACCTTGAGTCTGAGAACAACTCCACGGACTTTCCCCCCATTCTTAGGACCATAGCCATTCCCATCAGTAGGGCCTCATACTCCGCCTCATTATTCGTTGCCGAGAAGTCCAGCCTTAACGATTTCTCGATAATGATCTTCTCGGAGGACATCAGTACCAACCCCACTCCAGAACCTCGTTGGTTTGCCGCGCCGTCTACATACACTTCCCAATGGGGGGGATTCTGTTGTGAGATCATGCCAACTGATTTTCCATCCATGCCTGGCGTGGGCTTTACTTCTTCTAACTGGGGCTCCGTGAACTCTGCCACCAAATCCGCGAGGACTTGACCCTTGACCGACGTGCGGGGCATATACCTTATATCGAACGACCCTAAGATTGTGCCCCATTTGGCAATCCGACCAGTATAATCAGCGCTTCGGAGTATAGCTTTAAGTGGGAGTTGAGTAAGGACAATGACCGTGTGGGCCTGGAAGTAGTGAGGTAGTTTCCGTGTGTCGAGTACTACCGCTAGGATAGCCTTCTCCAGAGGTAGGTAACGAATCTCGGCCTCATGCAGTGACTTGCTCACGTAATAAACTGGTCTTTGTACGCCACAGTCTGATCGTATTAACACCAGGCTCACCGCACAAGGAGCCACGGCAATGTAGGCGAAAAGTACCTCATCTGGCTCAGGACTGAACATGATTGGTGGCCGAGCTAGATAATCCTTGAGCTGCTGAAATGCCAAGGCGCACTCTTCAGTCCATTCGAACCCCTTCCACTTGTGGAGCAGAGAAAAGAAAGGCCGACACCTGTCTGCCGATTTAGAGATGAACCGATTGAGGGCAGCTGTCATTCCGGTTAGTTTCTGAACTTCCTTGGGATTCCGAGGAGCTCGTAGGTCGTTGATGGCCCTTATCTGGTCGGGGTTAACCTCAATCCCCCTGTGAGTCACCATGTAACCCAAAAACTTGCCGGACCCTACTCCAAATGAACATTTCGAAGCATTCAGTCGCAGCTTGTACTTTCTTAGGACCTCGAAGGTACTTTCAAGGTCCTTAACATGCTCGGCGACGACCTTGCTCTTCACCACCATGTCATCTATGTAAACCTCGATATTCTTGCCCAGCTGTGGCTCGAACATCCTCGTCATCATCCTCTGGTAGGTAGCACCGGCGTTCTTCAAGCCGAATGGCATCACTCTATAGTGATAGTTACCAATAGGAGTGACAAAAGCAGTTTTCTTCTGGTCATCCGTGGCCAATGGTATCTGGTGGTAGCCTTGGAAAGCGTCTAGGAAACTCATCCGAGGGTGGCCGACAGTGGCATCTACCAGCTGATCAATTTTCGGCATAGGGAACGGATCTTTGGGGCAAGCCTTGTTTAAATCGGTGAAGTCTACGCACACTCGCCATTTCCTGCTCTTCTTCTTTACCACGACGGTATTTGCTAGCCACTTAGGATAAAAAACTTCTTTGATAGCCCCAGCCTGTTTGAGTTTCGCTACCTCCTCTCTCACTGCGTCCGCATGTTCCTTGGAGGGGCGCCGAATAGGCTGTTTCTTGGGGGTGACCAGGGGATTCACCTTCAAATGGTGACATATAAACTCCGGATCTACCCCTGGGGCTTCATAAGCGCTCCAGGCGAACACATCGAGATTTCGCTTGAGGAACTCTATTAGCTCTTCCCTCTCTTGAGGAGGCAGCTGAGATCCAACTTGGAAGAACCTATCGGGATCATCTCCGATAACCACTTTCGTTAGATCCTCACATCGATTGCCTTCATCTGAATCTTCGACGGGCTGTTCCCGAGACTGTAGCTGCTATAAACTCCCTTCGGACATGGCAGAAAACTCGGATTGGGTCTCATGTTGAATGGCAGCAACTAGGCACTGTCGGGCAACGGGCTGATCCCCTCGGATCTCATGGATCTGCCCTTCGGATGGGTATTTGACCTTCTAGTGCAATGTAGAGGGGACAGCCCCAAGTGCATGAATCCAAGGTCTGCCTACAAGCGCCGTGTAGGGCGAATATACATCCACAACTATAAAATCCAGCTCCACCACCTCAGAGCCGGCCTGCACGGGTAGACGTATCCGGCCTTTCGGGGTGACAGGCCTTCCTTCAAAGCTTATGAGAGGGGAATTGTATGGCGTCAGGTCCTGGGGTCTCAGGCCTAGCCCCTTGTAAAGGTCTGGGTACATTATCTCCACGGCACTGCCTTGGTCCACCATCACCCTCTTCACATCATACCCAGCTATTCTGAGGGTGATGACTAATGCATCGTCATGGGGTTGAATGGTGCCCACCATGTCTTCGTCCGAGAACCCTATCTGCAGCGGGGCCTCAGACTTAACTCTCTTCAGACCTCGGCTTGACTCCCCTGCTGATGGTCGGCCTACCGACATAACTTTCAATGGCCAGGATCCTGTCCTCCCCGGCGCAGCGAAGACAACGTTTATAGTCCCTAGCGGCGGCTTCAAGGGGTCATCTCTTCGTGGCCCTGAGCCCGTCTGGCCCCCTCGGCCGCTGGAGGGGTACAAGAGGTGTTTCAGTCTACCATCGCGAACCAATTGGTCCAAGTGATCCCACAAGCTCCTACAGTCCTCCGTGGTGTGCCCATGGTCTTGATGGTATTGGCAGTAGAGATTATGGTTGTGCCTCTCGGGGTTTCCTACCATCTTGTTCGGCCATCTGAAGAATGATTCATTCTTGATCTTTTCCAAGACCTGGTGCACTGGGTCTTTGAACACGGCGTTGACCGCTTGAGGATTCGTCGATCCTGATTGCCCAACAAAATCCCTCCGCGGTTTACCATGGTTATAACAGTCCGACCTGAAATCCCTCCTCTCCTGAGGGATAACCTTGTCCTTTCCCTGGCCCTGCCGCTGGTCTTCTTCAACTCTCTTATACTTTTCTATGCGGTCCATCAATTGACGCACGTTGGTGACCGGTTTGCCAGATAAGGATGTCCTCAAACCGTGGTCAATAGGGAGGCCGAGCTTGAAAGTGCTGAGGGCCATTGCATCGTTGTTGCCCTCCATATCGTTGAACATCTCCCAGTATCTGTCTGAATACGCCTTCAAGGATTCGCCTTCCTGCATGGACAAGGATAGCAGTGAAGAGAAAGGCCTGGACACTCTTCGGCACGTGACAAAACGGGAGCCGAATGCCTGAGTGAGTTCTTTGAAGGAGTTGATGGAGCCTGCCCTCAAACCGTCAAACCACCTCATGGCAGTAGGCCCAAGACTGGAAGGGAAAACCTTGCACATCAGAGCTTCGTCTCTGGAGTAGACCGCCATCCTTTGGTTAAAATGACTCACGTGCTCCACGGGGTCAGTTTTACCATTGTAGATGGTGAACGTTGGTTGGTTGAAGCGCCGAGGAAGTTTGGCCTCCTCAATCCTGCGCGTGAAGGGTGACCTAGATATCTGATTCAGAGCCCTGTTCATGGCATCATTCTCCACGTCCTCACGTGATGGGCTTCTTCGTTGTCTCTGGCGATGGGACTCCTCTTCATAGGTGTAGGACTCGCTGGCTGGTGTCCTAGATTTATGCTGGTAAGAGACATCCTGCTTGTCATCAAGATCCTCCTTAGAATATGAGGAAGCCCGTTTCCTTTTTGCATGGCGCAACTCTCTTTTCAGTTTTTCCACTTCTAGTTGTAAGTCACGATTCTTCTCTGCATGGGACATATGACTTTCGCCCTGTGACTGGCTCTGGCTAAGGCGCACAGTGTGTACGCTGCCCTCATGATTTTGTCTCCTCTCTAAGTTTACGAAAGGGTCCACTTGTTGGGATGCCCTAGATTCTGCTTGTTGTTCACCTTGTCCTGCCATCATCAACTGTCGTTTTTACCCTCGCACAAGCTCTCCCCACAGACGGCGCCAATTGTAGGGTCAATTTTTGCAGCCCAAGCCTACGAAGATATGGGTTTCGAGCCCAATGAACCCAAAACAATAAATTTGTAGAGAGTGGGTGAAAGAGCTAGGCTAGAGCTGAATAAACAGAAATAACAGCAATGTTTTAGGAAGAAATTATGTTAAAGCGTGCTCGGACGCATGTATACTCACGTCCGAAGAGGTGTTTCTATATCACAAGCCTGGTTTACAACTCTTAGAAACTACAGTAATGAAATTCTCCCTTTCTTTCTTTTCTTTTTTTCTTTTTTTCTCCCCTCTTCTATCAGGGGCATCCCTCTCTTATATAGTACCCCCTTCCTCCATCTTCACCGTCCACTTGTTCATCATCCAGACGCCCACTTGAGTGCATGTCCCATCACACTCCCTTTAGCTTTGTGTGAGTGGCGGTAACTGAGAATACACTGTTCAGAGGTCCTCTCCACATAAATGCGGCCAGGAAGGTAGGTGCAGTGCATTTAATGCGGTGGTTGAGGCCTGTCTCTTAGATATTTCCCTGTTCTTGTTATCTTCATGCGTGTCCGAGGTTCACTTCCCTCCTTATACTTGTCAGATGGATCACTTGAGCTTCCCATATGTCTGTCAGGCAAAGATTCTTCGGGTCCGAGGGCATTGGACTCCTCGGACAAATAAACATCTCCTCGGATGTTGCCCGCGCTCCTATCCAGACATGCTCCCTTTACATGGGCCTCTGATTAAATGTTTTCATCCCCTCGGACGAACAGTGTTCCTTAAATGGGGCCTTGGGCCCAAGTTAGGTTGGGCTTTTCGTCCCCCACAAAAATAATTACAAAATATTTAACACCAATGACTGTTTTGGGTGTACCATAATAATTACAAAATGTAGGACAAAGTCTACCAAGCACATTCATACAAAAAAAAGACTTGGTCAGCCATTATATAAGTATACCAAAATGCCAATTGTTCTAGCAGTTACATAAACATATGAAGAGTGCTTTCAACATATAGCACAACAACAAAAAAAAGTCCTGCTTCAGCTTGCTATCTTTTAGCAGATCTCATTGCTGCCATATATCTTGCTGCATTCCCAGTTGCATTCAAGGTCTCAGTAGTGACTGCACCTCTCTTCCTCTGTCTTTTTGGTCTTGGATTGGATTGGTTATCAGTGGGGGGTGGAGGTGCACTTGTGGGCACTGCCTACAGCTGGGCTGTTTGCATGACCATCCTTGGCTGCTTGCAAGCACAAGCACAATAACAATTAATAGTTTGCCAACTGAAAAACAAAACAATGGAGATATCGAAGTCAAAATAGTATATTTATCCTCCTAGTGGTCCTACTGGCTTGGGATGCACTCCCAGGCAAGGAAGAGTTCCCTCCTACTTCTCCCTTGCAGCTCCTCTTGTTGTGTTCTAATTTCCCATATAACTTGCATTGTTTTGAGATGCCTAGACCTCTATTTTTTCTGTGACTACTAGGTTCATCAGGCTCTAGTGCCCTCTTGATGGGCTCTATAATGGGTTCATAGCAATCAATGTAGGTAGTCCTTTTGTAGCAAGCATTGACATACTTTTCAGCATCTTCTCTGTTGAAAAATATACAAGAAATGGCATGGCAACATGGCATGCCAAGTATGTCCCACTTCCTACAGCTGCACTTCTTCTCTTCCAAGTCCACAATGAAACTCTCCAGCCCATTCTTCACTTCAAACTTCGTACGACTAGCCCAACATGTTATCCACTTGCTGCATGCCAACTTCTCCTTGTACAGCCTCTTCCTTATCTTAGGACACAACTCAGATTCCACCTTCATAATCATTTCTCTGTTTGCTTGAAATCTAGTCATCAGATATAGCCTAATACATTCAAGTTGCAAGCACATAGAGAGAAATGGAGAATTAATCATTCATGAATTACATAGGTCTATGGATCATAATGCAAATGAAAGGGAGAATTATGCATACCATGGTAATTATAGGTTTGCTCCTGAACTTAACTAACATGCTGTTGAAGCTTTCACATATGTTGTTCAGGACGGTGTCACTCTGGCCATCACTTTTGAACATGTGCCTAGCCCAGATAGTTGTTGAGTGAGACTGCAGCCATTTGAATGCATCTTCATCCACCTCCTTTAGCTCATTCATTGCCTTCTCAAATGCTTGCTGATAGGTAGCCTTGGCTGTTTTCCAAAAAAGGTCTCTAATAAGGACACCAGGGTGATGTTTCCTCAAATTATTGTATAAATGTCTGCAGCAGATCCTGTGCTCGTACTGTGGCCAATTGTCAACAAAGGTGTTCACCAATCCCTGCAAAGCACAATCATTTAATTCAGCAAGCAATGAAGCTACCATCAACTACAATTAATTCAACAAGCAATAAATCTACCATCATACCTTCTGCTGGTCAGATATGAACACTCATTTGTTGTCATCTCCTATGTCAGCAAGTAATAAATTAAGAAACCAGGTCCAAGTGTCCTTTGTTTCGGCCTCAACTACTGCATATGCTAAGGGAAAATATTCATCATTGGGATCTCTGCCAACAGCACACATCAGCTGACCACCTGTCTTGGTCTTCAGATGGCATGCATCTAGACCAATGATTGGCCTGCACCCTGCCAAGAAGCCTTTCTTGCAATCTTCCAGGCAGATGTATATTCTTTCAAAATATGGTAGCCCAGTTGCCAATCCATGCTCGGCTGCCAAATCACCATCATTAAAAGTATGCACCTTAATCAATACTGTGCTCCCAGGACTACACCTTCTCAACTCATCACAGTACTCCCATAGTTGGTTGAGCTGTGCAGTGTGGGCCCCATCAACAGCATCTTGAGCTTTTTCTCTAGCCCTACTTGCCTTGCCTGCACTTATGTTAACCACATACTTCTCATGCACAGCATCCTGAATGTCCTTAAGCTTTATGTCAGGTTGTCTCCTAACCCTCTTCACTAACTTTTTCCCAATGTATGATGTTGTGCACCTTGGATTTCTATAACTTCTGCTGCATGTGTGTTCCATGTTCAATGTTTTCATTCTAAAACTCTTCTTTCTTAGCACCTTTGTAAGGTAGGCAACAAACTTGCACCCTGGCTGGCATCGGGCTCTCACTCTTACTAAGTCATTTTTCACAAATTTTATAGCCCACCCACCATCAACTGCATAATCAGTTATAACATCTTTAAATTGTCTAGTTGAGATGAACAACATATCCTTCTCAAACCTAAGGTGCTCAGCTTTGGCTACTGGCCTAAAGATTGGGTATTTGCTCCTCCTAATAGAATTGTCAACCTCAGCAATAGGAATGTCATCATCACTTGAATCATCACCATCCTCACTACTTGATGATGATTCGTCAAGGCTAAGCAACTCCTCACTCTCATAGTCAGAATTCGTGACACCACCACCCATTTGTCCTGGTTCAACCTCATCATCTTCAGCTTGATTGTCCCAACTATCAGTACTATCTTCACCAATATTTATTGGTTGAATTTATGGCTCTTCTTCTAAGTCACTCATTTCATCCTCACTACCCTCACTACTCTCCTCAACTTGGTCATCAACAACTGGTTCTTTGCCGGCCCTCCTAGCACAAACCTGCTCAGCATCTACCTTATGTGGCTCACCATGGTTAACATTAGTAAATTCAGCATTATCATGACCTCCAAATTGTGAAAAATCAGGTCTGTACTCTTCATCAGCATACTCAGCATACTCAGCATCTACACCTACACCTTCTAGTTCACTACCAGGTAACTCAAGTGGTTCATGCACTGGATGCTCCACAAAGACATGAATCTCCCCATATCCCTTCACCAAGTCAGTCATGAACATAGCAGCATCATCATCAACCACCTGATGAAAATTTGCGTGCTCTGGGTTCACACCAGGCATTTTAAACCATAACTTATCTACTTCAGTGTAGCCAAACTCCCTACAGATACTCTCAATCTCTACTTTTGACCACTTATCTAGGTCACAATTATCCACTATATCAATTGTCCCTCCCACATACACTTAAGGGTCCCACATGAAATGCCCACCATGGTGGACATGCAGAGTAAAAAGCTCATCCATCCTGCATGCAAGTTACGGGCAGAAAACAGAATGAAAAAAGATATCCACTTTTTGAAATTAATAATACTTTGTTAGGCTAATAAACAAATAAAAAAGTATACAATACTGACAACCCATTCACATGGACCCAGCCACTTCTTGAAAAGCAAGACACAATACAGACAATCAATGCAAATACCAACACAAAGATATCAAGGTCAATATAGTGGTCCCTGATAAACAATAGTGACACACAATACAGATAAACAACCACAAATGCCAACAAAAATACAGTCAGTATTGTGGTCCCTGATAAACAAAAGTAAAACAAACAGAGCTGCAAATACCAAAAGCAACACACAACAGCCAAACAATGCAAATCCCAAAAATATTCCACTATCACAGTCAGTATTATGTCCACTACAAAAGGTATAAAGGGAGAGAGGAAGAGAGAGAGTGAGACACAACGAGAGAGATAAATAGAGAGAGATTGAAATTCCAGAGCAATAACAAAACACAACATCTCAAAATTCCCAAATTCTCAAAACCCAACAGCTGAGATTCAAATGGCATTCATAACACAGAGAGAGAGAGAGACATAACGAGAGAGAGAGAGTTGGAGAGAAATAATACCTTCACAGCTCAGCACAAACACTCTAAAGCACTACAACAAAATGTATTTTTAGTGACGAAAATTAGTGATGAAATATTTTTCGTCGCTAAAAATACAGCTTTAGTGACGAAATATGAATTTCGTCACTAAAAGTGAAAAAAATTATATCATTTAGCGACGAAAAATACATTTCGTCGCTATTGTGATCTAAAAAATAGGCGCCAGTGGAGGGAAATTTTGGCGCAAGTTTAATTAAGCTCTAGTGATGAAATATTTCGTCACTAAAAGTTGAAATTTTTAGTGACGAAATATTTCGTCACTATAGGTATTGCTGTAATAGTATTAGTGACGAAAATCATTTCGTCGCTATAAGGAAGAATTAGTGACGAAAACTATTCGTCACTAAAAATAATAATGGTTTTGCACTTAAATGTTTTTAGTGACGAAATCATAATTCGTCACTAAAAGTATGCTACAGTGACGAAAGTTGAATTTCGTCGCTAAAAATCTAAACAAAATATGGTCTCTTTAGTGACGAAAATAAAATTTGTCGCTAAAAGTGTAACAAATTCTGGGTCTTCTGTGACGAAACAAAAATTCGTCACTAAAAGTGGTTTTTAGCGACGAAAACATATTTCAGTTTCGTCACTAAAAGTGGTCTTTAGCGACAAAATGTTTTCGTCGCTGAAAACCACTATAAATACTCCAACCCAAAATTTACGCTCACCCACTCAGCAGAACAAAAAAACTCACCCACTCAAATTTTCAGTCAAAAACCCACAGAAACCCAAACAAAAAAAAAAAAAGAGAAACCCAGCCTACCGTCGCTGATGAAGATGAAGCGTCGCCGATATCAAAGCCGAAGCGTTCCGTCGCCGAAGCCATTCGCCGAGAATCGTCGCGAACCATCATCGAGAGCCGTCGCAAACCGTCACCGAAGCCATTCGTCGCGAATCGTCGCCGAAGCCGAAGCCATTCGTCGCTAACCGTCGCCAAGAACCGTCGCCAAGAACCGTTGCAAATCGTCGACGAAGCCAAGAACCGTCGCCAAGAACCGTCGCCGACGCCGAAGCCAACCGTCGACGAAGCCATTCGCGAACGGTGACGATCTGTGAACCCATTCGCGACGATCTGAAGATCCGACGAACCCATTCGCGACGCCATTCGTGACGATTCGAAGATCCGACAAACCCATTCGCGACGATCTGAAGATCCGATGAACCCATTCATGACGCCGTTCGCAATGATCTGAGAACCCATTCGCGACGCCATTCGCGAACGGTGACGATCTCGACGATTTCACTGGTGACGATCTGAGAACCCATTCGCGACGCCGATTCCTGACGATTCGGACCATTTGCTGTCGCCTTCCTTCGCCGTGGCCTTTGTTCGGAATTGGTAAGTTTTTTTTTTTTTTTTGGTTATTAGCAACTTCATCACTCTTCTAATATGCACCATAAAGAGAAAATGAGTTTGATTAGAGCTTGATTTCATTACTTCTCTTTTAACTAGTTTTTTTTTTTTTTTTTTTTAATTTGTTTTGCTGAGGCATTTGGTTGGTGAGAAAATGTTGCAAAATGAAGGAAATCATTATTAAAGACAAAATTTATTACTCTAAAAAAATATCAAAATCATTGCAATTCTTTCCAAGTTAGCTTGAATTTGATTTTTTTTTTTTTTTTTAATACGATCATGTATGTCTATATCAATTGGAGCTTAAATTCTCAGGTTTCAAGCATCAGTTTCAATGGCAACCTCAACCAATCTAGCCTTTTCGGTGCCTCTGTTCCCAGTGGCTCATCTTCCTTATAGTTGAGTAATCCAACAATTTTAATTTATATATATATATATATATATATATTATGTACATATGTATCTCTGTTTGTGTATATGCAGTATGTGTATGTATATTTTATGAAAATTTTGTGTTCTCTTGATGTGATTGAAATTGGAATTATTGAATCAATTGTCAGGACATGTAGTGTGAGGAGCGTCCAACCCATTAAGGCCACTGCTACTGAAATACCTCCTACAGTTCCAAGTATGAACGCAAATTACACAAATTATTTGTATTTTAAATTTCTCTGTGATGCATTAGTGATTTTGTGCTTGTTTGGTGCTCACTTTTATGTTTATTTGTTTAGGATCAAGGACTGGTGGGAAGACAAGGATTGGAATCAACGGTATGTTTTCCTATGTGTACTGTTGTTGTGTGCTGTTTTGGTTTGCAGGTTGATAATGTATGTTAAAACTAGTTTTGCTTGTTTTTTTGTTTGTAGTTGTAGGGCTATGCATTAATTAAATGAATATTTATAGTTGACTCGAAGATTGGATGTTAATGTGAGGATTTATAGTTGTAGTGTGATTTATAAAGGGGTTTATGGGTTTGCACATTGTTTAAGTGTTGAGATATTTCACAATTTTAATAAATTCTGTGGTTTTTTCATTGTTCGCTTATGGGTCTATTATTAAGTAGTTTAAAGAGTACAGTACATGATAACAAATGTCCCATCTATCTTGGTTATGGAATATAAACTCTGTTTGTTTTGTGCAATGTGATAAGATGTAGGTTAGAGTGCTACCTTCATCACTTTTCTGATTGGTGTAAGCACTACCTGTATTACATGTGTAAGCTATGAGTTTGTGTAGTAATTTATGAGAGGATCATTTTTAAGACTGAAGTACTTATAAATTTAACTTTTCTTTTGCAGGCTAAATACACATTGTTTGCAATAACTTTGGATTTTTTTTGAAAGTTGTAAGCTTAGCTTGAGCAAAGTAAGTAAATTTTAGTTGAAAATCTTATAAAACTCTATACTTGTGATGTTGGGAATTGGATTTGTGGTGGTATGTTGTGTTGGAGCAAGCGGGTGGCTTGCATGGTGTTATAAGGTGGTTTAAATATATATTGAGAGTGTTTTTCAATTCTTGCAAATGTGAATGAGTATTGTTGATTAGATGTGATGAATATTACTTTATTCGATTTCAATTCTTGTAAATACTTTATACTTGTGATGTTTGTGATTGGTTTTGTGATGGGTTGTTGTGTTGGAGCAAGCAGGTGGCTTGCATGGTGTTATAAGGTGGTTTAAATACATATTGGGAGTGTTTTTCAATTCTTGCAAATGTGAATGAGTATTGTTGATTAGATGTGATGAATATTACTTTATTCGATTTCAATACTTATAAACACTCTATACTTATGATGTTTGTGATTGGTTTTGTGGTGGGTTGTTGTGTTGGAGCAAGCGGGTGGCTTGCATGGTGTTATAAGGTGGTTTACATTTATATTGGAAGTGTTTTTAGTTTCTTGCAAATGTGAATGAAACTTATTAATTAGATGTGATGAATATTACTTTATTCGATTTCAATACTTATAAACACTTTATACTTGTGATGTTTGTGATTGGTTTTGTGGTGGGTTGTTGTGTTGGAGCAAGCGGGTGGCTTGCATGGTGTTATAAGGTGGTTTAAATATATATTGGAAGTGTATATTTGTATCTGTAATGTATATTTGTTTAAGTATTAATATAGACTTGTACATTCATGAATGTGATAGAACTTTATCTAAGTAGCTTATAGACTTAGATGTTAGAATACATTATGTATGAGTTGTTCTTATTTTACTAAAGTAGGATTCATCTTATAATCGTATATTATTATTATCCAATATTTACTATATTATGTTGTCAAATGATTAGATTAATACTTAGATGAAGTAAATTTATACTGTTTTATTAATGATTTAATAAATATCTTGAATGTTCTTTATTAGGAAAAATCAAGAATTAATTATGAAAATAGAAGCAAAACTTCAGGCAAACATAGATGCGGGACAAAGGCACTTGCTGTTAGGGTTAATGAGGAGGTGCGTGTTTTTTCATTTTCTTAAACCTTAGTATATTACATGTTGTGATTAATTAACTATAAATAACTAACACTCGAATGTTAATTAATTAGACAAATAATAATGGCGGTCAAGTTCTTGAATTGGCAAAAGTCTACAAAGATGTTCATTTTAATCCAAACACAAATAAGTGGATACACCATGACGATTAAGCGACATATGTATGTGTATCATTTCATCCCTATTATTCCATTCTTATCATGTTTGTAAAGTTATTACATATGTAGTATTAATGTTGTGATTGTTGTTATTTTTTTTTCCTCTTTCAAATGGTAGGAAACTATTCTCAAAGTGCAAGAGGATCATTGTCAAGATCCTAATGCAATTCCCCTTACACAAGAGGAAATTTCAAACTTGGTTTTTAAGAAAAAATTTGGTATTGTAAAAGGACTTGGCATGAGACCTTCTTCTTCTCTAGTAACCACTGCCTCATCTAGTGCCTCGGTAGAGTATATTCATCGGTTAGAAAATGAGATAATTGAGCTCAAAGAGGCAAGAGTTAGGGACGAAGAGAAGCGAGCTAAGGAGCAAGAGGCGCGAGCTAAGCAAGATGAGATCCAAAAGAATATTCTTAATTTTTTAAGGAGCAAGGGTTATGATGACGGTTTTAACTATGGGGGTGGTTCATCTTCAAGTTAAATCACTTATTGGTAACACTTCATTTTTTATGTATCATTTGAAACTAATTGTTAGAAATTTTTTTATAACATAGTTAATGTTTTTACTTTACGATTTTAATGTAATAGTGTTTTTATATTTGTGCAGATTTCTTATTGGTGGCTTTAGGGGATTTACTTTTGGCATTATTTGAAAACA
The DNA here is from genome assembly GCA_032727855.1 of Quercus ilex subsp. ballota. Lineage (NCBI taxonomy): Eukaryota > Viridiplantae > Streptophyta > Magnoliopsida > Fagales > Fagaceae > Quercus > Quercus ilex. The sequence goes on from CM064911.1 coordinate 11,529,024, forward strand.
TATGAGAACATCTTTTGGCTTTAGGGGGTTCTAATTATATTATGCTACATTTTTTATATTGTTATAAAACATTTTAAGTTATTGTATGTGTTGCAAACAATTATTGTATGGAAGGAGTTTGAATTTGATACTTGTTTTAATTTTAACTTTGTGCAATGTATGGATCGATTTTTTATAAATGTGTTGTTGAAATAAATGTGTTAATCAAATGTGAGGTTTTAATAATGTAATGACAGGTTACAGGTTAATATCAACGTCATGAAAATAATAAAAACAGAAATATGTTTTAGTGACGAATTTTTTCGTCACAAATATGGCAACAAAAAATTGTTTAGTGACGAAATATTTCGTCACTAAATGTAGTGGAATTTTGTAAGAAATGGTTTTAGTGACGAAAATTTTCGTCACTATATGTGCATGGATTTTCTTAAAAATAGTTTTAGTGACGAATATTTTCGTCACTATATGTACCCGAAAAAAGTTTTAGTGACGAAATTTTTCGTCACTAAATATGATTTAATAAACTGAAATGGTTTTAGTGACGAAATATTTTCGTCACTAAATACTGTTTTTAGCGAGGAAAACATTTAGCGACGAAACGTTTTCGTCGCTAAAAGTTTTTTTTTTTTTTTTTACCAAATTGGACTTTTAGTGACGAAATTTTTCGTCGCTAAAAGTTGCCAGGACTTTTAGCGACGGGGCTACAGCGACGAAACGAATTTCGTCACTAAAAGTCCAATTTCGTCACTAAAGGTTCTTAGTGACGAAAAACTGGACTTTTAGTGACGAATTTTTTCGTCACTAAAAATACATTTTCTTGTAGTGGAGCTATCTGTGATTATGCTTGCCGATTTGTGATTTTTTGAGCTTGCCGATTTGTGGGTTTTTTGTGCAAATCTATGGTCTTGTGATGAGCAACGGGTAAGGTAAGAGATTAGGGATTGCACAAATCTATGGGTCTTGCCGTCATGTGTGTTCAGGTGTGAATAGCATCATTTTGGGTTTTATTTGGGTTAGGGAGGGTTACGTTCTGATCAAAAAAAAAAAAAAAAGGGAGGGTCACGTGAGGGACACGTGACTACTAAGGGCTGGGAGTAACTAACAGTGCCAAGGCAGGTTACTGTAGACATTATTTTATTATTTTTTATCAATGTCGTTTGCCACGTCAGTAATATCCATTTATGATGTAACGGCATAGACTAAAATGGAACCCGTTTTTCAGGATAGGGACTAAAAGCAGTAAAAATAAAATGTAGAGACTAAAACGGGAATAGCCTGAAAATGTAGGGACTAAAATGTGCTTTTCGCCTATTTTTTATTGGGAAGTAATCATAGAAGCTTATGTTGTTCACTAAAACTCCAAGTTCTCTAAAAATGCTCTACGAATTGAACCATCATGTAATGAGCTAAAGATGATTTCTCTAAACCAATTTGAAAGAAATTTTTTCTAATAAACTATATACTAAACACACACTTGATTAAATAAGTCAAATAAATTAGAAAATAAACTTAACCGACACCACCATAGAGGCCATTATGATCCAATTTTCTCTTTTGAGAAATGGATCAATTTCTATTTTTTAGTATGGATTATATTACTACCGGTACTCTCTACCCTTAGGGCCTTCGTGGTTCCTACTCTAGTCTCCAGTAGATCATTCAAATCTATGCATGTATTTCTCAATTGAGCATTCATATTATTCTTAAATTTGCTTGTAAGACGAAAAAAAATATTTTCCTTTGTTGAATTATTCCTAATTTTATCTTTGAATTTCTTTATTTTGCATTTAAATACTTTTAAACGGAGATCTTCTTGACTCATGGGTTAATTTGAACGTCTCCTATGAAAATTTTGAATTTCTTTATTAATAGTTCAACAATTATTCAATATCTCTAATTATTTGTAAGTTGTGATTAATTAATTATAATAATCACCTGAACAAAACAATGGCTTTCAAATTTGATTGCGGTCTAAATTTTCTATCATATGAATAATTTGATATAAAAGAACCCAAAAATTGAGTATTGTTATTGGTGCTGGTAGTCAATTCTAGAAAGTAATTAAATCAACATGACTTATATATATATATATATATACACTGTAATATTTCAAGCTAACTGCATGATTTCAATTTCATGCATGCATGGGAAAATAAACAAAAACAACAAAAAAAACTTGTAAACATGAAAAAGTGAAAAACGAACCAATTGAAGAATGAAAAGAGTATTTATGGACAATTAAGCAGAAACTCCATCAATGTTTTAAGCCTTTTCCTTCCTCTCAAATGGCCATGGTCTGAAGCCTTTGCGTAGTACCTTCTCAATTTCCTCAAGTGGCACACCTTTGGTTTCAGGAACCAAAAAGTAGATTGCTATTAATCCAAGAAAAGAAAACCCAGCAAACAAAAGAAATGTGCCCCATGAACCCAAAGCCTCTGTGAGGGACAAGAAGTTCATGCTGACTATCAAGTTGGCTGTCCAATTTGACATAGCTGCGACCCCTCCACCAAAACCTCTATACTTCAGTGCGTATATCTCTGCATTCACCATCCAAGGAAGGGCCTGTCCCCATGCCTAGGGAGTAAACTATGATGTAAAACCCTAGTAGTAAAACTGCAAACAGCCCTAATTTGCTAGGGCAACCCTCATCATACCACACTCGATGTTGTTGAGTACACATGTTTCCTATTGCCTTTTCATTTGCCAAGCAAGACCCAGGTTGGAACTGCTTACCCAAAAAAAAAAAAAAAAGTCAATACATGAAGCTCATGAAGTATACAAGATAATAGGGTATGGGTGAGTCATGCCAAAACAACTAATTTGTAGCTAAATGGTACAAAAACCTAATTCAAAACTTTTTTTTTAAGGTAGAATTTTTACTCTAGCAGCCTAATTTAAGTGTATATATGTGTGAAGCTCTTTCCTGGAGACTTGAACATCAGCTCTTATCCCCCACACCCCACAAGCACTTATACTTGTGAAGTGACCATCGCACTAAAGATGATGTGTCAGGTCAGGATTGATTGGCGTAAAACACACCTTTTACGCCAGCTCCTGACCCAATTTAATCTCTTGCCAAAATGGCTAGAGTCATAGTTGTTTATCCCTGGTGCATGTTGAGAAGATTGATAAAACACAGTAGATAGCATAACAAGGCCAATGATAATTAAACTGTGGAGGTGAAAGATTCACCCAGCCAAATTTTACCTTTCTTGGGTTAAACCTTAATCTTTAATCTCCAACGAGAGGGAAAGAGTAGAGACTAGAGAGATTATTTTTTTATTATGAGAGAGAGTATTAAATCGGAAGACAATTTAGTCATTTTCTTTGAGCTAGACACTAGCTAAAAGTAGCGCCGAAAGTCACATACATAACTTCTCCGTCAAAGGTAACCTCTAAAATAGACGGCAAGAGGTACATTATAACAAAAATCTCAAATTAGAGAGTTACTAGTGCAATTTCAAAATTTGGGAAGACATTATAATTTGGGTGAAAATTCAATGTAAAAGTATAATTTTCCCTTAGTTATATTAGCCTCTTTTCCTATGAATAGTTGAGACTTTTTTTCTTTTTTAGAGTTTTACAACCTACAGTGTCCGCTCTTAATGATAATTCTTTATCATCAAACTAAGACATCAATCGATTTTTGATGTATCTCTTATTCAACCATCAGAGACTTTACCAGTTAAAGTAATTAGAATTCACAAGAATAGTCCGTTGCAAAAATTCTGAAGATCCAACTGATTTTTTGGCCCAAAATTTAGTTAAATGGGCCGCATTTTGTGAAGACTATGGGCCTGCTTCCATCTTTTCTATTCCTGTCTTGTATATAAATTCATATTTTTCAGCCCATAAATTTTTGGACTTTTACTTGTGCACGAAGATCCAAAACATTTTTTGGCCCACAACTTTGTTAAATGGGCTACATTCTGTAGTTATGGGCCTGCTTCCAACTTTTCCATTCCTATCTAGTATATAAATTCATGTTATTCAGCAACAACAATCAAAAAAAAAAAAAAAAAAAAAAAAATACAACTCAATTTGAAATTTTCATCATCCTTAAGATGGTGAAGGAGAAGAGGTTTGATAGACTTCTAAATAAACATGCATTTCATTATTTAAGTGTTACAAGGATGAAAGGTGCTTTGCTTAGGTATTTTTTATACTTGGGATAGTTTTGTATTCCGAACCTTTTTTTTTTTTTTTTTTTTTGAGAATCCCTCCAAAAATTTTATAACTTAGAAAAGTGGCTTATCAGCCGAAACAAGAGTACTGATGTCTAGAGGAACAGACTCTGTCTAGACAGAGAAAGAAGAATAAAACTTAGCTCTCTTTGCCAAGGCATCAGCAACATAATTACCTTGTCTATAGGTATAAGAGAAACTAAAACTCCTAAGAAAGCTTACATAAGACATAGTATCTTTAACTAAGTGACTAAAAGCATAATGAAATGGAATGAGTGTTCCGAACTTGTTAGTGGATGAGTAATTAATACCCATCTAAAATGGGAATTTTGTACCACAATAACTTAAAACTGTGAGCATTTATATATTTCTAGTAAGTGTAGCAGGTAAAGTACATTCAATTTATTCTTTTCATTGATTGATAACTTGTAACTCCATACTATATAATTGTTCAACTTAATCATCATTTGATTTCTCCTTCTGTGCTGAACTTGAAAAGTACCATATAATGGCAAATTAAAACCCCTTGATTAACAAGTGGTTATTACAATGAAATTTGTTTTAGTAAAGGGCAATAGACATGTTGATTGTCCCATGCTTTTTAATGTAAGCAACATATTGATAAATAAATCATATATAGGTGCATCCACTGCCTTTTGAACCCACATTTACAATCCCAATTTCACTGTTGTATGGAAAGTATTATTAATTGAACTCAACATGATTGGATTTGTTGAGGGAAAAAATCAAAATTAAAATAGAATTGTGCTTTGCTCTGAATCAGAATGGCAAATGCTTGCTATTTTACTCATGGTTATTGAAAACAATCAGATAAAAAAGTTAGTTGGCACTAGAATTGCAAAGCTGAACCCTAGAACAGGTCAATGATATGGCCAACTAAGAGACTAAAAGAAATTATTATGACCTAGAATAAGGAAGGGGTTTGCCACCAAGGAAGTGACTGATCAAAGAAAGTGCTCTCAGTGGCTGGTAGCTTGGCACTTGATGCCCTGCCCCTCTTACAGTTGCAAATGTTAGGTCTCCCTTATACTTCTGTGCATACCCACCAACCTATAACACCAACAACAAAATAATTATTTAAAAAATGTACATATATGGTAATTCTTTTAGAAGTAAAAAAGACTTATGAAAATACCTGAAATAAAAATGATAGGCAAAACAAGAAGTCTTGAGTCACAACGTAATTAGAAAGTACTCTAGGAAAAATAAAGTTACCTCTCCGCCGATGAACCATGGATACCATGCAGTCTCTATAGGAAGCCTCATTTTGTTTAAGGAGTACTTTGTTGAAGTAACAGGAACCCTTCCATCAGTATCACCGCTGCATTTCACCAAACAAAGACTCATTTCAAATTTGAAAAAAAAATTAACTATCATATATTGATAGGATAATGATGTGAAGTTAAAATCCACAATTCTTCTTTTGACCTTTAGGTGAAGTAAGCTAAATCATAAATAACCTCTTTTTCTATTAGGGTGGGGTAAGCACTGAAAGAATGCCAGTTAGAATTAAGGTTAAGAATTCAAATCAAAAGTCCTTTCGTATTTTATTACACCAATCAAGGTGATGCTTATCTAGTAATTAAATGGATTCAATAGGATTTGATTGCTTCTAGTATTATGTGGTACATAACCTTTTTTATTTCCTTTAAATTCTAAGTAGTGGGAGTTTTGTTATCCAAGCAACCATGAACCATGTAATTATCCATAAACGAATTGATAATGATAATAATTTAAGGGTTCAATTAACAGGTTTCCTTAGTGTGTTTATTAATGGATCATTTTAGAAAGTTTTTACACTACTTTTATAGAAAATATAAAAAACTATGAAATAAAATAAAAAAATCATTTACCTTTTTCTTTACTTAAAAAAAGTTCTAAAAAAAATTTCCTAAACCAATGTCTTCAGGATGGCCGAGTTAAATTTTTTTTCATTCCCTTAAGTCATTAACCATGCCAAAGATGATACTCTTACCTGAAAACCCACACTCTAATGCCATTGGCCATGAATTCTTTCAAAAGGGGAATGATGGTTGATGGGCTATCTATCCATTTTTCAATGATATCACTGCATGGTTCCCAGTCATGTGTGAGTTTAGTAACATTGGCATGCATGGCTTCTTGAACTTCAGGCCGATTCAGATAAGCATACACGTAGTAATCACTACATGGATCCATATCCAATATCTGCACACAAAAAAACAATAGAACAATTTATTTCAAATTATTAAGAGCAAATTAACATTCATATAATTTCATTATATAAATGAGCCCCTCTTTTTAAAAATTTAACTTCCAACTTCTAAGATTCATGCAGCATGAACAGTGGTTGAAGAAAATTATTTTCCTAAACTACTTTTTAAGCTAAAAGTACAGTGTTTGTTAAAAATTGAAGTTCTAATGGATCTTAGAAATCATGCGCTTTCTAAAGGAAATAAAAATTATAAAACTTACAAGAACGTGTTAAAGATATTATGATCTAAGAGATCCAAATTTATTACCGACCCATATACTTGTACTACAATCTACAACTAAGATTAGGGTTATCTCGCTTATCCTGTAGCAAAGTATATGGACTTATAATAAGTTTGGCCCTCTTAAACACAATACATTACAGTCCTCCACAATCAACAGAAACTTTCATTATCAGGAAAAATAAAAAATAAAACTTACCGAGGCTTTCTTGGGATGAACTGTGAGATTGGAATTGTGGCACAAGGGAGCATAAATGTTATAGATATTAATACGGTCGGTAGATACTGAGACTGAATTATAGCCTTCATTGCACTGCCTAGACGGTTTGGTTGCATTGGGTGAGAAATCACAATACTTTTGTATTTTGTTGTTAGCTTCCTCGGAAATGATAACATGGGTGGCAAGGTAATCATACATTCCCTTTTCGTCTGTGTCATCATTAATCACTGCATTTCCAATCTGCATATATAATGAACAAGAAATCAATGAGATACATGAACATTGAAATAACACAATCTATTGTGAACTATAGAATATAAAGGGAATGAGAGCAAGACTGAGATGCTATTTTTGTTTTTACTTTTTTTTTAATCTTTAATCTATATGCATGACTAACTCAACCTCTCCATTTCATAGTATTTATTTATAACTTTACTAACTTATTAAGATTTTTTTTTTTATTAAAAAAAAAAAGGATAAAAGAATACTTAAACATTTTTGTAACAAAATTTATAATTGTAGAAATTTTGTGCCTATTTGTATAACAGTAGCTCAAAGGGGATTACTTTTTTTTTTTTTTGTTTTTTTTTCCTTCCCTTCTTACTTTAGTTTATATTTTGAACCTAATTTGCACCACAGCTCTTCCCAGGAAAACATGATCATCATCATGAATTAATAGTTCTAATTCTACTATTTAAAATATTGTTTCCCACAGCTTACTTTTATTATTATTATTATTTTTTTTTTTTTTTTTTTTTGAGAGTCTACAGCTTACTTTTATTGATAAAATTGTACTTAGAAAAAAAAAAAATTGTGATAACCAAACATGCATTTAATCGTGATAAACAGCTAACAAATTTAACAGTACCCAAAGTGGGTAATGGGCCGAATGTGGCCCAGATGGTCCATAGAGTGGTCCAATTCATATAATAAATTAACCTAATTTGTGACCCAATAATGATGGCCGAAATCATGACAAACTACAGTGCTAACACGAAAGTTGGGAAACAATCAATTATTCTGGGCCATTGGACCAGTCCATACACTTTAAATGTTTTTGTGCTTGTGAGTTGTGAGGTATTAGTGCAATTTCAAAATATAGATAATAAAATTCTATTCAATTATAATAAATTTGTATGTATACCTTTGAATTGTGACACTTAATTTTTTATTTTTATCTAATGGTTGATTAAATTATTGTAGTCCTGAATATCATTACACCATGTAAATCAAATCAAACTTTTGTGAGCCATATATGATCACTTAGAAAAAAGTATGTTATTTTTATATAGATTATTGTTTTAAGTCATGTTTTTCTTTTCCCATTGTAGCACAAAAAATGAAATTGTGCTTTGCTTGTTTTTCACTGTTGACCTTTCTTTCCTTGGTGATCATGGATTTCTTAGTTCATTCAAAGTGGAAGTTCATTGAGTTGGACCCACTGTTATCACCATTTTTCTTCACCATCATGAAAATTATAGGAGAAAAAAACAAAAGGCAAAGAACATGGTGTAACTTCTAAGATTCAATCATCCTCATTGTAAAGCACAAGCATATATTTTTGGGGAGAGAGAGAGAGACTTACAATGATTCCTTTGAGGTTGATAAGGGTCTTGTTAGCTTTTTTATTATGTTGAAGAATGGTATGAGCAAGTTGAGGAACATAATGCCCAGCATAACTTTCTCCAGAAATATAAAAATCTCTATTCTTGTATTCTGGAAATCTTTCTAGCCAGTTAATCACAAACCAATAACTGTCTAAAGCTGTTCTACTATCTCCACTCGTATTATAATCCGATGTTCTATTGGAGTATGAAAATCCTACCCCAGCAGGAGACTCAAGAAATAAAACATTTGCAGCTGAAAATAAAATTTCAAAAAAACAAAAAATTTGAGCTTTCAGATTTGACCAAAGAATGAAAATTAAAATTCCAACTTCTTGCTAGGGCATAATAATAGTCATATGAATAAGAAATTTGACATTCAATCTTTGTCTACACAAAAAATTGAATGGTGTATTGGTTTGATGATAAAAAAACAAAAATCATAAAAACGGATGTCATAAGTTGACATTCTTTAAATAAATAAAAAAGTAATATTGTTATAAGATAACTATACCTTTATTCCATGCGAATTCATTTGTAAAAAGTGTTTTGCCATCACTGAGTACACGAAATGGTCCGAGCTCTTGCATTGCTCCATAAGCAAGAGATGAACAACCTGGGCCTGTGGAGAAATTAAACAAGGTTTAATCACCATATTAAAACATAGAATTAACTTCTTCTTTTTATTTTTGAACCAAAACTTAGTAATAACAAGGTTTCACATACTATAGAGTATAGATGTAGATAAAATTTCTTTTTTTAGAAAGTAGATGCAGATAACATGTTATTAATTTGATATAATTATATCTTGTCAAATATATATTAATATATTTATCAATCTCAAAGTTTTGGGACTACAAAAACTTGGGATTATTGTTGTCGTGGTCAAATATAATAAACTTATAGCATTTTATTTTTACATGTCTATTTAAATTCATTAAATATATTCAAAACACTAATAAATTAATAATCCCAATGACAAATCCTCTTTTTAACCTTGTTAAAAAAATAAAAGAGGTGATGATAAAAAAATAAATTATATCTGAATTTAAAGTGATGATACTATAACTTAAAATGCATGCTAAGCTTGACTATTCTAGTGTAAAAGAATGATAAATTCATTTATTAAATCATACATCCATATGTAGTTTTTAATATTTTCTTTATTTTAAATTACAATTTGCAAGATGGATATACAACACTCTCGCCGAGAAATGCTCCAGAAGAGTGAGTTTTGGGATTTGATTTGCAGAGCTTCCACAAAAGGCAGTGGCACAGATGCCACCTGAGCAATATATATATATATCACTACAAGAAATTTGATCTTTAGCGACGGTATATAGTCGTCACTAATGCTTTAAATATCGTCGCTAATTATATTGGCGACGAAAAATGTCGTCGCTAACTTTCGTTAAACGAAAGTGGTAACAAAAAAGCTTTTTAGTGATGATATTAAAGTTGTCGCAAATACAATACTATTAACGACGACAAAGTCATCGCTAATAGTGACAATTGTCGCCATAAATAACTCGAGAACCCAAGACGAAATGTCGTCGCCACTAGCTCATTAGTAGTGACAAACTTTTTTGTCGTCGCTAGTAGATTATTATTAACGACGACATTTTTGTTGTCGCTAATATGTTATTACTAGCGACGACGCTTGCTGTCGTCACTGATAATGATATATAAGTGACCACAAACATGTCATCACTAAAAATTGCATATTAGCGATGATATTTTTTGTCGTCACTAATGATATGATAAAATATTAGCCATGACATTGTCGTCGCTAATAATATTTTACATTTTTTTTTTCTTTAAAATTTACATTCTGAATTTTACATGGGTACCTGTTGGAAAATAACAAAGCACAATCCTATGCTCATAATAAGAAATAATAAACTACAATTCCACACATCACAGATACTCAGAGAAGCATAACAACTGCTCAATCAATAACTACTAATAAGGAAAAACAATACCCAAGTTCAATATCATATACATAATTTAAATTCAAATCTACTGTCTTAAATACGAATCAAATAATAACACATTTTTCAAGAAGATATACAACCAAGCTTGCAATGAAATGTATCTCCCCCTCAACATCATCAGTAGCCCAAGGCATGCGACATTTTAACCTGAAATAAAAAAAATATATATACTAATGTAAAAGTCAACTAAATTAGATAACAAAAATGCGTACAAAATAGTTTTAACATCCAAGTAAAACTTTAACATTTTTTTTTTTCAAAAATACCATAGATGAGAAGATATGAAAGCTTTATGTATTTAAAAAACTTAACCTGTCTCAAAACTCAACTTAATCTTTATCCCCAAGATCTCCAATAGATTCATCATTGCTAGATAAATCTTCTTCTTGATTTGAGCTTGAAACATCATTATCACTATATATTTCTTCTTCATGGTTGGAGTCTGTATCCCATTTCTCATTAGACAAGTCATCATTGATGATCATACTTTCATCAAGTTGTACATATACATCATCAACAGCTATTAAGGCCCTAAATCTATTGTTGGCACTTCATCTCTATGTAACAAAGTTGAGTTTTCATCATTTTCTTGTGGAAAAAAATGACAACTAATATATGTTGATAGAGAAAAATATTGTAAAGAAATTAAAGTAAAAGAATTTAAAGCAAATAAAAAATCATTAATACAAACAAAATATCATATATCTAAAAGAACATATCATGATTTAAAGAAAAATAATTTAAATGGAGACACAAATAGATTGATAATTAAACAAAAAATAAATAGAAAAAATAAGCCTAATTCTTTCTTCTACTTCCCAAACCAAAAAGATAGCAGTCTAGCATCATAGGAGAATCTTTCTTTTGGAGAATAATAGAAAGGCAATAGACATGTTAAGGCAATAGACATGTTAAGGCAATAGACATGTTGAGTCCCAATATCCCACAAAGAGAGAGAGAGAGAGAGAGAGAGAGAGAGAGAGAGAGAGAGAGAGAGAGAGAGAGAGAGAGAGAGAGAGAGAGAGAGAGAGAGAGAGAGAGAGAGAGAGAGAGAGAGAGAGAGAGAATTAGTGTTTTTTTCCCTACAATATACAATACACAATTCAAAATACAATTTAAGTATACAATACACAATTCAAAATACAATTTAAGTTATTTATTGTTCATAGTATGTTACAAAAAAAGTGTAATCAATTATTACATGAGTTAGATATGTTTGAAAAGGCAAGAAATAATATAAAATTAGATTATATACCATATTTTTATCTATAAATGGAGAAATTGACAAGAAGCTCAAAATAATTCTCCATTAGTTCTACACACTCATACTAAAAAAGATGAAAATTTTGTGAGAGATGAATGACATAAGAAGTGGTTACATTTAGATCTCAAGAGTCAAAAAATAAAACTAATCCACTTTTTTCGAGTGATCTGTGTTTTTTATTTGTTCCCCCCAAGATATAAGAAATTAAACTACTTCTCTCATCCCCTTGGTACATTTTGGCCACAAAGGAAATTATTGAAATACTCTAATGGAAGTGGTTTGCAGTTTTAACGAAGATATACGGATATAGTTAAATGCATGTCTTTTTAGCCTCTGAATTCACTTTATTTGTCACTTCAACAGCCTATTGAACTACATCAAATTTAAACATTATTCTAATAACATATTGAGTAGATTAGTATTAAAGAAAGAGCAATGTTAGAAACACAACTTATTGTCCAATTTTTGCCACAACTCGCACGAGTTGTGAGTTATGGTAGTGTGGGCTCACAAGTTTTTTCCTACCACTTACAACTTGCCATTTGATAAATTGTGGCAAAAGTTTTGCAATAAATTGTGGTACTAGCATTTTTCTTTAAAGAACTAGTTGATAAATATTGTGAATTCACTATGGTTATCACTTCAACAGCCTACAACACCACCATCAAATTTAAACATTATACTATTAGCATATTTAGTACATCAATATTAAAGAACTAGTTGGTGAATATTGTGAACATGAAAATTAAATAAAACATGTAGCACTACAAACTAATAGACTCTTACACTTGGAAATTGAATAAATCCATTATGTAATGTGCAGTACACAAATAGTGTTGTTTTTTTTTATTTTTTATTTTGAAAGCAAACAATTGTTTTGAAAACAAACAATTATTTGTTTCAGTATGGCATTTGGTGCACATAAAAAAACATATATGTTCAAGTAAACTATATCCTTTAAGCATTTCTTAAGTATTGAGAAATATATCCTAATTACGAAAATAATATTGAAAAAATCAAACATAAAAAATCTATTCAATTTCCATTAGCCTTACTTAAAAGAATCAATGAAAACATATTAGGCTGCAACTCTGTTTTAACTTTTAAGGGGTTCTGAATCTTAGCATAAAGAAATGTAGTACCTGTTGCTACGGTTTATCATATTACATATTTATTAATTTATCATATTATATATTTATTAATCTAATGACAAAAACAGAGAAGAAAATTCATACATAGGGCCCACTTGTAGGACTTGGAGCAAACCTCAATATCAAATCTGTAAAAAATTGAAAAACAAACCAACTTGATGAACTGATAAACACGAAGAAGAAGCAAAGAAAGAAAAAATACAAACCAACTTAATAAACATAAAGAAATAAAGAAGAAAGAAAAATTTACATATTTATTAATTTATCATATTATATATATATCTATTAATTTAATGACAAAAATGAAGAAGAAAAGTCATACCTAGGGGCTAGGGCCTACTAATAGGACTTCCAGCAACCTTCATATCAAATTGGTGAAAATTTGGAAAGCAAAACTTGATAAACGTGAAGAAGAATTAAAGAGGAAAGAAAAACTGAAAAGCAAACCAAAGAGATAAGACTGGCTGAGAAAACAACCAACTGAGTGACTGAGAAAAATATGGGGATGATGCACTTCAAATCCGTTACGATAGGTAGTGCTTTTTTTTTTTTTAAACTACATCTCATGAGTTATTTTGATAGAAATTATATAATAATGCTAGTAATACAAATTATTTAATAAAAAAAATTATAAATTATTGACGTGGTAAGTATTTATTAGTAAATAAAAAAAGCGATATTAGTAGGTCTAGATGAAAACTAACAAAAAATTAACTACATCAATATTTTGTAAAAATATTATAAAATAGTTTATAACAGTAGCATTCAGTTGAGTAAAAATATTATAATATAGTTTTGTTGTGACTTTTAACGGCAAAAGACTAAAAGTAAATGAGGTTTGCTATTTGTTTGTAACTTGTGGCAGTGTGCCTTATGACACACCCACGTGAATTGTTATAAAATTTTGAGATTTTTTTTTTTTTTGAATCCAAAGAAGTTTCAAACGGCATTTTAACTTTTAATAAGTGAAAAAAGTTTTTGTACTATCAAACTTTTTTTTTTTGGGTCAACATTGTCAAACTTTATTGACTGTGATATTATTATTATTATTATTATTAAATAAGTAGAAACATCAATTCCCTAATATTATTAATATTACCTAGTTGAAATTTTAACTAGAGATTAACATTTTAAATGAGATAAAGATTTATAACTTTTTAATAAATTATATGAATTTTGGTTATATATATATATATATATATAATAGCGGTAAATTCGAAACGGTACACCGGTATTGACCGGTACCGAAATATCTCGTTCCTTTGGCCAAACCGGTACGGCCTCCGGTATGAGATTAACTCCCTTGGTAGCACTACTCAAAACTATATCTATTGTGGCATTCGTTTGCCACAATAGGCCATATATTATGAAAGATTTACATTGCCTTCGTAGAAACACAATATTGTGACAACTATTATGCTTCATCACAGTAAGGTTTTTTTTTTTTTTTTTTTTTTTGCTAATAAATTTTATTGGTGGGGATATAATAATTTGTGAATGGACAAATTTTATTATTTTGGCTCATATATCATGCATTATCACTTCTAAGTTTAATCAATTTGAATATGTATGTTATAAATATATGTTAATTTGATTTATTTATTAGTTTTTCTAAATATTATTACATAGTTGATGATTAAATTGGTTATGAGTTGAATATATTATGATTTTATAATGAATATACCATTCATATATGTATATCCATAATTTTATTAAGTATTTGTGTATCTTACGATATATGATATAGGTACACAACACATTTTCATCACGCACCATACTTAGAATTAGAATCTAATCGTTGTATTTGAAGGGTGTAATGAAAGGTTAATTCTGGTGAATTATGGTTACAATCAAACGGTTGGATTTAGAGAAAGGCGTGGTCAAAGTTTAGTTAAAGTTAGTTAAACCCGGTCAAACTTAATGAATGGTCCCGAGACCACTGGACTTGATGAAATTCATATTCAAAATATTGGTTATTGGGATTGAAGAGTATGGTGACATATTGATGTTGGTGAAATTTAAAACCAAATGGATGGTGAGATTGAGAGAACATAGTCATACAGGTACACAACATATGTTCATCACGTGCCATGCTTAGATTTGAAATCTAACCATCGGATTTGAAAAGTGTAATGAAAGGTTGATTCTCATAAATTATGGTCACAATCAAACGGTTGAATTTAGAGAAAGGTACGGTCAAAGTTTAGTTAAAGTTGGTCAAATCATGTCAAACTTAATAGATGTTCCTAAGACCACTAGACTTGGTGAAATTCATTTTCAAATCTCAATCATTAGGATTGAAGAGTATGGTGACATATTGGTGTTGGTGAAATTTAAGACCAATTGGATGGTCAAATTGAGAGAACATAGCCATACAGGTACACAATACATGTCCATCACGCGTCATACTTAGATTTGAAATATAACTGTTGGATTTGAAGAGTGTAATGAAAGGTTAATTTTCATAAATTATGCTCACAATCAAACGGTTGAATTTAGAGAAAGTCGTGGTCAAAGTTTAGTTAAAGTTGGTCAAATCCAGTTAAACTTAATGGATGGTCCCGAGACCACTGGACTTGGTGAAATTCATATTCAAATCTTGGTTATTGGGATTGAAGAGTATGACGACATATTGGTGTTGATGAAATTTAAGACCAATTAGATGGTCAGATTGACAGAACATAGCCATATAGGCACACAACACATGTCCATAACACACCATACTTAGATTTGAAATATAACCGTTGGATTTGAAGAGTGCAATGAAAGTTTAATTCTCGTAAATTATGGTTACAATCAAACGGTTGGATTTAGAGAAAGATGCAGTCAAAGTTTAGTTAAAGTTGATCAAACCCATTCAAACTTAATAAATAGTCCCTAGACCACTGGACTTGGTGAAATTTATATTCAAATTTGGATCATTGAGATTGAAGAGTATGGTGACATATTGGTGTTGGCGAAATTTAAGACCAATTGGATGGTTAGATTGAGATAACATAAACGTACAGGTACACAACACATGTCCATCACAACCATACTTAGATTTGAAATATAACCGTTGGATTCGAAGAGTGTAATGAAATGTCAATTTTGGTGAATTATGGTCACAATCAAATGGTTGGATTTAGAGAAAGGCGCGGTCAAAGTTTAGTTAAAGTTGGTCAAACCCAGTCAAACTTAATTGATGGTCCTGAGATCACTGGACTTGATGATATTCAAATTCAAATCTTGATCATTGAGATAGAAGAGTATGGTGACATATTGATGTTGGTGAAATTTAAAACCAAATGGATGGTTAGATTGAAAGAACATAGTCATATAGGTACACAACATATGTCCATCACGTGCCATACTTAGATTTGAAGTCTAATCGTTGGATTTGAAGAGTGTAATGAAAGGTTAATTCTCATAAATTATGGTCACAATCAAACGGTTGGACTGAGAGAAAGGTACGGTTAAAGTTTAGTTAAAGTTGGTCAAATCATGTCAAACTTAATAGATGTTCCTAAGACCACTAGACTTGGTGAAACTCATTTTCAAATCTCGATCATTGGGATTGAAGAGTATGGTGACATATTGGTGTTGGTGAAATTTAAGACCAATTGAATGGTCAAATTGAGAGAACATAGCCATACAGGTACACAATATATGTCCATCACGCGTCATACTTAGATATGAAATCTAACTGTTGGATTTGAAGAGTGTAATGAAAGGTTAATTTTCATAAATTATAGTCACAATCAAACGGTTGGATTTAGAGAAAGGCGCGGTCAAAGTTTAGTTATATTTGGTCAAATCCGGTCAAACTTAATAGATAGTCCTGAGACCACTGGACTTGGTGAAACTAGGTTCATGGGAAGGTTTTCAGTGGATTATTGGGTATTGGAATTGTTGATAGAAAATGTCAATGAAGAAATAATTTTGAAATGTGATGAACATCATGTTAACATTGACTTAGGTAAAGTTGATTAGGCAAAATGATGAACAAATTTATTATTTTGGCTCATATATCATGTATTATCACTTCTGACTTTAATTAATTTGAATATGTATGTTATAAATATATTTTAATTTGATTTATTTAGTTACTTTTGGTAATTATTATTGCATAACTAATGATTGAATTGGTTATTAGTTGAATATATTATGAATTTATAATGAATTTATAAATTCATAATATTTATAATGAATTTATTAGTTTGGTAAATATTGACTAATACCTTTCTTATGACATGTGATACAGAAAAATCAAAAATTGATTCACAATACGATTTACATTTTGATAATTATGGGTGTCAGTCAATATTTTGAATGGAATCAGAACCTTCTCGATTTTTTTTATTTATTTTTTTATTGATTTCGAGTTTCAAATGGGTAACATTATGATTTGAGAGTATTCTAAAGCAACAAGCCCTCCCTTCTCTCTCTCTCTCTCTCTCTCTCTTAACGAATTTGAGAATTTTAAATTACTTTGTAGGTTTCAAGGTTATTTTGGTCATTATTTAAGTTTGGGGGTATTTTGGTCATTTTGATGAGGCTAATGGTATTTTAATCATTTCACATATACTAAAGGAATTTATGTCATTTTAAATATTTTAAGAGGCATTTGGATGATTTGATAAATAAAAAATATATCAAAATTATTTTAGCCACATATTAGTGACGACAATCTTTGTCTTCATTAAAAGATCCCGTATAGTGATGACCTGATTCGTTGCAAATATATAATCTGCTTCCCTCCAATAATTCCCACCACTTTTTGATAGTGAAAATTTTTCCCTCCATTATATTTTGGTATATATATTTGCGACAACATGTTGTGTCGTTGCTAAAAGGTGATTATTAAAGACGACAAATTATATCCTCGCTAATAACCTTCTAATGGCGACGAACAATGTGTCATCGCTAATAAATAAAGTATATATATAATATATTTACTATATATTTTTGGCCACATATTTGCGACAATACACAAGGTCGTCGCTAAAGATGATTATTAGTGACGATAGATGTTGTCGTTAAAATAAACTTTATTTTAGTGACGTAAATGCCATCACTACAAAATTTATTGTCGTTGCTAAAAGTTTCCCTCCATTTTCCAAAAGTAAATAAAATTCCCTCCATAGCATTAGTGACGACTTATTAGCAACTATCTTTGTGTCATCGCTACCATGCACTTATTAGCGATGACCATATATTATCGTCACTAATGTGTGCCTAATAGTGACGATTTTTTGGTTCTCGCTAAAACATTGGTCGCAAAAGACCAAAATTCTTGTAGTGTATATATATATATATATATATAATTTATTTATTTAAAAATAATAATACATTTTTTTAGAATCTTTTTTAAATAATAATTGAGCAAGAGGGGTTGAAATGTCTTTCAATAAGAGTGTGACAATTATAGGTATTTATAATAACAATAATATATATAGGCAATTTTTTAGGTGGAATTGTTTTTTCCAATCAAGATTTTGGGAAAAAAAAAATCATTATAAATATTATAGTTATATATGCACCTCAATTACAACTTCTCATCTTCATAGTATTAATAATATAGTTATAAATAGGCAAAGAAGCCACTAATCATTCACATTTTTTTCATTGAAGAGTAATCATTCACATTTTTGTACAGTAACGCACATAATATTGTTGAAAATGTTCTTATAATAATGATACCCCCAACCTATTATAGGTACTATCATGCAAACGTATGGCCTCACTTCAGAGAGAGAGAGATAGCTAGAGAGAGAAAGAGTCCCAAAGAAAGAGGGGTGTAACCACCACATAACTAATGATGAATTTTCAAGAATTCTAGTTCAGGTTCTTATGAATTTTTTATGGGATATTTTAATGCATTCATATCCAAACCATCTCTGGCTGTCTCTCTCTAAAGGAAACAAAAATGAAAAGAAATGAGAAAAAGTCCAAAACCATAGCCAAATAATCAAAGAAAAATGCCAAAAGGATAAGAAGACTCTCTGCATTATACAAACAACCTACATTATTTGTGCTAGCTAGTGACAATTATGATCAGTTTGGAGAGATTGATAGAATAGATGAAAGTTTACCTCCATTGAGCCAAAGAAGAAGAGGCAAATCCTTAGAATTCTCAGATTCAGTAAAATAATAATATAGTGCACGACCAGCTAATTTATTCACTGTAACATAGCCACCATATTGAGAGAATTTCACTTGGGGTTGTCCAGGCAATCTCACAATCCTATCTTTCTCCTTCAAACCCACTTCATGAGGATGAACATGATTATCGACCTTATCGGCTTCATCGACAACATTACTTACCTCGAAAGGACTAGTGTCCACACCCAAACTTTCCTTCAACTTTGGCTTGAAAAGAAAATCTAGAGCCTTTCCTTCCTTACCAATGCTTCCATGAGTTTGAGCCAAAAGGCATGAAACACTGAAAAAGAATAGAACCCAACAAATGGTTTTACTTCCCATTGAAACTAAGAGAGAGAGAAAGAAAACAATGGAAATGGATGAAGGAGAAAGGTAGTAGGTTTGAATATTGGATCCAAGCTAGTTATACATATAGTAGAGTCGAAGAAAGATAGATTTTTTAATTTAGACGGGTACGTTTCAACCGGCATGAAAGGTTAAAAATGCAAAGAGATCTTCTGCTTTTTTTATGTCACAATGATAATATATGTGGACCAAATTGCTGGCGAATTGTTTGTTACCATGTGGTTAATGTTGAGAGAGTGGTTTGTCATATAAATATAGTGTTTGTTCGAACTTTCCTCTATATCTAAAGGCTGTTAATTAGTAAAATTCGGGATTATTTCTTTGACCAAACCGTGAGAATTGGAATTTGGTGCTATATTTCAACTGCAATATATGTTTCCATCTGTCAATTTGTCAATATTATAGAGAAGTTGCAGGCTCAAATTTTAAGGTGTTTGCGGTGTTTTTTTTTTTTTTTTTTTTTTTTTTTTGGGAAAGATTCAATTTTAGAAATAACCAAAAAAAAAAGGAAATAGATAAAATTCCTTTGTAGTTTTACTTTAAAATCCAAAAATTCTATCACCGCACACGCTTGGTGCGTTAGTTACTCTATTAAGTGTTTGTGGAATGTAGGGGGTAAGAGCTCGAATTCAAGTTTCCAGGAGGGAGATAGAGTAGAATTTCTATTTTGTATAAAATAAAATCCAAAAATCCTAGGTGTATTTTGTTGATATTTTGGACAGATTTATTTTTATAAATAATAATAAAAAAGGAAACATACAAAATCCCATAGTATTTTTACTTTAAAATCCAAAATACTTTGAAAGTTTGAGTATAACTGTATAACATTTAGTCCTACATAATTAATATTGTTTGTTAATTAGATAATACATAAACTTCCTACGATTCTTAAATTAAAACAAAGTTCCAGTAGCATTTTTTTAATGTGAAAATACAACTCTAAATATAAACATGTATATTATCACGTGAGCAATTCACGTAAGGATTAAGTTACACTTAAAACGTGGATAGATTTTGTGTTTTAGGGAGAAACCACAAATATTTTTGTGTATTTTTCCTTCAATTTATTAAAAAAATAGTACATTAAAATATTAAATGTGTCTTAACTTGTCTTAGTCAGAACTCAGAAAATTAGTTAACAAGTCCATTTTATATTATCATTTAATGAAATAATGACCCAACCAAAAAAGTATCTCTGGTGAAATCGTTTGGTGAGCAATAAGACAATGAAATAAGATAAATTTTCCATTTTGGTTTTTACTAAGTTTAATAATATTGTAAATTTCGCTATCCGGCTGCAATGCTGTAATTTGTTGTCATTATTTCTTGTGATAATCCTTCACTGCTTTCTTGATACTAAAAACAAAACTAGATCACAAGTTACATCTTTTAAATTTTGAGTTATTTTGATTTTGTTCCCTTGTGTAAAGTTTGAATATTTTTCCCTACTTGCATTCATGTTCTTTAAAAACCGCATAATCTCCAAAATAGTAGCCATGAATGAAATAAGGAAAAAGGACAAAAAAAAAAAAAAAAAAACTAAAAACTAAATTATATGGATTATTAAATAAATAAATAATTGTTATTGTGGCTTAAATAGGGCTTAAAGCCAACATAATTTTGTAAATTTTCGTCATTTTGAGTTTATGTGGTATTTATTTTAATGACCACCTTATCAATTGACATAGAGAATAAGGATGAAATTCAAAAGAATCGAAACACTATAATGTTAGGGATGAAAATCTAAAATTTTAAATTTAAGGAGGTGAAATGAAAATGAGATTGAACTTAGGGTGTAACTAAAAATTTTAACTTAAAAATAATAAATTACTTTACTAAATTATACATGCATGCAGTTGCAAAAGCCAAGGACAGTAAAGTTTGATCCAATGTACTATAGGACTTTCTGGATGGCCCTTGATTTGCTCTTGTCTAAATGGATTTTTCATTTTTCCATTCATTGTTATTCAATAATTGTGTAGTTTAATGTGAGACGCGAACTGATTTCATATACAAACAACAGCCTATTTTATATAATTGATAGCCATTTATAGTTTTTGTTCTGGTTTTTCTTTTCTTTTTTGTGCTGTTGAAAATACATTACTTTGAATAGACCCCACTTCTATAGACATGAAGAGAAATGCAAGGCAAGAATGCACATGCAATGTGAGCCCTACTTTGAGATTCCAAAATCCAAATATCTTCTAGAGTAGCCAACATGGTATTAGTATTATGTAATATGTAATCGCCTAATAGAACCATTTAGATAGAGCTATGAATAATTGTCTAATATTCATGTTCTCAAGACAACAAGTTTTAAAACTCCTAAAATTATGACCTATAATTCAAAAGACTATATGTTCTCACTCATTAATAGTCTAATACTTCAATAATTGATAGTCAGTAGTTTTAGTGCAACACTCTCAAATGAAGACTATGAAGTTCAAGTGTTCAAAACCCATGAAATCCAAATATGATCGCTGGCCACCATAATTAGAGGGTCCCCTTATGGTTATAAAATAAAATAATTGATTTTTTTTCATTTTTGTTTTAGTAAAAACAATAAGTCTAGATGCCACTTTTTTTTTTTTTCCCCCAACCTATTAAAAGATGACTTATCATAATTGGTACATAATAAAAAAAAAATTCATGAAAAATATAAAAATCTGTCAAAAAAGTTAATTATTTTTTCTTTTCCCATAACAATATTTAAAAAATAATTCCTAAACCAATACTTTTAGAATATCGGTTAACTTTTTCCTAAAAATAATACTCATGAAATACAATTGAGGTGTATTCTACCCTAATAAGTACAAGATCCACCCAAGAAAAGAATTACTAACTTTTTTAACAACCTATTAAAGATGACTTATTACAATTAGTATGTATCTCCATCCTAATACATACAAGCCACCAAATATAAGAATGGACTTTCTTCAAAACCTATTAAAAATGACTTATTATAATTGGTAAATAATAAAAATAGTACTCATGGAATATAGTTGTTGTGTATTCTGTGCACCTTAATAAATACAAGCCACCTAATATAAGAATTAACTTTTTTTTTCAAAACCTATTAAAGATGACTTATTATAATTAGTACATAATAAAAATGGTACTTCTATAACACAATTGAGGAGTATCTCACCCTAATAAACACAACCCATTTAACATAAGAATTAACTTTCTCAAACTATTAAAGAGAACTTACTTTTTATGTACATAATAAAAATAGCATGTGTTCACCCCTAATAATAGTTTACTTTTTATATATATATTTTTTGAGTTTATATCATATTTTTTTGTATTAAATAATTTGTATTTATTGTTGTGGAATATCATGTCACAATACTTCATGAAGCAAAGATATATGTGAAGGTAAGCAAAAGATAAATAAATTACTTGTCAAGAGGGACTGTGATGCAATGATTGAACTGTGGGGCAGTTGTGAAGGACCTTTTGTATTGGTCATTTGAATTAGATTAACAGAATAAGACCAATGGATAGCGATTCCTTTGGAGGATAGTTTGGTTTGGAAAACATTTTCTTTGAAGCTTTCTCAAATGATTCCCATAGAATTGAGAAGGTTCCAAAAGTTCTCTGATTGGGATTTAAAGTTGTTTCCGTTGTGAAACTAATGGTCCGTATGGGCATGAACAAAAAGGAGAGGAAAAACAAAAACAACAGCAATAACAAGATTAATTAGGAAAAAAAAGTAATAGTATGAGACAAAAGAAAACTAATATAAGGTATGGGTGATTATTGGGAGAACAGTAAGGACATCCAGTTGATGAGGTTGCACACGACTCTAAGATGATGAGGTTTTGATTATTGCATTCAATGAATAGGACTTGTCTTTTAGAGAAAAAGGACATGTAACATTTAAGTACATATATTTAGGGATAAAATTAAAAACAATAGTTTTTATTTTATTTATGATGTTTACATATTTGTATTGTAGTCTAAAATATTGATTCATTCAGTTTTCACTATCCATAATGCATCTATGTGTTCAGAAAAAGGAAAACACTTATATAAAAAAGTAATGTCTTAGTCTTTTGATCAGACTATTCTATTTTTTATTCATAATACACCATGGAATCACTTGTAAATCATCCAAATTGTTTGATTGAGATTCAACATATTGAAATGAGTAATTCGAGTATCATATAAAAAATCACAACTTTTATCACAACTATCTTATCTGACAAACTGTGATTGACTATTTGTCACTTTCATATGGACCAATTACTTTTTATCCATCACTTACAATTTGTCACGTAAAAAGTTGTGGCAAGAGTTGTGCATTTTTTTTGTGTTACTAGATTTTTTTTTTTTATGATTATTATTTTTTTGTATTGAAATATGTTGCAGAGTAACTTTTCTAAATCAGACTATTTCACTTTTTACCTGGGAACAACAACAGATAGAACAAGACCAGAAATTAGGATTTAGGAATGAAAATTGGCAATGAGTTGTTCTGGGGCTGGATTAATTCAAGCCCAAATCCAATTAATTGGGTAAAGTTTGGGGGGTGGGGAATAGAGAGCCCATTATGAGGGTCCAAGAAGCTTGGTGGGCTTGGATCTATTGTGTCCAATAATATTATGACAAGCAAGCAGCATCAGCTTCTTTATGCATTTTTTTAGCCCAGCTCATCTCTGTGAACAGTTGGACTTTACTTTTCATTTTCTTTTTTTTTTATAAGCACTTTACTTTTCATTTTCGTCATCTCCTTTCTTTTTCTTTTTCTTTTTTCTTTTTTTCAATTAAATTCTTACAATTTCTATACATTATTATATGACTAATATTACCAAAAATTTTATAAATTACAACATTTTATTTTTTACTATTAAAAGCTTACTAACTTTTAAAATCATAAAAAAATAAAATGTGTTCATAATAATGATAATAATGAAATTTTTTATTATTATTATTATTATACACATATGGCATCTTCCATCTTTAAAAGTAATCTTGCATGTAATAGTAATGATTGATACTCCCTCTGTCCCTTTTTTTTGTCATGTTTGAAAAGTCAAACTTTTTAAGGGAACATCATTTATTGTCTTGTCTATCTTTTAAAAATGTATAAGTTTCCAAAACTACCCTTAAAAAAATTTATCAAAAAATTGAATTAGTAAATTAATAGGGGTATAATAGGAACATTAGTAAATTAATGACTTTTATTTTTAGAAACAGAACAATATTTTGAGACATCTCAAAATGGAATAGAGGACAAAAAAAATGGGACGGAAGTAGTACATAATATATTTAATATTATTCTATAAAATTAGGTGACTTTGTAAAAAAATCTTAATGAAATTTTTAGGTTTTAGCAAACATCTAAACTTTTTTAATTAGATGGAAAGAGAAAGAAACCCAAGCTAAAAGACTTCCTAACAAGTAACCCCTTTTTTTACATTAATGTAGCATTGGGGCAAGTAAAGATAACATTAATTAAATAAACTTCTTCAAAATTCAACACAAGTTACATCCATGACTTTTGCTCCCAAAAAAAAAAAAAGTTACAACCATGACTTGAAGCAACCTCTTTCCCAGAAGTAAAATTAATTGCAATAGTACTATACGGATTCTATTAAAAAATCTACAATGTAATCACTATGTAGCAATTACGTTAGTTATTTTAAACGTGTAGTAATTCTCTATGTAGCAATGTAATCAACATATTTTACACGTTATAAATGCATGAAAGAGGATTCTATGATTTTGTAAAACTTTTAGTGCATTTTGCGTTATTTCAAAATTTCCAACTGTTTTTTTTTTTTTTTTTTATGCATCAAAATGAAAAACAGAGGACTAAAAGCTAAGGCCCTAACATATGATTTTTAGGGATTTGCAGTAGTAGTGTGTTAACTACTACTGCTAATTCTATCTCTTTTGGTTCATTTGGATGCTAATTTTGGCTTTAACTTTATTAATATGTGTATTTGGGACTCAAAAAAAGAATAAGTGTATTTGAAATAATTAGATGAAATGCATACAGCACAAGTCTTTCTTTTAATAGAGCAAAATCCCCAAAAAGTTCAAATCATTTTGTGTGGTTAGATTCATATAAAAATAATAATAACATTTGTTCTTCAAATTCCTTGTTTTTAAATTTTCAAATCTAAATACAAACCTTTTTAGATTTATGCTACTTTTTTAATGTTTTTTTTAAGTAAGGGACATTTCCCCTAAATATTATATAAATTTCTTATGGTTATCTTTCTAATGTGCATGCACCAAACTTTTATTTTATTATTATTTTTTTTGGAAGTTTGAAAGGGTTTTATTTAATTTCCTTATAAGTTGTAATTCAGAAGAAGCATCTTTCCTTTTGTATTTTTCTATGTTTTTTTTTTATGCAAATTGGAGACAATGGAAACCAAGAGGAACCAGCTCGCTAGATCCTAATATTAATATAAAATGCAATATGCGCGTTCCTTAATTTGTAATAGAAGCAAATGCATGTGAATATGTGATGGTCGCAAATAGGAATGTGCTTTTTTTTTTATACCTACTTATTATAAGAACCTTCAAAGAAAACCATTAGTCCGAGTAATGACCAAAGAAATACAAAGAACATGGTGACCCTCTATTTTATCTTCACCTATAATTCTGGACATTTGACTATTGCATCCTCTTAAGCTATCTCTATTACATTATTGTGATAAACATAACATGATTCCACTCACACGTTTGTGATTTGATTCTGCTAGACTGTAGTGTTTTTTTTTTTTTTTTAATTAGATAATTTTATTGAAAATGAAATGAGAACCTTCCCCATCAACCTCCCTAAAACACACAGAAAGGCACAACTAGCAACTGCATGAGCTGCTTGCTTAGCATAGTAGCATACCTATAAGAATATGAGAAAATTGCTAATTGTGAGTCTGTGACTTGATCCAAAATAAAAAAAATGATTATCCTCACTAATAGATGCAATAGACCAATGGGTAAGAGAAGTCGAGCATAGATGATTAGACTAGATGACATTAAGTGCATCTTCTTCAAAAATAACATTAGTGACCCCAAAAACTTGCACTTTTGAATTCATTATTCTATCAATGTGTGATTTTCTTCACAAGTCAAAAAAATTGTTTAGATATTAATTCTTAAATCTTCAATGAATGCGGCATCTTTGAACACTTATTATGTTTTATTGGAAAGTAATCATAGAAACTTATGTTTTTCACTAAGACTCCGAGTCCTCTAAAATTGCTCTACGAACCATCATGTAATGAGTTAAAGATGATTCATCTAAACCAATTTGAAAGAAATTTTTTTCTAATAAACTATATACTAAACACACGCTTAATTAAATAAGTCAAATAAATTAGAACATAAACTTAACCGACCCCACCATATAGGCCATTATGATCCAATTTTCTCTTTTGAGAAATGGATTAATTTCTATTTTATAGTATGGATTATATTACTACCGGTACTCTCTACCCTTAGGGCCTTCGTGGTTCCTCCTCTAGTCTCCAGTAGATAATTCAAATCTATGCATGTATTTCTCAATTGAGCATTCATATTATTCTTAAATTTGCTTGTAAGACAAGAAAAAAAAAATTCCTTTGTTGAATTATTCCTAATTTTGTCTTTGAATTTCTTTATTTTACATTTAAATACTTTTTAAACGGAGATCTTCTTGACTCATGGGTTTGAACGTCTCCTATGAAAATTTTGAATTTCTTTATTAATAGTCGAAGAATTATTCAATATCTCTAAACCATAGTCCAATATGCTCAAGGGTTTGAACTAATTATTTGTAAGTTGTGATTAATTAATTATAATAATGATCACCTGAACAAAACAATGGCTTTCAAATTTGATTGCGGTCTAACTTTTCTATGATATGAATAATTTGATACAAAAGAACCCAAAGATTGAATATTGTTATTGGTGCTGGTAGTCAATTCTAGAAAGTAATTAAATCAACATGACTATTATATATACTGTAATATTTCAAGCTAACTACATGATTTCAATTTCATGCATGGGAAAATAAACAAAAACAACAACAACAAAAAACTTGTAAACATGAAAAATTGAAAAATAAACCAATTGTCGAATGAAAAGAGTATTTATGGACAATTAAGCAGAAACTCCATGAATGTTTTGAGCCTTTTCCTTCCTCTCAAATGGCCATGGTCTGAAGCCTTTGCGTAGAACCTTCTCAATTTCCTCAAGTGGCACACCTTTGGTTTCAGGAACCAAAAAGTAGATTGCTATTAATCCAAGAAAAGAAAACCCAGCAAACAAAAGAAATGTGCCCCATGAACCCAAAGCCTCTGTGAGGGACAAGAAGTTCATGCTGACTATCAAGTTGGCTGTCCAATTTGACATAGCTGCGACCCCTCCACCAAAACCTCTATACTTCAGTGGGTATATCTCTGCATTCACTATCCAAGGGCCTGTCCCCATGCCTAGGGAGTAAACTATGATGTAAAACCCTAGTAGTAAAACTGCAAACATCCCTAATTTGCTAGGGCAACCCTCATCATACCACACTCGATGTTGTTGAGTACACATGTTTCCTATTGCCTTTTCATTTGCCAAGCAAGACCCAGGTTGGAACTAGTTATAAAAAACACCAAAAAAAAGAAGTCAATACTTGAAGCTCATGAAGTATACAAGATAAAAGAGTATTAGTGAGTGAAGCCAAAGTAACTAATTTGTAGCTAAATATTACAAATTGACATGTCAACTTTTAAACCGAAAACAAAAACCTAATTCAAAACTTTATTTATAATATTATTGGTCTAATATCAATTATATATGTTGTCACATCAATTTGTAAATTTTTTCTAACAAAATCAGTAGTAAGTTGAGCACTTTCTGAAGAGTATATGCTAGGATAATTATAATATATACGGTATAGGTTTTATAAACTAATATAATGCCGTCAACTTTTAAACATAAACCTTCTAAAAAAAAAACTTTTAAACATAAAAGAAAAATAATATTGTTGATATTGCAAGTTTGTCTACGTAATGTTCACAAACTAATGGATGAATCAAAGTGATTGATAAATTTTAACAACATCAAAAATGAATGTTTGAATTGACAATGAGATAAAATCATGATCATCCCGGTAGTAAACTATAATGTGTCAACTTTTAAACATAAAAGAATGATTGTTTGACGTGCACCAATTACATTTGTTGTCACGTCAATTTGTAAGTTATTAGCGGTATTTTTAACATTTGTCTAAGTGAAGGCAGGAAATCATACCTTGTCACCTTCACTTGCACAGAAGCCACATTTTTGTTTCAAACAGGTCATGCAATTCCATCTGGAAGTGTCAGGGGCTGAAATGTAAGCTGTGCAAATGCTGTTGTTGCCAAAATGGCTAGAGTCATAGCTGTTTATCCTTGGTGCATGTTGAGAAGATTGATAAAACACAGTAGATAACACAACAAGGCCAATGATAATAAAGACCAAAGAAACAATCATCATTCTTCTCCTCCCTTGTCTGTCCATAAAAAGCATGCTGATAATTGAACCTACAGCATTCAACCCAGTTGTAACAAGAGACAGTGCTAAAGCCACAGCCTTGGAAGCAAAACCAGCAAGCTGCATTATACTGGCACCATAATACATCACTGAATTAATACCAACAAATTGTTGGACTACTTGGACAGCCACACCAGCGTATAAAGCTCTTCTTACTTCAATGTTTTTCATGGCACTCCCGAATTTTGTAAAAAAATTATTCCCTATTGAAGCTTCATCAGCTTCAGCTGCTTCAATTGATGCCTTCAATTGCTCTAGTTCTTTTCCAACCTCATCAATGGGATAAATCTTTCCTAGAACTTCTGTGGCTTGTCTTACTTTGCCCTAGTAAAAAGAAAGCAAAAGAAAATAAGTCTAAAATCGAGTTTGGGAAAAAAAATAGCAATTAGATATATTATAAGCAATTAAAAAAGTATAATTACAGATAAACAAAAATCTTACATTTAATATATAATTCACATATTATATTCACAGATAAGTCAAGACATATTGCCTCTTTTGTAGTTTAAAATTAATTAATTTTGGGGAAAAAAAAAATTAGTTACAAATGTTATTTAAGCAATTAAAATTCTGCTATTTTTTAAGTATAAATAATAATAAAAAACCACAATTGAATCAGAAAGTTACATTCAGTTAACATATTTTGTAATCTCACAAGAATGGTCAAAGTTTATTTCTTCTAACCTGTTCCATAAAAGAAATAAAATTCAGAATAATGATTAAATTGAATAAAGCAACTAACTATAATTTTATTTTAAGCAATTAATACATTTTTTATATATACATTCAACTAAGCTTTAGAGAATAGACTCTCCCTTTCAAAAAAAAAAAAGCTTTAGAGTATAGACTCATATACATTAAGCTAATTAATTTTTTTTTATGTATAAATAATATACATTCAATTTTGATGTAAACAAGTGTACTAGGATATTGTCTCTTACCCCATATTCTTCAATTTGCAAAAGATTGATTGATGTAGTATACTAAATAAGGGGTTTTATACTGAATACCTATAAAATTTAATCCAATTTCTAAAAGTCTTTCTTTCTTTTCTCTCTCTCTTTTTCCCACATTTTGGTCAATAACTCCAAAATTGATCCATTTGCAAAATTTTCTAGATTTTCCTGACAGAGAGGGAAGTCTATGCATTGATGCCCTCACACATATATAAAACAAAAATTCTACCAAAAAAAAAAAAAAGAAAGAAAGAAAGAGAAAAACCAGAATTAAAAGAAGCACTTTCTTCCTTTTGCTAGTATAGCCCCTGCTACTTCCTCAGCATTGATATTGCAGCAATAAATTCTAATCAAGATGCCAACAATTATAAAATTTTGATGTGAAAAATAACAAACAAAAGCATAAAATTTAACAATGAACCACATTGCCGGTTAACATTTTGCAATGAACCCAAATTTCATGGGCTAGGTCTTTGAACTAGTAGAAAGTCACAAAATCCTACTTACATTCAATCAGCAAAATCCTACTACATTCAGTCATAAATCAAGATTCAAGGCAATCTTTAACATGTTATATAGAATTGCTAACAATAAATTGAAGCTGAAGTCTTGTAACTCAACTGATGTTTTCAATGAAGACATCTATGATTCAAATTCCCCTCTCCTAACTATTGTGTCATAAAAAATATCTATGAATTTAAAAAAATTTCCCAGTGTATGTAAAATCATAATTGGAACCATGGAATTATACAAACATGCTTAAGATCTATCAAGCTACGGATCTAAAAGTTACATAATCACACCTGCTTGTATAGCCAACGTGGTGATTCGGGCAGTAAGAGCATTAGGACAAATTGGACAATGGGAGGGATTCCGGCAACTCCAAGCATCCATCGCCATGTTCCCGGAACCTGAAAAACAAACAAAATATGAGAGAACAAAATAAACAGAATAAAAAAGAACTTAAAACCAACTAGAAAAGCTTAAAAGCCTTAAATACCTTAGTAAAGCCTAAGTTGATTAAATATGATAAGAATTGACCAAAGGTTAGCAAGAAGCCATTCATGCTTATCAAAGCCCCCCTGATTTGAGCAGGGGAGGTTTCAGAGATATACAAAGGGGATGTCATGGATGTCATCCCCACGCCTAATCCAACCAAAATCCTTCCAATTACAACAATTGATGGGAATGGTGCAATTGCCATCACCAATGAGCCGATGAAAAATAGTACATCAGCAGTTAAAATTGCCTTTTTTCGCCCCAAGCTATCGTTCATCCAGGCTCCAATTGCAGCACCAAGGATTGCAGCCGCAACTGATGTACTTACAATCAACTCTTGCAACCATGTGTGCTTGTCAACTGATTTGAAATCGTCACGTATGTACAATAAAGCTCCAGAGATTACAGCTAAAGAAAACCAAGATAATAATAATATATACATTAATCACAATGAAATTAAAGGTTCAAAAATAGAACCAAAAAAAAAAAAAAGGGAAGAGATAAGTGGATAAAGTGTACCAGTATCATAGCCAAAGAGGAGACCACCAATACCAGCAGTCATAGCTAGTCTCAATATATATGGTGTTTTCCATATAGTTCGAAATAACTCAGTGAACTCTGTCTTGTTCACAGGTGCAATACCTCCTTCCACCATTGTTGAGCAAATTAAGAACCTTCTGAATTTCCTAGAAGTAGTTAATAATATATATTACGTCAAAAAAAAAAAAAAAAAGAACAATATTTAGAAAATAAAAATACAGAGTAACATAACTGTGTTCTTATCATAATTTGAGATTTTTTTTTTTCTTCTTAGACGGATTTTAAGTCTTTTATTCTTAGTCCAGAAGGCAATTAAACACATTTGTACCTCACTACTATCAACAATTTAAGTCTTTTATTTTCTTAATCCAGTGTGCAATAAAATACAAAGTTGGTTTAAACATCACTATTATTCACTAATTCACTAGCATCAACACCTACATGAAAAGGATAAAAAAGAATTACGCTTCAAGTTCCCAATTATTCCAACAATGAAAAACAAATAAACTAGAAAAGAAAAAACCACAAAGATCACCTTATCCTAGTGCAGATTTGATGAAACAACAATAGCTTTAAAATTGAGTTTCACATAAGGATGAAAAAAACATGCAGTATAACCCAACAAGTGCCAATTATTCCAACAGTGAAAAGAAAGAATAAAATCAATAAACAAAAGAAAAGAAAAGCCACAAAGATCAGTTATCCTAGTGCAGAGTTGATGATGATGAAACAACAATGACTTTAAAATTGAGTTTCAGAACACATGCAAAAAAAAAAAAAAAAAAAAAAAAAAAAAAAAAAAAACAGAGTGTAAGTAACCCAGTACCTTTGTCTATTCGAGCTTGTGAATAATTCCTAGTTTTGATTTACAATGTAAGAGAGTGAAAATTTTTCTACTTCGATTTTTACTTTTATAGTCACTGTGATGAAAAAAAAAAAAAACAAAGAAATTTGAAGTTATCGAGAATTCTGAATTCCTAGTCAGCTCCACTACTGACACTTCACTTATCTACTGACTCTACAGTTATTGACCAGGTAAAATAACAGTTGTATAGTATGGGATTATCGATGGATAACTTATGGAAAAGCCTTTTTTCTTTTTGATAAGTTAACGTTTAAATCAGAAATTTCTACACCCTGCGTGTCTAATTGGAAAACTATTCACGAATAGCATCCATAAGAAATAGTCAGATACTTAAGTACATTGGCCGTTTGTTACTCGGGTTTAAATAACAGTTTTTAATATTTAAAAAATAATAACATTTTTTATACATATTTTTATAACATTTAAACATATATTTTCACAACATTAAAAATTAAACAACGGTATTAAAAATTTTCAACTAAATAGACTTGTTTGTTAAAAAATCAAGAAAGATTTTATTATATAATTGTATGCAGCAATTGTTATATACAAGAGTTTGTGGCAAAGAAAGAAAAGGTCAAGTGTCTAATGCCTACTTGATCATGTATATTCCACCCGTGAACACATTTTTTTTTTACTGCCACTATATGCAGCAATTGCTATATACAACAAAACCTTTCCCAAAAACAAATTCAAACAGGTTTGAAAAAGTCCCATTACGAAGTTCTGTCTTTTTTCTCAAAAAAAAAAATTCAATTTTTGGTTATTATGTAAAATAAAATTAAAAAAAAAAAATCAGTTTTTGGTCTTCAAGATCTAACAGCAATCTGACGTGTCATTGACTAAACAAATCTCTCCTCTTTTTTTTTTGGCCAGGGTGCTTTCCATAATGGTTGAATTAAAATTGGAAAGTGCATGATGTAGAAAGTACCTCACCTCTACGTAATTGTTTTTTTCTCTTCCTCTTTTTTTTTTTTTTTTTTTTTTTTTTTTTTTTTGGTTTTTGGATATGGAAAAAAAAATATTTTACAACCAAAAAATCTGGCATTTCCAAAGCCGTGTAACCAGGTACCCATTCTCATCCACCATGCTTGGTCCTTAGCTAGATTGCTGAGTTTGGGTGATGTGTTATTTTTTATTAGATGGTATTTTACTACATTGAACTTAAAAATTGATATGTTACCAATTATAAAGAGATAATTCGAATATTTATTTATGATTTTGTTGAATCCCACTAATCAAATTCATTACCACATCAATTTACAATTTTTTTATGTAATAAAACTTGTAGTATTTTTAACATTTTTCTTTTATTATTGTATTAATGGATCATATTGTAGAACATATTCTCATGTTAAATACAAGGAAAGTCTTCCAAAGGTTGTTTCACATTGTGACTCTACTTTATACTAGCAAGGTAGCAATAATTTTGGGTCTCAATTAGTTCAACTGATAAAGTTATCGTCAAGCAAGAGATGGGATTCACCCTTTTTTACAACTATAACTAATTAATGTCTTGACTTAATGATAAAAAATGTTCATCATAAAGCAAATGTTGTATGTTGTAATTTTATTGTATTTAACAAAATAAATACATAAAAATTAGCATGATATTTAGGGACAATATTTTGGTCAGCATGATGATACAATTTTTCAATTTGTTACAAATGCGTTGACAAATATCCATATTTCAATATATTACATTCTCGGTTTTGAAAATTCTAGTCCTTATTACCCTAAATAGTCAACTTTGTACAAAATTAAATCTTATAATTAAATCTTAACCAAAAAAAAAAAACAATAAGCAAGTATTAGTCAAATCTTTAAAAAGTACTACTTATCAATCCTATCTCAATTCTTCAGGATAACATGGAAGCAACGAACAATTAGGAGGCTGGTACTTTTCTTTTTCTTTTCTTTTTTTATTAATTTTTTCGGTGTATTATAAATGTCAAAACAATAAGATGACTTTACATGTGATCATGACTCACGAGTTCTGTAGTCATGGTCTACTTTCAATTGATACAAAATTTCGGTTAAAATTCTTCCCTCAATTCCTCAATTATTGTATTTATTGAATTATATAAATAAATAATTTTGTCACCCACCCAAACTTTTAATTTATGTCAAATTATTGTATCTATAGATAGTAAACTTTTTTTTTCAATTTTCAAAAATGTACACTAATTATATAATTTAAACTCATGGTTAAAATTACTTGTTACTGTTTCATTCTCAAAAAAAAAAAAAAAATTAAACTCACTGTTAATTTTTTTTTTTTTTTACCCACCAATAATAACCAGTAACAACCTAATACTTAAGATTATTGTAAAATATTGTGGACATAGCATTTCTAAAAAGATTTAAAATTGACTTCAAATAAGCATCCATATAGTATTAAAAAAATAAGTATCCAAATGTTTTGAGATGAGGATTTACACGAGTTTGGGCTACAGGACTGGGTTGGGTTGATAATTTTGGAGGAGAGAGGGGCCAAGCTACTTAGAAGATGGGCTTAAATATAAATTTTATTTTTTGCTAAAATTATACCTAATATAATTTTTTTTTTTTTTCAAATGCCCAAGGGGCGCGGCCCTTTATTGGGTACGTCCCTACTTAGGAGTACAACTATCTGGTACTCATTCCTTTCATATAATAGTGAGTTTTACCACTTGAATTCATAGTGTAATCTTCCGTTTATTTGAAAAGAGAGTCCTTCAAGCTCTAGGAGTACCTAATAATTTTTCATATATAATATAAACAATTACAAATTGATCTGCTTTCAAAATATATATATATATATATATATATATATATAATATGATGCATCAATTAATCACAAAAATGTTAAGATAGACATTTAGCTGTTTTGTTCTTGAAATTTTTTTATAATTACATTCATTGTTTTTTTTTTTTTTTTTTTGAGAATTAATACTTTGAACTTTATTAAGTAATAAACAAAACAGCAAGATAAATAGCAATTGTTAATTGTTATGTTAGTTTATAAATTTTATGTACTTGATAAAAATGTCAGTATCTTAACATTTTTCTAGACTATAATAATGAGGCTATGAAAGCAACAAGGAAGTTGACTGGAAAGGACTGGAAAGTCCCTTAAAAAAAAAAAAAATCTAACCCAATCCACATTCCATACCCATAAAAACCAACCCAAAACATCCAATTGGATTGGGTTTTGGATTCATGGGATCAGTGTGCTGAATATGATTATGCATCCCTTTACCAAATCTGTGGGCTATAGAAAACTACATGTTGTCTTAACAAAAGGGACGTGAACTTGCACTAACTAATAGAATGTTGTACAACTCTTCCGGCCTAGGACAAAGTTGAGCAAAATCAGCTTTCATAGGAACCATCCAAAACGCATAGATACTATACAACAAAATACATAGTCCCATTTTCCTGTGATTTTCCTTTTGTCATTTCAGCTTTTCTTAGCCAGCAAGGCCCAATACATGTTATACATGTAGTGGACCATCAACTCGTTCCAAAGCGTGTATCATATATTAAATAATAAATAACAATCAAACACCAATAGATAAGACCATTTGACCAGCCACCAATTCATTCATAGCTCACACAGTTCTGAATTTTCAACAAGAAAGTAAGTGTTATAGAAGCTAGTCCGGTTTTGCACACTCTCTATATACTGGTTTGTGTTACGTGGAAGCAACCCAAATACAACTTGTAGACTTTCTTTTTAACAAAGCTCAACTTTTTAGTTTTTGTATATAAAGAAACCATCCACCAATCCTTACTATAACCAAACTTTCAAAGCTCAATCTTTTGGGTTGTGTCTCTCAATGGTACTCTTGATAGAAAAAATTAGCAAACTTTACTTCAAGCTGGAGAATCATCATCACCATCACCACCACCACCACAAATCTGAAGCTTTATCAGCTTCATTGCAGGCTTTTCAGTCTGATGTTTCCAATATCTTGAACCAGTTGTCATTGAATTCAAAACCCGGATCAGAAATCCTGTCCTTACCATGGATTCTACAATGTTTTGGCCTCTTACCCTCCATTCATAGAGCTTTTGCAAAGCTAGTTGTGAATATAGACTACCCCATTAGCAAATGGGAAGCTGCTTCTGTGGAAGAATATCTCAACTACAGCTTGAGTTTGATGGAGCTTTTCAATTCCATGAGTTCCTCTCTTGCATATCTTGGACACGCCAGGCTATCACTAGCTCATGCTTTGAGCCTTGTGGAGAACTCACCTTCTTTGGCAATAGAGCGTCTCAAAGCAATTCAACCTAGAAGTTTCAACAAGGATTTCAAAGAAGGTAAAGTTAAGGAAGACGGGAAAGAAAGGACTTGCAGTGGTGAGGAAAAGAATATTCATCAAGCTTTAACGGTCATGAAGAGTATTGGACTCTGGGTATGTGGGATTGTGCTGTCTGGTTTATGCAGTGATGGTAAGCCATACTTGGAGATGAGAAAATTGGTTTGTGGGTTGTTGAATTCTTCATTTGATGGATTTGATTCAAGTATATATGAGGTTGTTATGGAGCAAAAGGGGTTCTTAAAGGAGGTAAAAGAGCTGAATGATACAGTAGCTTGCTTAAATGCTGCCTTAGCCGATGGGGAAAATAGTGAAGCAACCAAAGATTTGGAAGGAAAATTGGAAGCAGCCAAAGATTTGGAAAGAAAATTGGAAGTCTTTGAGAAACTATTGGAGAGCTTGCAGAAGGAGGTGGATCATCTATTCTCTGAGGTTTTGGCTGGCAGAAGTAAATTGCTTGATTGCCTTAGACCCCAGAAGGAATAGAGATAGTTCATAGTTGTGCTGTTTCCCTTTCTTTCTTTCTTTTTCCTTTTTTTTAATTGACAGTTGTGTATTTCCTATGTAAAAATCATAAGTTTAGAATTCTTTTTATGTTAATATATTCTGTAATTCTCATTGTAGTTATGTTTTAAGTTATAAAGTTATTTCTTAACAAAATCCTTTGTATCTACCAAAGTTAAACACAATTTTCCCCAAAACATAAAAGGAAAATGTGGCAATTTATCAACATTGATCTACTACTGTATATTTTCTTTATGCTTGATATTATTTTTTATCCAGTCATTCATAGAATTCTTCATTAGGTCAGATCTTACTTGGGTCATTAGAACTGTGGAAAGAAATTTGGAACCTTAGCAGGAGGACTTCAACTCCCAAGAACCATTGCACAACATTTCTTTGAGCAGAAAAAAGGTGTGTGTGTGTGTGTGTGTGTGTTGGGGGGAAGATGGAGAAAATTGAGGAAAACTGAAATCATTCAATTCTAACACATGAAGGAAGTAAAACCAAAGTACTGACACGAGAAAAAGATAATTTATGCAATAGAT
Organism: Quercus ilex subsp. ballota; assembly: GCA_032727855.1. Classification (NCBI taxonomy): domain Eukaryota; kingdom Viridiplantae; phylum Streptophyta; class Magnoliopsida; order Fagales; family Fagaceae; genus Quercus; species Quercus ilex. The sequence goes on from CM064911.1 coordinate 11,566,663, forward strand.
AATAAAAAGCCTACACTCTACAGACCCCTTTTGATGTAAACTAAAATAAAGCTGACATAGTTTGCAATGTTCATAGCCATTCCTTCAGAAACTGATCAACTGGCTACAACTTTTTGCATACTCAAACCTCCTAAAATTGGAAAATCTATATCTTCACCCTGATTTGGGGTCACCTAAGACTAACATTTTTTTTTTTATCTCCTTCAAAGATTAAAATGGGGCATCAGCAGAAACTGCTAAAACTAGACTCAACTGTATCAAAGCTCATTTTGATTCTGTCATATCTATTGGAAGCAAAAGGAAATGGATCATAGGAGGTCCATTTGGTTCCCTGAGTCGTTGGAATGGGTTTCTCTCCCAGGTTCCTTCATCTTGCGATAAATTTCAGTTGACAGCCTGGGCAACATGTGACAAGTAAATATGAGACACAATCAATGGAAGTCAAATCATGAAAATTTAATAGAAGAAGCAAATTTCAAAAAATAGCCTTAACATAATAAACTAAAATTTAAGAACTGGCATATTCAAGAAAATATCATCTATGTAGTGCGTTTTTATTCATTTTTCCCTTCACCTTCCATGTTAAATTTAGAATCCTACCCTTTACCACATAATTGAAGGCCCAGGCATGAAGGCAATTGCATTAGATAGACCGCAAGGGTAAAACCTTCTCAATGCTGTAAACAGCATATTCTGTGATCTTAATCTAGCATGTTCCCTTAAACTAGCAGTCTTACTTTAACATGGAACTAGATAAGCGCCACACAGTAAAAAGGAATCATGCAGCCAAATTTGGCTTTGTGAGATTGAGTTTAAGCTTGATAGGAAACAGGGATAATAACATATGCCAGCCAAGACAGTTTTTATGATTTCCATGACCAATATCCATCTGATGTAAATTTTCAAGTTCATGCATGAGGAAATGTAAACTAAAAGTGAGGAACTCGAACTTTGATAAATGAGCTTGTGAAGTAGTACCAATTACCAATATCAATGATACTATTCCAGATTCATAATCAGCATGGATTCAATAAACAGTGAACTTTATTCCAGAGCTCTAGAGAGGCAGCAGCATATTGATATTTAGTTGAAGGCTAAACTTGAAATAAGAAAAGAACTGTACCCTAATTGCAAGGTGGTGTCTGAATCTTCTTTTTCAATTTCGCAACCCGGATCAGGACTCGCAACACCATGATTGGCACGGGAATTCTTCCTTTCTGTAGGGTAATATTCACGATAAGATGGGACTGGGCGTTCAGCTGGTGGAAAGAAACCTCGAAGCTCCTCAACCTGCAATACGTAGTAGACAATAAATAATCACTGGAAGTGAGTGAACATAAGAAACTCATGTATGCATCACAAAGAACATTGCATTGCCTGTTTGCGCAAAGTTTCATTCTCCAGCATAGCCCGCTGCTCCTGAAATCAGAACATTGAACAAAGTAATTACTCAAAAATGTGTTCTAGATTTCTTTTTCTTTTTATTTTTTTCATGAGCAGAAATAAACCATCTTCTGATTGTTTTAATATTATTTATTGACTTAATAAAATAAGGACCCAAGACCAACTCCACAAGGGCAGGCACCCAATGTCGAAATAAATCACATTTGACACAAATTCACACCAGAAAACATGGCATGAAGCAACTTTTTTCCAAAAATTGTGAGTTGCCAAGCTTTAGGTTCAAGCATTTTTCATAAATAACAAATAGACCCTAATATGACATTTCAGCTCTCATATGCTAGAAAATGCAAAAATGGTTCAAGTTTTCTATACAACAAGAGTACTTATTTAATAAATAAATAAAACCCTTAATAAATGAGAATATGCATAACTGCAATGTCAGTTTCTGAAGATAACAGCTTTCAGATAGAATAAAAAGTTATGTAAGGGCCCCAATACCTTCAGTCTTGATTGCTCCAGTTGATCCATCAGTAATTGTTCCTGAAATGATAGAACATCTGTTAAGGCCTTTCAGACCACTAAGTAGATCTTAATAACCACCACAAAATCTGCAATATAAGAAAAATCAAAAGAAGAAAAAAAATTCAATGAGAAAGAATTAATGAAGAAAATAAAATCTACAAAACCTTCTTCTCCTTCACAGCCAATAACCCTTCACTTAACTGCTGCTCAATGTGCTGCAATTCTTTTAAGCCCACGCCAGTCAGATCCTTACCCAACAGCCGTCTACATAATCAGAGCAAAAAATATATCACACATAAGAGAACTTGCAATATTTCCGAAATCTAATAATTACAAAACCCAATTAATTTAGAAGATTGCTATTAACATACAACTGTTTCATTTGTAGCCTTGCCACTTCATCTTTTAGAACATCCAGCTCCTTAGATTCTTGCTTCTGAAGAGAAAAGTACAGCCAGATGCATTAATCCTGACATAACTTTAGAGGATATATAAGTGAGAAAAATCAACAGAGACAAAGCACAGTAGACAGAAATTCTCGAGGAAGCATAAGATACACAAAATGGGTATTCTAACATATAACCTAGATAAAAATACAAATTGGTTGATGGATATCAAAACTATATGTCAATTTTGGGACCCTATACCAAGATTTAGATGCCAAAGCATTGAGATAAGTCATAACTATGTAACAACTGGATGTAAAGAGCATAAATACATTTTAGACAGCTCACTTTTTTAATAAGCAGATATGTAACTATCATCTAGCTCAAAATTTTATTGCGTTGTTAAAAATAATGTCAATTTAAGAAGCATACTACCACACCATAATATATTGTCTATACTAAACTAGGTTCAGGAGAAGCCCAAAATCTGACAGGGTTCTAAAGATGCTTCATGTCCCCATGGGTAAATATGTAATGCTATAAAAGTATTTTGGATTGGCTCACCTATGCTAAGGATCCTTTTATCTGAGTTGTGTTGATTGTTTGAGTTTTTATAGGAAACATACCCCTCTTGTTTCCCCTCCAATCATCAATATAAAAAATTTTAGTTGAAAGATTAAAACAAAGAACATGTCATAATCCCAGAAAACCAATAGAAGAAGGTGGTTTATTATTACTACCACAAACATCACCTTCATCAATTCATCATCAGCCAAGAAGCACACGGACCTAAAAATGATAAGACAGGGATTTGTCCTTTTGATGATGCTCTCCCATGAATCCCATAAAGGGTAACAGGATATGGTCAAATGTTCTTCCCCTTTAGAAGCACCCATCATATTCATGAGCTGCTTTCCATATACACTCCCCTCAACAACATCATTCACTTTATTCTTATACTCGGCTAAGAATTTTCTTTAAGAGGTCATACCAGAAGAAGTTTGAACTTACTCCATATAGTTTCAACTCAATGCAGTAAGATAATACTTTCAGATAGCTTACCTGCATACTTCACTACTTGCTCAAGTATTCCTAGACTCATATACCATACTGTAAACACCTTTGACTCAACAAAGAGAAGCATGCATTAACAAGACTTTAAAGCACTTTGGTCAACCAATGTTATGTTAGGCATCTTGAAACGAATAAAAAGATGAGGGGACACCTTTTAAGTCATGAGAATTTTTCAGTGACTTCCATTCCTACAACTCTGTCATCATCAATACATACCATATCCTAACAACCTCTACATTTGATAACCTTAAATGAACATTGGAAGACCCCACAACATTAGAATTAACATGTACATTCACTTTTTCTTTCTTCCTTGATGAATAAACTAACTAGTATAAACAGTCAACATGGAAAAACATATCTACTTATCAAACAAAAGATATCATCTAGAATGTGGAAAATTCTTTTTCCTTTTATAAGTATGTATAACAAATTTTACATTGAATGTATCCAACTGTTCCTGTCAAAATCACTTCGTAGTATCTTAGAAAGGGAAATGTTTTGGTTGCAACTTTCACAGATGAAGTCTATAACAAACGTGAGACTTGCACAAAACCCCGCCGGGGGGGGGGGGGGGGGGGGGGGGGGGGGGGGGTGTGGTTGAGGTAAATTATCAAAACAAGAGGTATAAATAAGAAAACAGGTCAACAAACTTGCCCATCTGCAAATAAATTCCACATAGAAAGAAAGAAAAGAAACCAGATGTCAAAAGTCTAAACACATGACGAAGTACCTCTGCTTTGTATTCTACTGCAGAAGTCTCCATAGAATCTAGACACTTGTTGTATCTTGAAAGCGTTCGCCTCATACTACAAAAAGTAAAAGCAAATCAGCATAAATAAGGACCATATTCAAAGAAACAAGGCACTTCTTCCTCCTCATGCCTAATTCATTCATATATTGTACAGAGTTATTAAGGCAAAGAAAATGGCTAGAAAGATTTCTTTAAATTTATAGCAACATTTACTCATTCATTTCCTCTATCTTAAAATGATAATTATATTTCTCATACCAATGGTTTTTTTTTTTTTTAACTTCTTGCTAAAGGAACATTCCTCCATACTCCACCATTAACTATTTCGTTACTATTTGCAACCACAAGGAAACTTTTATTTCTTACAAACACCAAAATCTCTCTCTCTCTCTCTCTCTCTCTCTCACACACACACACACACACTTAGAACATCTCTGACTACTGCAGCTTCTCCACTTCATAGCATAATTATCCTCTCCATTCAGACCCATTGCCCAATACCATTATCTTCTTAATAAAGGATTTACTTTCATTCTAGGTCAAATCCCATTTCAAATTATTATTTCACATATAGCTTCAGTACAACTATACTTAGATTGGTGCCAAAATGAAAGGTCAATAGCCAGCAGCATCAAACTCTAATGCATTTCTTAGCGACCTAAAGAAATTACAATCACAGCTTAGAGTCTTCTTTCTATTTACTTTGTTCCAAGTTATTATAATTTTCTCTATTCTAATTTCTATAGTTAGCTATACTGTTTGTTTTGGAATAGCAGAGATTGTGAGGATACAAAGTACAAAAAAGAGTTCAGAGAACATAATATTTTAGTAGCCTTAAGTGAATACCAGGTTCTGAAATGCAATGGAGTCAATAAGGTTTCAAAACATATTTTATAAAATAAAAATTGAGATTCTAGTACTGGCAAAAAAAACCATAACATAAAACAGAACTAAGAACAAATCCTTCTTAAATATATTATGAAATTCATGAGTCCAAATGATAGAGTAGGATTACAATAATTCTAAGGAAAAAAAAAATTTAAGCATAGGATTCCGGACTCTTGCGGATTCAACCATTTTAATCTGCTAAATTAGAGAGAAATTATTCTAGATTGATTTATGAGATACAGGTAATGTGTCCACTTAGTTTGTTTTATGCTTCCTCTCTAGCCAAACAAGGTAGCCCAAACAGAATGGCTGTATGAATAGGCATCTTGGCTCAAGGAGAGAGAATAGGGAAAATCTTAAGGAAGGAAAAGGGCTTACAGGAAGAGGCCTAGAGCACTATACAAACAAGGACTACTATCAAATACAGATTGGAGGCTTGCCTCAGCAAGTTCAATAGGTCAATGGGGACCATAGCATAATTCATAATGAGGTACAAATATCATTAAAGCTCCTCTAATCATTGTGCACGAGAGATGTGCTTTAAATTCAATGTAGAGTTTTACAAAGTGAATAAATTAGGTCAGTTCCAAGGGGGAAAAGAAGCAGAAGAAGGTAAGAGTTCAATTCAGGACTTCTTATTACAATTCAATATAACTGTGAACATGTTGGAAAAAGCCTATTTCAGCTTTTGAACAGATGCTCCCAATTAGTAAATATCTTACGCATGCAAGCACATAAGTCTAATCTGCATTCATTGACTGAAAGTCTGGTAGAGAAGCACAATTTAAACAACTGACATTAAGTTTTCTAATTAAATATAAAAATCAATAAACAACGTTTTTCTAGTAAAATTTCATATTTTCTTTTTGCTTACAATAAGTGCAGGAAGGGGATTTGAGCCCAAGTTCTATTCATTGGGAGAATCGGGCAATGCCTTAGAGCTAGAAGGCTCTTGGCATAATTTCATATTTTCTTTTGACAGCTAAAAGTTAGCATTATTTGATTAAGGATAACAATTCAACATCTGAAACCCCATGAAAGGCCTAAAATGTGAATCTTAGAAAATCCCAAAGAACCCAGTAAATTTCCATATTTCTTTTTAAAAAATCAGAAAAGAGAAAAGTGAACATCAATCAATACAATGACAAACACCTTTTGTATACATAATACAAAAATTCCCTTCACAAGTCAGTATAATTCATCAAAACCTGACTGAAATGACTGCTAAATTTAATTTCTTAATTAAAAGAGGGGGGAGTAGAAAAACTGAGATAAAGATCAATTCAAAATCATGAGAACAGATAACACACTATCAGATACAATCAAACAAACACATGCAAGTAAGTGCAAAATTCAAAATTTTCAGCATAAAACTAATAAGCCTCGGCAAAATCTACTGAGAGATTCACATCAACATTAGGAAAAACAGAAATTCCACAATGTGGGGGTCAAACTCAAAACTCCTAAAAAAATGACACAAAAGTCAAAAACACCATTGAACACAAAAAAAAAAAAAAAAAAAAAAAAAAAAAAAAAAAAAAAATCTTGGTACACAATTTTTCAAAAAATAAATAAAGTACATGCAACAATGTCGAAATAAATTCTTTAGAGCAACAATACAACCCCACAGAAGAATTCTCGACAGTTAACAAAGAATCAAAGTTGAAAGTACCATCCAAACACAACAAAAAACCTTCTTAACAAAACAGAGCACCCCACAAACAAACATATCCAAACAAACACATGCAAACATCAAAATACAACACATACCCAGCACTAGAAAACTCAAACAGCTTGCCAGTATTGGAGAAGATAATAACAGCAACCTCAGCATCACAAAGAATAGCAAGCTCCTGAGCTTTTTTGAGCAAACCAGCACGTCTCTTTGAGAATGTGACTTGTCTGCTATTTGCATTCTCAATCCTCTTGATCTCAATCTTCCCTCTTCCCATATTTCTTCTTCTTTTCTCTTCTTCTTCTTAAGCCTCAAACCCAAAATTCTGATCAAAACCCTTTAACAAAAACTTGATAAAGAAGCAAGTTTTGGTGTGTTTGTCAATACAAAGATGCTCTCTTTCTCTATCTCTCTCTCTCTATATATGTCTCTATCTGTGTGTTTATTTATATATATATATATATATATATATAAAATTATATATCAGTATGAGAAGGAGCTTGTTTTTGGCTTCTTGGGTTCTCTGCTGCTAAACTTGGGAAAGGTGAGAAAAAGGGTTGCTAAATATAGAGGCAGAGAAGATAAAGAGGCGTGAGAGAGAGAGAGAGAAAAAGAGAGCGTTTTTAACCCCAAATGGCGAGAGCCTGGAAACGGCAAGCTTGCATGGCTCTGTTGTATTCTATTTTTGAGTAGGTGCGTGACTCTGTTTTGCCACATTTGGAGTGTTCTTCTTCTCCTATTGGGTCTCTCTATGTAGGACCCATTATTTTTAAATATATTCCCATTTCAATAACCCATGTGGGTCCTATCAAAAAACAAAAAAAAACCCATGTGGGTCCCAATATTTTCTATAACTATTTGTACAATTTTAGAATATTTTCAGTTCTAGAGACACAAATTTTGTTCCCAAGTCTCAGGGCCAGAAAAATTAAGGAGGATTGTTATAAGTTGACAGCGAGTGTGAAATTTAGTCACATTATTATAAATTTTCGATCCAGCATAGATTACTCATCGAGACACCCATCCCTTACTAGTGAGAGTCAATCCCAAAAGTTTTGGGATTAAGACTTTGTTATTGTCGTCGAAGTCTAAAAACAAGTCAAATAAATTTAGTAATAATTTATTTTATTACAGTTGTTGTGGTGATTGACTGATAGGTTGTAATTGGTATATAAATAAAAGTGATGTCAGTGATAATCTTATAAACTCGTGTGTAAATTGTCTTACGCTTATCATAATTTACCACGTCAATGACAAGCCGCAAAAAATTGAAATTTTCTTGTTTTTAAAAATATTTGAATTCAAATTTGTTTTTGTGCTTTTGGGGGGACTTATATATATGGTAGTTTATTGGGGCTACCACATATGGTATAGTTACTGCCAAATATGGAGGAAATAGCAGTGGGTGGTCTTTTTTTGTGTACTTTTGGCTGTTTTAAGAAAAGTACATGCCAAAATGCCAAGGCTTTCTTGCCATTTTTGCTGTCATGGGGTCTTTGTAGGTCCACTCTGGTTTCAAGTCTTGTTTATCTATTTGCCTCATTTAGTGCTATTATATTTAAATTGCTACATTTTTAGTAAAATCAACACCAAATTTAGAGGGCTAGTGGCTATTTTCTACTTTGCAAAGGAGAGATAAGGGATTATTTATTGGATTGGGGTTTTTTAAAAAAGAAAAAATAGTATATTAATCTTTCTCTTAATTATTGTTTATATTAAGTTATAGGATAAGTTGTTCTCAAAAAGAAAGAAAAAAGTTATAGGATAAGTTACAATCTTCTAAATTTTAATATTTACATGCTTCTCTTTCTCTCTCTCTCTCTTAATATATTTAGATGCTTCTCTCCTGACTAAAAAAAATAGATGGCAAATAGATCTATGATAATGTGATAATTACACGAATTTTAATATAAGAATTTAAGAGACTTTTAATAGTAAGCAATTGATCTTTTACTCAATTTTAAAACTTTGAGAGAGAATGTTATAGTTACAACTCATCTCATTATACACACACACACACACACACACACATATATATAGAGAGAGAGAGAGAGGTAGAATTCGAACTTCAGACATGGGATACAATAAAGGATGTCATTACCGCTAAGCTATCATTTGAACCCAAAATACTTATCTCATAGTTTGTGGTAGGAAAATACAATTATATGGTAGGGGGTATTTGGATTTAAATATACTTTCTAGATTTAGTGTCTTCAGCTACATATAGCATTAGTGCATAAAAATTCGTTGTCCCATTTTTAAGATTCCATTTTATATTTCACGTACTACAATACGTTATGTGTTTGGTCTTTTTTCCATTTTAAACTTTGGTTACTTTATAAATAAATAATAATAAAAAAATTGTGCATGTGACAAGCTAAAGTATAAAGTAAAAAACTCATAATTGATTAAACGATTTTTATTCAAATAAAACCATTGGCTAATGCCCATCTTCTTTCTTTAATTCCATCCTAAAAGTAAGTCCAAATCTTTGGCACTTGACCTTGACCATGCTTCTTCAAAAAAGTAGAAAGAATACCAAATTGGAGAAGAATTGTTCCTATTTGTGATTTATATATATATATATATATATATAATGCAATCTTGTATAAAATTAGCAAGGGAGAATCTAGATGATGCATAGTGTGAGATGTAAAATTAGCAAGGGAGCATCTAGATGATGCATAGTGTGAGATGTATGTATGTACCTATGAAATGCAAGAAAATTATTCAAAACTTCAAAAGTAATATTCCATTCTCTTACATTTTTTTTTTTTTTTTATAATTTTAAGAAAGCCATCTTCTTACATGAGTCGTGGATTTTATTGCATATTTAATTAACATGCCTATCTATTGCATGAAAAAGAAATATTGCTTCCATATCCATAGTACTTCTCACTTTCTCAGTAATTAGTCTCTATGCAAATAAGGTAAAATGAAATGTAAAACTTGGATGAAAATTTGGGCACATTTTCTCTAAAAAAATTTGTGCACATTTAGTCCAAAAAACCTCCATTGCTGCATGATTGTTGCATTCAGAATACTAAGATATAATAAGTCCTTTTTCTCTTTAAAAAATTAAAAATTAAAAATTAAAAATTAAAAATTAAAAAAAAGAAGAGACATGATAGGTGTGGGGGGCGGAAAGCCCAAGAGCACTATTCATCCGAAGAGATGTTTATTTGTCCGAGGAGTCCAACGTCCTCGGACCGAAGAATATTAGCTTGACAGATATATGGGAAGCTCGTGTGATCCATCTGACAAGGGTTAGGAGGGAAGTGAACCTCGGACACGCATGAGGATGACAGGAACAAAGAAATATCTAAGAGACAAGCCTCAACCACCGCATTAAATGTACTGCACCCACCTTCCTGGCCGCATTTATGTGGAGAGGACCTCTGAACAGTGCATTCTCAGCTACCGCCACTCACACAAGGCTAGAGAGAGAGTGTGATGGGACATGCACTCAAGTGGGCGTCTGGATGATGAACAAGTGGACGGTGAAGATAAAGGAAGGGGGGACTATATAAGAGAGGGATGCCCCTGATAAATGGGGGGGAGGAAAAAAGAAAAAGAAAAAACTTGATTACTGTAGTTTTCTAAGAATTGTAAACCAGTCTTATGATATAGAAGCACCTCTTCGGACGTGGAGTATACGTGCGTCCGAGCACGCTTTATCATAATTACGTCCTTAAATATTGCCGCTCATTTCTGTTTATTTATCTCTAGCCTAGCTCTTTCACCCATTCTCTACAAATTTATTGTTTCGGGTTTAGTGGGCTCAAAATTCACATCCTCGTGGGCTTGGGCTACAAAAACTGACCCTACAATAGGTCTTAGTGTTTTAGTTGGTTTTTAATGGTTTTCTACCAGATTAGTTGAATTTATTATATATCTCACAGAAAGTTTGCCACTTGCCAAATTTAGATGAGTAGTTGAACTTGAAACTTGAAATGGCTGATTTGCAATTTCTCAAATGCTTTGGTTGAAACTCTCTCAAAAAGAATTATATCTATTAGTCTATTAGAGAAAGAGCTATAGACTATATTTGGGTTTTCTTCTTTGCTAAGATTACTTCCTTGTCTGTTCAAAAAAATGATTACTTTCTTGTCTTACTTTTCACAAAAAAATAAATAATTTCATTGTCTTTTCTTCTTTTTTGAGAAGAATTTCCTTGTCTTTTCTAGGTATGAACCTTTTGTGCCCCAGAGTTTTGATATGATAGGGTAAGAGCATACTTTAGTCACTTTGTGCAACTGACTGGAACATGGATTGTATGGACCATTGGTTTTGGCTGAATATACCCATAAATGTGCCAAATTCGAAGTTAGGGGACTGTCAAGATTATTTTCCATAATGCAATTCATGTGAATAAAATCGGAGTTCTACTAGAACACAAGGAAATTTAATTAGATATGCAACCAAGAAATAGAAAGGGTGTCTTATATATAGAATATATTACACATTTTTTCTCTCACAAATGGATAAAGTTTTCTCCTAATCCGGTTTAAATAAAACCATCTATTTATATTATTTAAATAAGACACATGACTTATTAAATAGGTTTTGTGAATAAAAATACACCTAGATGGTTTTATCAATTGCTTAGTAGGTTAGAATAATTTCCCTCCAAACATGTAAAGGTAAACTTTTTCACTCACAATACATGGGTCTTACACGATTGTAGGATTTACACACTATGTAAGTGATGAATGTGTATATCTAACATATTAAATAATTATTGTAAAGAAAAACATGAAGGTCAAATTGGGTTGAAAGGCAACATTATAGGATAGGATTATTTTTAAAAAAACGGGGAATCAGAACAACAAATGAATTGAGAAAGTTATAACCTCAAATGCATTAACTAAAACTTTAAAATTGTTGGTTTAAAATGGATTCAATTGATAGTCTAATGGTAATTACATCTTTTATGGTACATCATGAATGCATTTCAAACCTGCCCCCTCCCTTTCCCACTGTCTAATTATATTGAAAACAAATAAAACTAAAAAAACAAAAATTCTGTTTAAGGGTATACCACCGCCAACCATGGTTTAATTCTCCAAAAAAAAAAAAAATGTTTTCTGTTCTCACAGTGTTAAGCAACTAACAGGGTTGGACAGGAACAGCCTTTTTTTTTTTTTTTTGGTCTGAGCCAGTTAGATTGACGAGTAAAAGTAAAAGACCTTAAAGTCATCAAGCATTCCTGCTCTTTAATCCCAAAAAAAAAAAAAAAAAAAAGTAATAATGTTCTACTCTGATATTTATTCTTTTTCTTTTTTTCCTTTAACCTCATTTCTACATGGGTTTGTCAAATAGATTTCAAACTACTTTCCCTATCTTGATTTCATTCTTAACATAGGCTCAAGGGTTATGTTTTCCAATAAGCTTCTTCCTCCAATTTAGAGTAAAATTTTAAGAAAAATTTAAAAAAAAAAAATATTTATAGACCTTCAAATTTATAAAGGTGATTTACAACTCATCAAACTCCTATCCCTCCAATCTCCAATTCTAAATTTCTAATCATCTTTTGAGTTTTGACATATAAGAATTAATTTGAAGAACTTTTTTTACATGTCCTGCATCTTTTTTATTTTTTCATTTTTTATAATAAAATTGTAGTAACATTTCTAGCATTATTTTATGCAATAAATATTCATGTTAGTCACCACCAAAAAGGTACTCCCAAAATCATTTTGTCACAGCTACACGTAATACTCCAAAAATTGATAGTTTCTTATCTCTTTGTGTATCTTGTCCATCGTTTTTAGCATTCAATATCAAAAAAAAAATCTTCTTCCTTTCTTTTTTAGGTTTGTAACCTTTTTAAGTTCATATCACAACTCACAACCAAAAACAGCACTCCCAAAATCATTTTGTCGCAACTTCACGCAATAGGCCGAAAATCAATATTTCCATTAATGGCTCCTCTCTTCCTTCAAGAAAATAGAACCTTGAAAACTAGAAAGAATACTTATTTTAAAAAAAAAAAACAAAAAAACAAAAAAAAAAAAAAAACAAAAACAAAAGCAAAAAACCATAGAACTAGAAAGAACTTCAAAAGGGGAAAACTATTCAAAAGAATATTCGGGGGAGAATGATCTCATTACACAAATGGCTAGATCAATTGAAAGTTTTGCATCTTAAGAGTGTTAAACTCTAGTAAATTATGAATGCACATTAGACTAATATGAATTGATCACATATATTCTCATATTTTTACTTATCTATTTTAACATTTTTGTTATCATTTATCACTATGCTTATTTTATGAACACGTTGCTTTGTAAAAACTCAATAACCAGTAACATAGAGTATAGCATATTTCAACAATCTTACAACTTTTCTCTATAACTAATTCGTTATTATCACTGCCCAATTGGTATCTCTCTAGGCACTTAGGGGAGCAGAGAAGGAGTGAGCTCAAGTTGTTGAGGTCGCAACATATATATAATATAAGTATTTCTAACCATTTAAAATATTAAAAATAAAAAAAGATCATATTTTACAATCACATGACATGCTTTTCTATATCATCCACCGTAATCTAATATTATGATCCACATCCTTTTTGATTTCTCATTTTTTATGAATTACTGATCCAAAATATCGAAAAATCAAAAGATAACTCTTCATTTATGTTTCTTACTTGTACTAATTTTACACTCCATGCACTTGTAAAACCATCCTTCCAAAAAGAATGGGAGTTGCATATGAAATCCAAACTTATGACTAGAGTTTTCTTCACGAACGTGTCAATGTATTCCTCAAATTACCATAAGAGTAACAGCTTTTCATCAAGTAATGTCAACCACAATGTACAAGGATTTGGCAATGGCTCTGAGAGCTCTCCTTGATTCACCTTAATTCAAGTCTTCCACGTATTAATGATATAACTTCAAGTTTCATGCCCACTTCTTTTTGCAATGTCAAACTTTTAACACTGCTAAACTATTAGTCTATGATCTTTCTAACAATTCCCCAAAATATTCAAAGAAATACATAGGAATTAGTAAGTACATAATGTAACAAAGATCTAAAGCTTATGCCAAGAACGACTTTAACAACACTAGAAGTCCTAATCATACATGTTGAAAGTTGAGGAAAATGACTATTTGGTCTTATCCAAAAACAAGGAAAACACTCACCTATTAACATTAACGACAACAATCTTCAAACAAGAACAATATATGTGTGGTTCATAGTTTTATACTATTGAGATAAACGACAATAACTTGGTGCACTTTTGGCAGACAAGAAGAACACGTGTTATTTTTATGCACTTTTGGTTGGGGACATAGAAATCTACTGTGGTAGTAATGGACAAGAAAAAGTCAAAACGACAATAATAGATGAACCATTTGGGTTAACAACAACAATATATGGCACTGCATTTGGCTTATGTGATTTTGGCCAACAAAATCAAACACAAGACAAAACCAACAAACAGAGAAAGAGAATGTTACAATTCCCTTTGTCAACAAGGGCGATTCTTCTAATGAATCTCTGATCATGTCAATTTAGCTTACCTCTCACCAGCCCCACCGGCCTAGTTTGTGGTATCTCAAACTTTTGAGGTGGTATTTTATGTAACAGTGGCATGCAACATATTCAAACTCAAGAGCAACATGTAGATCCCATGAGCCATGGAACTGGAACCCATATGTTGTGAGAGAAACGATGCATATATATAATGCATTAGATAATTATTGCAAGCCTAGAGCTACTACTTAGCTTTATTTTCAATGGATAATAAACAAGAAGTGCCCAAATTTCTTAATTACTCTTCCTTTTTTTTATTTAACTCAATCAGGTTGAAGCCTGAGTATTTACAGTTACACTATTGAGCTTTGTAGATTTTACCACACCGCATAGCCTTGTAACAACCCCAAAAGGCCAAAAAGCCATTTCTTGCGGCCATGACCAGTATTAGGGATGGAGTCAACCCAAAAATATGTAATTCTATAGATTTACCACAGTATTTCACCTCTTCGTAAAAACTAGAAAAAGAATCATAGAAAGTATGATACACTTCACCAACATACCCAACCATAACAGTCACCATAACTAGTAAATTGAAGCTAGAATGTTACATTACAACCAATGCTACAATACACTTGCAGTCAGAATTAATTCAGATAAGTGCTTCAAAAATAGGAAACAAAATTCTGGTCTAGTGGTACAGTAGCATGAAATAAAGCTGATGCTTAGCTCACCATTTGTCCGATGGGTTTCATTTCCTTTTTATTCTTCATGTCTAAACTAGCCTACAATGTCAAGTCAAAAAAATAAGATCTTTTATCTTTTACAAACAACTCCAAGTATGCTAATGACTTGTCCAGGTTGTAAATTTCGCAACAACAATCATATAAGTGACTATGATGCATGTTGGAGATTGTAAACAGCGCACAAATTTCCTTACCAGCACTAGGCATTCCTATAGAATGTCAGTTTTCAATGGGTAGAGGTGTGAAGATTAGCTCTGTTTCATCTGTCTTTCTACACACATATATAAAGTGAGAATCTGGATCTTCCAAAACAAAACTTGGTGGAAGTAAGCCGTTCTCAGTGGTAGGAACAGGTTCCAAGTATGATTTTTTTGCCGAACTACAACCTTCATCCTTCTCAAATCCCGGTCTGGCTGTGAAAGGATGGAGAAAAAGACAACAAAACAAGTATTGAGGGTCCTTTCTTTAGTAATGAAAATTTGTTATTGCAACTATTAATAAAATACCACATAGACCAAGATGGGTATAGCATAATCCAAGATTAAAAGAATTCAATGAACACAGACACACACAGAGAGTGAGCAAAAACTGCACTAGCTACATACCTATTTTACAAAAGTATAATGCTGGGATATCATCAGTATGCATTACCTAAATGATAACAAAATAAAGATGCTGAGATATCCTATACATAAGTTGTTATAAATGATTGATGACTTAGAAATAGACAATCAATTTCCAGAAGGAGACTTCACCAATGAGCTCTAGCTCAAATGAAACTTCCTCCTTCCATAATAACAGGACAGAGGATGACGTCATGGGTTCAAGACCCACTAAGTGCATGTCTAACTTACCAATCAATTAAAAAATTCTAAATAGACTTCATATGAAAAGAACAAAAGCCACTTCCTCTCATTTTGGAAGATTTATAACATTATATTTGAAATAAGGTATCAATAGATTCTATGAACACTGATAATATGCAACCTATCCTATTTCCAAAAGGTGCCTTAAGAATTGCTAAAACTTTTTTATGTCACCCCAACAACATTTTCCTCAGTCCTCCCAAAATGGATCAAAAAGAGTTGTAATATATATAAGCTACAAAAGAGAGGAAAAGATACATACAAATAGCCACCAATAATTGGGTCACAATATCACTGTAGTCAATTGGCCATAAAGAGAATAATCGTTTTAACAGACATGCAAAAAAGTGGAATGTACAACTATTTAGATGTAGGAGAAATGAAATCATGGGTGTATAACTGCATGGCCCACAAACGGCCAGGTGCGTGCAGCCTACATGTGTGCTCACTCCAAGGCCTGATGTCCTAAAGCCTTAAACTATGTCTCAAATTGTATCTAGAGAGCTTCTCTAATCCCTACTTTCCTCTCATATAAAGGTTGGAAGTTCAAAACAGTGAACATAGTGTAGGATTTCCACGTGTTCCCCAATCTAACTTACCCTGCAAAATTGTGTAATATCCCACTCACACATGCACGAACCCACAAAAAACACATCAAAATAAATTGTACAAAGCACTCAAACTGAATACTAACCCTTAGTCATAGTAAACAAGAGTGAAACAAAGAGAACTACAAAAATAACAATTTGGACCCTTAAGTTAGGGTATATTAATCCAAAAAACAGGGCCATTTGGCTTATTATTATGATATAATCATGAATATTTGAGAAAACAAAGGTTTCATAAGTAAACAAACCACAATTGTAAGCCAATGAGCTCTAGCTCAACTAGCACTTCCTCCCCCTTATAAGACCCATTGGGTGCACAGGTGCACGTGTGAGAATAACCATTAAAAAAGAAGACCAAAAGTGTAAACAGCTAAAAGCCACTTAACTCCATGCAACATCCACCACCCAAGCAAAACAAAATATATACATTTGGAACGAGACAGAAACAAGGAATATAATGCAACCTAGATTCACTACATTTTTTCAAAGAGGAAAAGAAAATGAAACAACAATCTGGAAGCTTGAGCCTGGACTGACTTCTAGAAAACTAAAGGAACAAAGAGAAACTTACGTATAATGTACAACAGAGTTTTCCAATTGTATACTGGTCGGATCAAATGAGGCATCCTTACTGAAGGATCGCCATAGGTTATCTGTTAATGACAAATTAAGAATGGGTCATGCAATCTGAACAGAAAAAACAAAACAGCAATAACAAAAAAAAATACAGCCTCGTCTATGGGTATATGTTTACCAACATATAGATCCCTCCAGGTTTAAGCAGCCTGCAAGAAAAATGAAGCATGCCTAGTGAGGAGATTTACAAATAAATAAATAAAAACAAGTCGTAGATTTATTCTACAACCTACTCACTTCCCCTAGCATTTGAGTTGCACTAATTGGAGCATCAGTGCCACACTGGAAATCACAACCACAAATGAATGGATTAGAGTATGCCAAACTATGAACTTCAGGAATAATGAGAACATTTCAATACCCATCATACCATCAAAGAATCAAGAGTTCCTGGTTCAAGGATCAGCAGAGTGCAAATGCCATGGCAAAGACAAAATATCATTAACAAACAAAAACAAATTTAGTTTAACAGATCTCAAATATTGATAAAGCATGTAATGAAAGGACATATCCCTACCTTTATCAATGATACTGTCAAATGATTCATCAGGGAAGAAGCTCATATCCCTAACATCCATTTGCATATCTATCGAGATTCATTAAGGAAATTTGCCCACAAAATTTGGGGCTTACTTCAGAAAAGGTAATCTAAGATTTTACAGAGGAATTAATGTAGTTCTTTTAAGAGGATACATTTCAGCTGAGGGATGTATTCATATTTTCTTCTCATCATCTCAATGGCCACTGATGAAATGTCAATGTTCATTATGTCTTCATATCCATCCTTGACCATGTCCTCTGACATAACTACAAGTAAAGAAAAATGAATACTTCTATCAAAAATTTAGTCAAAACAAATGAAGCAAATGCAAAACTTTGAAGCTTCTTATCAAAAAAGCTGCAAATCTTAGAGCTTCTATGCCTATGATTAGAATGTGTGTCAGTTTCACACCAACCATTTGTTATTTTACAATGGCAGGGGCAACACAAATTGGGGAAATTACAAAGTTCCCTAATCATTGTTTCAGGTCACAATGCTATTTGCAGCAACAACTGCCATTCAATGGACCCTATAAACATGCTATCATTTCCATAAACAATAAATATTACCATATCAACTTTAAAGTTTAAGATAAGCCAAATCTGTAATAGTTTATCATATTGAAAAAAACACATTAAAGGCAAGGGGATGTTTATCACAACAAAACCATAATAAAAAGCATCAAGACAACAGAAGAAACAGAAACATTAGGTTCGTCAACAGCTTTTCTAGTGATTGTTATAGGAGCAATCCCTCCTGGCCCATTCTTCTTTTTAAAAATAATAAGAGCGCTTAGTCTATTTTCTTTTCTTTTTTTCAAAAACTCTACCCAAAAGCCAAAATAATAATAATAATAATAATAATGTCACTTTGGTGTCTCAAGAAAAAATGGTTGCTTTGGTATCTTGCAGAGAGAGGCATTTGCAACAATTCAACAAAGGTCGTCACCAAGTTGTAGGATTGGTGTCTCTCTCTCTCTCTTTAAATTTTGAAGTTATGTATAAAAAAATTGCAAATATTAGAAGCCTGTAGGATAAGAATATGTATCAGTGTCATATCAACCATCTGTTATTTTATGATGGTGAGGGCAACAGAGTTGAGGGAAAGTACAAAGTACCTTAAATCCTTAATCATTATTGCAGCTCACAACATTATTTACATCAACAACTGACCATTCAAAGGACCCTCTAGACATGACATCATGTCCAAAAAATAACAAATAATACCATTCCAACTTTTCAGTTTAAGAAAAAGCCATATTAAAAATACATGAAAAGGCAATGAGATGTATATAATAACAAAACAGATTAGCAGGGGAAAAAAAAAAAAAAAAAAAAACAAACAAAACAAAACCATACCAATAAGCACCAAGACAACATTTTCCTTGCAAGTAACAAGTAGTTCACCAAAATTACCATGCCCCAAAGACTCACCTAACACTACTCTGACCCCACAATCCCAAAGTGCTTGGAGCTTCAGACCAAAGTATCCAACTAACTGTAACAATTACCAATTTGATTTATTAATCAATATATACTTTTTATACCCACTGCCCAATATTATCAACAGAGGCCCACACCCTCATCATTCCCCAGAAAGAAATGTTTCAACATCATGTTGAGATGAATTCCCAAATCTAACAACTTACACCTCAAACAAGCCGTATAGTTGAATCATGCCAAATTCTAAAATTAATTTCTCAAATCCCATTTACTGAATAATCAACAATTTTGCCAAAATCCATTAGCTTTACCATCCTGAACTTCTACGCCAGCCAAAAAGGAGGAGAGAGAGAGAGACCTAAAAGGTTCTCAAATTTGAACAATAAGCCCAAAAGGGGCAGGGGATCTGGCCAAATTTGTGTAAAATTCCAAAATTGTTGACTCAAATAGTGAACAACCTTAAATTCCAAAAACTCAATTTTCTCTTTTTCAATTCTAAGAGTTAACTATCAATCAAATAGTGAAAAAAGAGCAGAGTAATATATGTTCTTTTTATTATTATTATAAGTAAAATTGTATATTCTAACAGTTAACTATCAACCAATATTTCTTATTTTCCCACAAGTTCCAAGCAATCAAACAGGAAAAAAAAAAAAGAGTAGAAATAATTTACAATTGATACAAATTGAGGAAACCCAAAAACCCAATTCTTTCTCTTTTCTGTTTCCCGCAATTTCAATGCAACAGAGAAAAAAGGAGCTGACCAATACATAATTATTTACATTGAGGAAACCCAACAACCCAATTTTATTTCTTTTTCTTTTCCCACAAATTCCCAGCAACCAAACAGAGAACAAAAGAGGAGAGCAATACATAATTATCTATACAGAGGAAACCCAAAAACCCAAATTGATTTCTTTTTCTGTTCCAACAATTACCCAGCAACCAAACAGAGGAAAAAAAGAGCAGAGCAATATACAGCAATCAAAATTAAGGAAACCCAAAATCCCAATTTAACTTCTTTATCATTTCCCACAATTTCCCAGCTACCAAACAGAGGAAAAAAGAGCAGAACAATAAACACCAACCAAAATCTAGAAAACCCAAAACCCAATTTCATATCTTTTCCTTTTCCCACAACTTTCCCAGCTACCAAACAGAGGAAAACAATACAAAGCAGACAAAACTGTTACCTAACAAAACAAAAACAAAGAAAAGGAGATGAAATTACCGGCATTGCCACAGCCAACCATGAGCACACGAGAGGAGGGACGAACATACTTGCGAACGAAAGGGCGGAGAGCAGAGTAACGCTGGTACCAATCAAAGGAACCACCTTCTTGGATGTAGCGAGCGTCCCAGTACAGAGCATCGCCATAGTTGTAGGTGTTGCAGCTCGACGTGTCTCTGTACATGCTTTTGCTTTTGCTTTTGCTTTTGCTTTTTTTGGTTTTGCTTTTGCTTTTGCTTTTGCTTTTGCTTTTGGTTTTGGTGATAACACTGTTGGTGGTGGTGGTAGCGGTGAAGAGAAAAGAGAGAGAGAGAGAGAAGGTGGGTGGGTGTGTTTGTGGGGTTTGGACTGGTTGGGACAACTTGGGAGGGGAGGTACCAAGTTGAGTTTGTGGGGCTTGGTTTTTTTCTTTTTCTTTTTTTGGAATGTTCTAGTTTTAAAGGGTGAGTATGGTTTACTCTTGCCTTTTGGTACTGAATCTGTCTGAAAAAAAAATTAACTGTTCAAAAAGCTGACATGATGAAATTGATGTGTTTGAAAGCAAAGCTTGAGTGAGTGTTTGATTTTTATTTTTGGTTTAATTTCAATACATGTTTATTGACTTTATTCTTTAATTTTTTGCTTCATAATTTAAAATAACCTTTATCCAAATGTTTCATTGTAATTTTTACACTATATGTTTGGTTTGAGGGGAAGAAGACAGAAATGAAGAGAAATTAAGGGTTTTTTCTTCTTATTTTTTGTTTCTAAAAATAATTTTCTATTTTTTAGACTAAAAAACTTATTTGACAACCCAAAATAGACAGAAAACAAAAACTGTTTTCAAAACTTAATTTGTAAAGGAAACTGAAAACATGCAAAAAGTTGTTTTCAGTTTTTAATTTTCAAAAGTCAATGAAAACCTGCATTTAACCTAATGAATCTGTCTCATATAATGAGTTAACATTAGAGTTCAAATCCTAGTAACAACATATTTTAGTATTTTCTGTTTTTTTTTTCAAAAAACTATCTTTTTAATTTCAACTAACCAAACATGTTTTTGATTTAAAAAATACAAAAAAAAAGTTTTTTTTTATATTCCCAAAAACAAGTTTTTGAAAAAAAAAAACTGTTACCAAATATAACTTAAGTCTTTTCTACTGTCTGGATACCATGAGAGAAAAAAAAAATGAGTTTTTTATTTTTTATTTTTTTATGATAGAAAAGAAAATGAGTTAAATTTGATGAAAAACCTATCACTTAGGCTCACATTTTTCCCTTCTAGCTTATTCTTTTTCTCCTCTTCCATTCCCTTCCCTCAAACTAAACATAGGGTTATAGTATGTACTTTTAAGTTTGTCTTTATATATGTATATAATTGGAGATGGAAGGATTTGAATCCTATATGTCTCCGTTGAAAACATTGAAAGATACCAATAAGTTAAATTATAATGTTGTTAACAAGTTTGTATTAAATGGTCTCTTTTATAAGTGTTGAATTAAAAATTGTGACATGTCAAAGGAAAGGAAATTTGCTCGAACAAGTGAGAAGGTTACTTAAGCAAAATGTTGAACAACAAATGATGCCTAAATTACACAACAATTTGTAATCAAAGTCCAAAAATAAACAATATCAACTCAAAATCAACAAAAAGAAAAAACTAAATATGAAAAGCATTAATAATTCTTGAAATATGATAAGTGAATAAATATATCTAGTTTGAGTGAAGTCACTCATTCAAGGGACCTTTTTCTCACAAACTTAATAGTATAATTTCTTTTCGAATTATTAGGACCATATTGAAGCATGGACAAACGTTGAGAAGTAAATGTGTAATTAAACCATAAATAAAATATTGATGTAAAGAGAGAACATGAAAAATATGACCAATCAGTGTTAGTTGCTATGTGTTGGATTTTTTTTCCCACATAAGGGATCTAAGTGTGGTTACCTACAATATTATGAGAGCTACTGATAGACACCTAAGATTCATAATGTTCACATTTAGTAATTATACTTATAAGTAAAATTCAAGAACCTCATGAATCTCAAGAAGAGAAACTAGGCCAACCCCTTGGGATTTAGTAGTTATAAGTTATAGAAGAAGGCCTCAAATGGTAATTGACTATAAGATTTGTCTTGTGGCCTTGTGTATGGTTGCTGTTGTTTGTGAATTTAAGGTGATGAAATTGTGTCTGGTGTGTGGTCCGGTGATGAAATTGTGTTTGGTGTGTGGTCCTCTGATAATAACAAAGGGTAAGAAGATGTGAGCTATCCTTCTCATCAATTGCACATGTTTGTGTCTATGTAAATGCCAAAGGGTCCAAAACTTTGTGGTTATAGGATTTGATTATTGAGAAAAAAGAGAATCTAACAAAGATTTTAGTTAGATCAAAGGGCATCTATCCTTTTCCATGCCTTAAATAGATTTGGAAGAGGAAGAGATTACTTAAAATTCAGGGTACTAGTTCTTAAAAAGTCACTTGAATAATTGAGGATTATTTGTACGTTACATGTTAACTTGAAAGCTTTAACTATCACTTGATAATAAAGGGAGTTTGAATGATGACCTTATCACTTAATGAGTTAATGGTGATGCTTTTCCCACCAACTCTTTAATTGGTTTGGTTTTCATTTGATAAAAAAAAAAAAAATACAGAGAGGTCAAAGCTGAAAAGAGAGGAGCCATATGTTTGCCCATTTGAAGTAATCATCTATTGTCATTTATGTATTTATTTCATCTAGTAAAATATTGTAAATGTTATCATCTTAGGCCATACTGGGAGAGACCGGAGTCCACTTTTTTGTTTTAGAAGATAATGGGAGTCCATTTGTTAAGTGTCAAAAATTGATTATCAAAAAAACGAAAAAGTTTCAAGAATTTAGCCAAACAAGTAAAATTCAATTGAAAGTCGGATGTTTTACTTTAAAAAAAAAAAAAAAATTGGGCATTTACATTTCGAAATTGAATCAAACATGAAGGTTTTAAATAGGAAATTGAATAAAAAATGAAGGCTAAATAAAAAAATCAAATCATACATAAAACATCAAAAATGAAAATTTTAAAACATAAAGGTCTAATATAAAAAATTTATACTTTTGGTTAAGTTAATATAAAATTTTAAAAAAAATGTAACTTTTTTCAAACTACATGCATATGCACACACACATACTGCTTAGAAATACTATTATTAGTTACGCTGCCCCCAGCTAAGGGATGGAGCCACACTATGCTCTAAATGGGCCCTGGGCCCGAGTTACAAAATTTTGTTTTTTAAAAAATATATTATGGCCTAATTTGAATTGGACCCAAAGAAAATTAAACTTAGACCCTTCCATTCAAAGTATTGGCCCTCCGTGTATCAACTCAAACAACATCACAAATTAGTCTAAACAACCTCCTTAACTCGAAATCTTGGCTTCATCCCTATTAGGACAGGGTTGAAGCGAATAGTAGAAATACTACTATTAGTTACATATATAATGCTTAGAAATACTCTATTAGTTACATTGTCCAATCTAAGGGATGGAGCTACACTAAAGCCCAAACAGGGCATGGTTTGATCTATAGAGCTTAATTTGAATTGGGCCCAAAGAAAATAAAACTTCGTCCTTCTCCACATATCAACCCAAGCAACATCACAAATCAATCTCAACAACCTCCCTAACTCGGAATCTTGACTCTAATCCTATTTTAGCTTGACTGATGTCCCTAAGACTTCAAGCATTTTGTGTTTGAAAAGGTACCAACTCACCTAAAAGTTATGTTACTTGACATAATTTTTGGCACTCATCTATATATTTCCTTGAAGATTATGACATAGAATTAAGATGGGTGAGAACTCCCAAGTTCCAATGCTAACTATAATATAAAAAATAACTAAATAACTACCAAGTTTCAACAAAGTCTTGAAAAAGCTGCCACCGCTACAGTGACACCGTCAGCCAGACAAAGCGCCAGACGTCTCCTTGTGGATCCTCACACGTAAACAAACTCTTCATGCATGTCTTCCACCACGTGTCCCCTCTGCCTCTTTCTCTTATGCATGTCTCTGACTCTCTGCACCGATATATTACATAGCTTTTAAACAATCAAACTGATAACCTTTTATCAGAAACACCCAAAAGAAAGCTTAAGAAAAATGCAAGGAATGCAGAAGAAAGAAGAAGAGGCTAATGGAGAAGTGATTAGAGACCATGATGAGAAAATTGCAACAAAGAAAGAAGAAGAAGGAAAGGGTACTGAGGAAGATAACAACAATAAACCACCACCTTTAATGGCCTTGAATCATGTATCGAGGCTTTGCAGGAATTTGAAAGAGTCCATAGATTTCTACACCAATTAAGGTTCTGGGGTTCGTTTTGATTGAGCGTCCACATGCTTTTGACTTTGATGGTGCTTGGTTGTTCAACTATGGAGTTGGGATTCACTTGCTTCAGGCCAAGGATGAGGATAGGTTACCTGATGACCCTGATCACTTGGATCCCAATGACAACCATATCTCATTTCAGGTTAATTGATATTTAATTTCAGTTTCCTTTTCTTTTTTTTTTTAACTTTACCATTTTAATGTAACTTGTTTTTGGAAGTAACGTTACCTTATTCTGTCGTGTTTTTTAGGTTCCTATTTTAAAATTCTATCATGTAAACTATTTAACTTTAAAAAAGCTATTTTTAAGTTTTCCTCTTAAGATTCTTCTTAAGATTCTGTCATGCGGTTACTTAATTAAAAAAAAACTTATGTCCTATGATAAGTCACATAGCAGAATTTAAAAAAAAAAAAAAAATTAAGGAACAGGACATAATTACTGTATTTATATATATATATATATATATATATATGTTGTTGGAGAGTAGAGCATTTTTTTTTTTCTATTTACACTTCTATCTCAACAAATTTTGCATTTATATCAAAGTGTTATTCATTAAATTAGTCGGCTGAGTAAGTAAATATATTAATTATTTATATTAAAAGAATTTTTAAGATTATTTTTATAAATTTTATATAATAAATTATTTTTATTTGTAATTTTATATATATATATATATATATATATCTATGTGTGCGTGTGTGTTTTTATATGAATTATTTGTAAGTTGAAAGTTTCAACTTATTTTTATAGGAGATCTGGGGTTTAATTTTCACCCACACCACAATTAATTGGTGTCTCGGTCTAATGATATTGGTGTGGGTGCGTGTTCTAAACACTTTTATTCTTATTTATTTTCTAGCCGTTGGACAATTATGAGAAAAATAGCCGTTAGACAATTATATTATGAGAAAAATAGCCGTTAGGCAATAATTGATAATATAGTCGTTGGGCTTTTAAGGGTTAGTAATAAATAACTATAGACTATTATCTTGATAAGTAGCCTATATAATACTCATCATAACACATTTTTTGAAGGGTCTTTTTACTACTCTATATTTTAGATATACATAACTCTACTATCTTTCTCTCCCACATATTTTTTTCTATAAGAATATTTGTTATAAGGAAAGGTAATAGAAGGTTGATCTTAAACCTTTTGTGAGTGAAAGTGCGTACATCACAAAAGTTGACACTATAGTCTAATCTTGGGGGTTGTTTGGCTAAAAGAACCAATCACACAAAATTTTACTTTGGGTGGCATGAATCAACCTTTAAGGACAATGCTCTTTGCGTGATTCTATAGCACTGTGAGGTTGTTCCTAATTTTACTTAAATTTATATTATTATTGCTTATTTACATTCTTGCTAATTATTTGGGATATTATTTATGTATCAAAACTTGTTTATTCACTATTATTTTTCCAACAATCTTAAAGGTTGATCTTCAAGCTTCAAAATGGATAAACAAGTTATTAATCATGAAATTTTATATTGTGATATGATATTATGTTTATGAAGAAAAAAAATGCTAGTAGTTATATTCTTAGATATAATTACTTATATCTTTTGTGGAGTTTATTTTGCTATCTGGTTTATCTAAACAATTTGGTGGACTAATATTTTAGGAAAAAAAAACAAAAATGACGTCCATCCAAATGTGATTTTGATTCTCTAATCTAAATTAATATGTGAATAATATTATGCAACATTGTCTTGAAATGTGAATATCAATTTATTGCATTTGCAATTTTTGTGTACTATATGTTTATCATATTTAATGAAATGTTGTGTCTATTGAAATTTAAAGAACATGAGATTGAAGAAAAACGTATGTGTTTTGAGAAATGTTTTTTGGAATTCAAAAAAAAAAAATGTTAGCAATAATTTTTATGAGAAATGAGGTAAAATTTTATTGGTAGAATTCTGAAGAGAAAAAAAAAATGGTGTAGACTAATGGTGAAGGCATTTCTATTGTTAAGTGGAATTAATAGTGCCATATCAACTTGGTACTCCTTTTGTATAATGAAGATACAATGATACTGTAATTTAATTAAATTTTATTTTCCTTTCTAAAGTATTCAAGTAATCATTTATGGTCATGTGAAAAAGAAATTGTGGATGATTAAACATTTGTATTATACAATTGTGGTATAATGATGTCAAATTTTACAAAATATTAAGTGTCTTATTCTTGCAAAATTTTGAACGTTCCTAAGAGTGGTTTCTAGTAGCTAGAGGCTATTGGCTCTATGTACAAAAACTATTATTTTTACATCTCTTGACACAAATATATAAAATGAGAAATTATGGAAAATAATTAAAACTTTCTTTATATATATTAAAAAAAAAAAATCCAACTAGTATTTTGGGCTAGTGGATAAGATTTAGTGGGAATAAATATTCTTTTTATCCACCAAGTGCAAGAGTGATATTAATATATGTGGGGCCCGAGGGCATGTGACCTCGGCCCACTTTAAATCCGGCTCATGGCCCATGCCGAGGAAGAAGGCTCGTCCGAGGACGATGCGTGGGAGCCTACACTTTAAAAGCCCCGCCGAGGATAACCTTGTCTTCGGCGGACCAAGACTAGGTTCAGATGGGGAAACGAGCCCAGGACAGGTTGTTACCTCCGCACTAAATGCGCTCACCTAACCCTCTGGCCGCACTAATGGAGATGTGACTCTTGGACAGGGCAATCTTGATTATTGTGAATTACTCAAGTACTGATAGTGTTGCTGATGGGACGGACAATCAGAGGGAAAACGCATGGATGATCAACAGATGGAAGAGAGAGATGGGAGAAAAAAGACTATATAAGAGGGACCAATAGAACAGCAAAAGAAGGGGGAGGAGGCAGAGACCAAAGTCGAGCTCCTCGGACCGATGCCGAGGAGCAATTTTGAGAAGGAATTTAAGTGCACTGGCCTTCAATGGTAATGGGTTCATGGTTGGACTCCGTTTTCTTGCAATGACCAATTTCTTCAACCCACTCTCTAGAAATGTATTGTTTGGGGCCTACAGGATTATTTCCCTCCTAATTTTAGAGGGTCCTTACAAATTGAGTCCCTACAATTGGCGCTGTCTATGGGGAGAATTTGTGCACTAGCAGGCACAACGGACGATTGTCCCTGGGTAGTCAATTAACGGAAAGTTCACAAGAACGCGTAAAAAAAAAAAAAAAAAAAAAAAAAAAAAAACACCATTGCAGAAAAGTAGAAGATCCAAAGGAAAAGAGAAGAAAAATAGCAGTATTTTATTAGATGAAAAGGAACTACAATATACAAACAAAGGCCCAGACGGACCTGTTTTAAAGCTAACTAAAGGGAAGGGGGCTGAGGCAGGCCTGCTTCAAGGCTACCAACAACGCCCAAGCCGGTGCGGTGGCATTGGCACGAAGAGAGGAGCAGATGCAAGGGCGCCGGGCGGCCCTTCCTTGTGATGTTCCCTTGATTCTCTTCCAGCCCTACGGTGGTTGGCCGTTGGAGACGGCAACACTCGGGCACCAGACATGACGTATTCTTGCACCCTTCCACCTGCGTGGGAGTGCCCCGGGGAGGAGCCTTATGTACTTCAAGGACCTCCCTCTTGGCCGCTGTGCATGGCACCATGAGGATGACGCACAAATTCAGCCGCGCCGGAGATCTGACGCGGGCTATAGCTACGACGGCTCTCGGTCGAGGAAGGAGAACTTTGGGCTTGTGCACCTTCACTCCCATCCAAGGCTGCTCCATTTCTCCAAACTCTTATCACAATTTTGGCAGGATTATTGAGGGGGCTCTAAAAGTTTAAAGGACATGTTTCCTGGTATATTAGAGGGTTCGTGGAGTGTAGAAGGACATTTCCCCCATGTAGCCTTAAAGAGGGGGTGAAGATTGATAGGAATTGATGTACGCAGAATTCGAAAAGAGAATTATCGGCGACATTAATCCTGACCAAATTCCAAGGCGCCTATCAACCGTTTAATCTGCATCACTCCATGAAAATGTTAATGAGAGCGCGCCTCGTGTGCTGAAACGTCAAGCGCGGAACGCGAGCAGTCAGGAGGCGCCTCGTAACTGATGAGGGCAGAAACTTGAACTGAAGGTGGCGTTACTGCCACGTGTAAGGTTAGAGTCCCAAACCAACCTCGCCCAGGGCACTGCGGGGTCAATGGTCCGGTCCACACGATGCCCCACTTCCGACGAGGCAGGGCCGAGGCCATCATCGCGCCAAGTATGGCCAACGCTAAGGATAACCTCCTTCGCCCAATACCTGAGTGTTAGACAGAACCAAGGTATTGCATGGTCCTCGGACTCAAACCTATGGGGAAACTAACCACTTAAATATACCTGGGTACTAGACAGAACCAGGGTATTGCATGGTCCTCGGACTCAAACTTATGGAGAAACTATCTACTTACAGAAGAACAGAAGTGTTAGACAGAACCAAGGTATTGCATGGTTCTCGGACTCAAACCTATGGGGAAACTAACCACTTAAATATACCTGGGTACTAGACAGAACCAGGGTATTGCATGGTCCTCGGACTCAAACCTATGGGAAAACTAGCTACTTACAGAAGAACTGAAGTGTTAGACAGAACCAAGGTATTGCATGGTCCTCGGACTCAAACCTATGGGGAAACTAGCCACTTAAATATACCTGGGTACTGGACAGAACCAGGGTATTGCATGGTCCTCAGACTCAAACCTATGGGGAAACTAGCTACTTACAGAAGAACAGAAGTGTTAGACAGAACCAAGGTATTGCATGGTTCTCGGACTCAAACCTATGGGGAAACTAACCACTTAAATATACCTGGGTACTAAACAGAACCAGGGTATTGCATGGTCCTCGGACTCAAACCTATGGGGAAACTAGCTACTTACAGAAGAACAGAAGTGTTAGACAGAACCAAGGTATTGCATGGTTCTCGGACTCAAACCTGTGGGGAAACTAACCACTTAAATATACCTGGGTACTAGACAGAACCAGGGTATTGCATGGTCCTCGGACTCAAACCTATGGGGAAACTAGCTACTTACAGAAGAACAAAAGTGTTCGACAGAACCAGGGTATTGCATGGTCCTAGGACTCAAACTTATGGAAAATTAGATATTTTCGGAAGAATAAAAGCGTTAGATGGGACCGAGTTGTGGTACGGTCCTCAGATGCAAACCCGAAAGACAGCTGATTATCTCATGAGACTAAGTCCAGAACAGAATCAAGGTATTGAGCAAAACATTAAAATGTAACAAGTAAAAGGAAGCATCAATTAATGAGCTAGAAGCAAACTATTGAATATATCTTTCAAATAGAAGGCATGTAGTTTCGTTACACGTCGCCAAGGCGAAAAGCAAAATGAAATGAAAAAGAAAACAAATAAGAATGCCCCATGCTGTCACAACGGGGTGGTCCAACGAAGTGGTTTACTCCCCCAACTCGCTGGGGGGCTTGTCTTGAAGAGCTTGTTGAAAGACTTTGATTAACTACAAGGGACCCTGACTCGGGAAAGCTCCTTCAGGGGACCCCTCTAGGGTAGGGGGGATCTGGGGGACAGATAAAGGCACTTCTTGACCGTCAGTTCCAACCCCTTTCAACGCTCTACGGGGCTCAGCCTCCTCAGGAGGTCTGCCAGCTGAATATGTATCCTCGGCAGTGTTGGTCCAACTTTTGCTGGCCGCTGGTAATACAGAACCTTCCTCGGAGGTGGTGGGGACAACCTCACGAATTGCGGGGGGGGGGGGTAATATACCCTCTCTGCCCTCCTAAGGTCTGACGAGGCATCAACTTCCGCTTGGTTGAGAGCTTCATTCCAGGTCTGGGAAGAAAAGTGCCTACATACTTCAGGGACTTGAGCCTTGAAGGTAGCTTCAGTCCTGGCCACCCTCTCAGCAAAGGCCTCTTCCTTTGCCTGTTCTACGGAGCGCTCTGCATCTATTCTTGCAAACTCAGCCAGATCTTTGGCCCTCACGGCCTCGTCCCTAGCATACCCGAAGACACCCTTTGTCCAAACCGCCTCGGCTAACTTTTTCTTCAGGTCGGTAATGTCCTCCCTGGCAGACCACAATTGGCCCTCGACATCATGCAAGCGCTTTGTTTGATCCTCGGCCTGCCTCATGGCCTCGACTAGGTCAGAGGTCGCAATGTCCCTAGCCTTTGTCATCTCCTCAAGACTTTCAATAGCCTTCTTCAGATCTGCCTCAGATCTCTTAAGGGTAGTCGTAGCCTTCAAGAGCTTATCACGCTCCTTTGCCAGAGCGCTACCCTGGCCGTCGACCTCCTCATCCAGCCTGAAAACAGTCTAGATAGCCTGCCAACCAAAGTAAATACGCCATAAAAGGGAAGGGAAGTGCCAGGTAATAAAATTCAAACGAAATAAACAAGTATCAAGTGTCTTACCATGCCCAGGTATCTCTTGAGGTTTTTAGCAACCTCTGGCCCCCTCATGTTCTCAAGCTCAGCCATGTCGACGGGAAGGAGAAGGGACCTTTCCATGGCGTCGGCTACTCGAGCCCCCTCGCCTCCTCGGAAGTCCCGTATAGTAGTGTCATCCCTCAAAGGTTCTCTATGGAGCATGGCAGCAGGCAGCCAGGCCTGGGGCTCGGACGGTTGAATAATTTCTTTCCCTTTTCGCTTACCACCCAACCTCAGTTGTTTAGAAGGTCGACGGGCTTCATCCTCCTCTGGAGAGGGATGGGATCTGCCCCCATCCACTGGGTCTTTGCCCTTGGAAGACTTCTTCCTTTTTGGTTCGGGGGACTCAAGCTGAGATTCTGAGATTAGAGGGGTGTGTAAAGACCTGGCCTGCGTAGGCGAGGGCTGAGAGCTGGGTGGCGGAGACTTAGGTTGTGACCCCATCGGCACCCCCTTCCCAGACTTGCCCTCAAGTAGGTCAAGAAGGCTGATCGGGGGCTGTCTCCTAGGACCCATCTTAGTTTGGGTATCAACCCTCGGGTTGATCAACTCGGTCAAATACACCGAATTCGTCCTCATACGAGCTTAGTTCGATCACTTCCCCTCTTTCTTCCAAGCTCCCTTTCTCGGCCTCTGCCGCTTTATGGGACAATGAAGAGCCTACCAACGGAATGCCTTCCGAAATAAAAAATCTTTCGGAAAGTGCAAAACCGTCCTCTACCACAGCGATTCATCTAGGTCGAGGATCTTTTGGGCGGCTCTAATCTGGTTATTGGCCTTGTTCAGAAGAAGCTCCTTACTAATAGCGGTTTTCAAGTCCTCCTTGTTGACCAGAGGAAAATGACGTGCGAAGGCGTGCGGATTTGCAGGAAGATGACCAAGCCTCCTATGATCAATCAACTAAGGAAAATTATGTGCTACAGAAAGTAGAAGACTTACAGAAATGGTGAGATTCTCCTCTGGCAAGCTTTTTACGTTGGAGAGGGGCGCTTGTTAATGCGAAAATTGGACCAACTTCAGAATATATGCACCGAAGTTCATAAGCACGCAAATGAGGAGACCAAGCGGTTCAAATGAGTATTTATATCTCCAATTAAGATTAACCAAATGTAACTTCCCGCCCATAAAAGCAAGAAATCCCTGCCAGGGGATTACTATCACACCATCGGAAGAGGGAAACATGGAGCCGCCAAAATTTAATGCAAACGTGCTCTGAGTCTCGAAGCGTCAAAAACTTACCTGTGGCAGATAAAAAGACCCCAACGCTGACGTGGACCGAGGTTTAGCCAATCTTGTAGGGAGCCCGGAAGTATCAAAATCCTCCTCCCCGTCTGGGAAAATGGACAGCAGGATTTTGAGGGGCTATTGTAGGGCCCGAGGGCCTGTGACCTCGGCCCACTTTAAATCCGGCCTATGGCCCATGCCGAGGAAGAAGGCTCGTCCGAGGACGATGCGTGGGAGTCTACACTTTAAAAGCCCCGCCGAGGATAACCCTGTCCTCGGCGGACCGAGACTAGGTTCAGATGGGGAAACGGGCCCAAGACAGGTTATCACCTCCGCACTAAATGCGCTCACCTAACCCTCTGGCTGCACTAATGGAGATGTGACTCTTGGACAGGGCAACCTTGATTATTGTGAATTACTCGAGTACTGATAGTGTTGCTGATGGGACGGACAGTTAGAGGGAAAACGCATGGATAATCAACTGGAAGAGAGAGATGGGAGAAAGAGGACTATATAAGAGGGACCAATAGAACAGCAAAAGAAGGGGGAGGAGGCAGAGACCAAAGTCGAGCTCCTCGGACCAATGCCGAGGAGCAATTTTGAGAAGGAATTTAAGTGCACTGGCCTTCAATGGTGATGGGTTCATGGTTGGGCTCCGTTTGCTTGCAAGGGCCAATTTCTTCAACCCACTCTCTAGAAATGTATTGTTTGGGGCCTACAGGATTATTTCCCTCCTAATTTTAAAGGGTCCTTACAAATTGAGTCCCTACAATACACACACACACACACACACACACACACACATACACATACATATTTTTATTGGTTATATGTGTTGTTTTGATATGGTGGATAAGTATTTATGAATTTGAAACAAAAAGACCTTGCAAACTCATAACAAAAGGAACCAAACTCCTTAGTTTAGTAC
Organism: Quercus ilex subsp. ballota; assembly: GCA_032727855.1. Taxonomy (NCBI): domain Eukaryota; kingdom Viridiplantae; phylum Streptophyta; class Magnoliopsida; order Fagales; family Fagaceae; genus Quercus; species Quercus ilex. The sequence goes on from CM064911.1 coordinate 11,599,822, forward strand.
ATAATAATTTGGATGATTTAAAACACACAATGACTAGAGATGGTAAAAGATTTTATGTAATCTTTATTGATGACCATTCTATATTTATTTAACTTTGTGTATTAGGAACCGAAGATGAGGTTTTGGAAATTTTTATAAAATATAAAAAATGAAGTTGAGAATAGCAGAAGCCTAACTTGGTATATCTAGATTTGTGAGAATGGTTGGCTAAGATGTTACCCAAATCTAAAAAGAGAATACCTCAAAGTGTGGGGGTGCTTGCCTAAAGTCATGCTACATGAACCTAAAAGGAGGAAACTTAATTCTTAAATATGTGATTGTGTATTTATTGGTTATGTTTGTTATAGTTCATGATATAGAATTATCTTCATCAATAATGATGTATTTAGAATTTAATACTATTGTCAAATCTTAAAAATACTTTCTTTAAGTATGAGTTTCCTTTGAAAAATAAGGAAAATATGTTTCATGAACTTATTGATACTTCTAATAATCTTATTGTGATGTGCAAGAATTGAGAGGAAGTAAGCGAACTAGGGAGAAAAAGAGTTACGGTAACAATTTTCTTACCTATATTGTTGAAGATGAACATGTAAGTTATTATGCAATTAAGTTAATACATCATTATTGTTGGAAGCTTTTAACAAATTATTAGATTATGTCTAATCACACTTTGAATGGGTTAAGCTTCCACCTAAGGTTAAGCCTATTGGTTGCAAGTGGGTGTTTAAAACAAAATTTGTATGGTTGCAAGTGAGTTTTTAAAAGAAACTTATAACTGAATGTGATCATAGATAAATATAAGGCATGCTCGGTAGCTAAAGGCTATAAACAAAAATATATTGTTGGTTATTTTATACTTATTCTTCAATTATTAGAATTGCATCTATAAGAATGTAGTTTGTCATTGTATCTATTTACAAACCTATTATACATCATATGGATGTTAAAACTGTTTTTCTAATAGGTGAATTAGAAAGAAAAAAAAATTTTATATGGAGCAATCCAAGGGTTGTGTTGTCTTTGGACAATAATGTAAAGTTTGTAAATTGGTTAAATGCTTGTATGGATTAAAACAAGCACCTATACAATGACATGTAAATTTTGATATATGATGCTTACACATGGATTTGTGACTTATGGTCATATAATAAGTTAACTAATAATGAAGGTGTCATTATTTGTTTTTATGTTGATGACTTACTTATATTTGGAACTAGCCATAATGTTGTGTATGATACTAAATGTTTTCTTGCCTCTAAATTTAATATGAAAATTTTGGTTGAGGCAAATGTTATTTTAGACATCAAGATCCTTATGGATAATGATTGCAGTGTACTGTCACAATCTCATTATGTGGAAAAAAAATAAAACACTTTGGTATGTGACATATGTCTTTTATGTATGACTTAAAGGTGCACTTGGTCAAAAATTGTGATGATAATGTTTCACAAGATAAATAAGCACAAATTATTAGTTGTTTAATATTTTTGACAAACTATAGTCGCCCTGATATTGCACATGATGTTGGTAAATTGAGTAGATATACTCATAGTCCTAGTGTTAAGCATTGGGATACAATATCTATATTATTGATATATTCAAAGGGGATTTTTTATTTTTGTTTGTCATATTGTGGTTATCCTGTTATCCTGTTGTTTTAAAATGATATTGTGATGCTAACTGGATCTCTGATACAGATTATGTAAAGCCCACTAGTGGATATGTGTTCACACTAGCTGGAAGGGCTGTCTCTTGGAAGTCATCCAAGAAGACTTGCATAGTGAGATTTAATACAGAAACAGAGTTAGTGGCCTTAAAGAAGGCTAGGTCCGGAGCTATATGGCTTAGGAGTATATTAATTGACATGCCTCATTTTACTAACTCTATTGTCTCTACTTAATTTTTTTGTGATAGCCAGACTGCCATAACACATGTTGAGAGCAAAGTTTATAATGGGAAAAGTTTACATATCCAATTGAGGCTAAGGCAGCTTATTGATAATGATGTTATGTCATTGGACTTTGTGAAATGGGAAAAGTTAACATATCTAATTGAGACTGAGGCAACTTATTGATAATAATGCTATGTCATTGGACTTTGTGAGGTCTGAAAGGAACTTGGCCGATCCTTTAACCAAACCACTAGCAAGAAGGCTGGTGAGTAAGACATTTAGGGGGATTGGACTGATACCCAAGTTGCGACACTATGGCTAATGCTTAACCTCTATGATGGTTGATTCCACGCAAGAGGTTAAATAGGTAGAGCTCATTAGTGGTCCACGGGCACTGTCATTTGTTATGTGTTTTTCGCCATCTCGATAAGGAGATTAATGATGAGTCCATCCCTATGGTGTGAGAAAGTGCTAAGTTGTAGAATTTGGTGAGGATGAGCTTAGGCTCTTAATGGACCCATATCCCTACCTGTTGGGATGTGGTGTATCTGCACGCACTCCTGATGGATGCCACCAATTAAGTTGCAGATTGTTGTAGGTTGAGCTTTAGGCTTTTAATGGATCCATACTCCTTACTTGTTGGGATGAGGTGTTCTGCACGCACTCCTGATAGATGTCATCTATGTGTGAGTGGAAGTTGTGCCGCTTCCTATGAGACTTTTTGGGTACGTCTTTAGAGCTCTCATAAAATCCAGTGGCGCATGGCCTGGATAAGGCGCCAACCCGCTTAAGAATAACCTTGAGAAAGAAAGTTATGTGGGTGGTAAGTTTGGTTTACTAATAGCTTGGTTAAAAGAGTTTTAACTCCACCAATGTCTTTTAGTTCCTACTTATTTATCTTATGTATGGTTAAAACTTTCTGGTACCATATTGATGCATGCTTTCTTTAGTTGCTTGCCTTTCCTATTTTGTGTTTGTAATATGTAGAGGATTGTTGGTGTAGGTGTATGTTCCAAACACTTTTATTCTTATTTATTTTCTAGCTGTTGGAAATTTATGAGTAAAATAGCCATTGGGCAATTATGAGAAAAATAGCCGTTAGACAATAATTGATAATATAGCCGTTGGACTTTTAAAGATTATTAGTAACCAATAACTATAAACTATTATATTTATAAGTAGTTTATATAATACTCATCATAACACATTTTCTAAAGGATCTTTTTACTACACTATATTTTCGATATACATAACTCTACTATCTTTCTCTCCCACATATTTTTTTCTAGAAGAATATTTGTTATAAGGAAAGGTAATAGAGGGTTGTTCTTAAACCTTTTGTGAGTGAAAATACGTACATCACAAAGGTCGACGCTCTAGTCTAATCTTGGAGGGTTGTTTGGCCAAGAGAACCAATCGCACTAAGTTTTATTCTGGGTGGCACAAATCAACCTTTAAGGATAATGCTCTTTGCGTGATTCTATAGCACTGTGAGATTGTTCCTAATTTTACTTAAATTTATATTATTATTGCTTATTTACATTCTTGCTAATTATTTGGGATATTATTTTTGTATCAAAACTTGTGTTGGTGCAATTACAATAATAATGGAAATAACACAACGAGAAACTGAATAATACTTCTGAATATTATTAATGTAATAAAGGAATTACACAACACTATTTGGACTGAGACGCGGCACTCGCTCTCTTTAAGGAGATTCAAGCCCTTGGTTGGCTAAACTTTGTAACCGGTGCAGACCATCTCTGACTTGTCTCCTCCAGGATACAACAGCCCAATAAGTGTCATATGGCTAGAACAACCTCTGCACAAAGTGTTCAAGCCCAAAACTCCACCAAAAAGAACACCCTTTCTTGCCAAGAATTTCTCTATTTTTTTTGTGTGTGTATTGTTGTAACATGAATTGGGTCTGAATGAGTCTATTTATAGGCTCAATGGGCCTCATGAAATTACTATCCAATTTATTATGATTAATTAGGTCCATTATTTTGATGTAGTGAGTGTTACAAGATTAATTGTTGGATATTAATCTGATGGGCTAGAGTTACACAGTTAATGGTGAAATAGGGAGTTTCTGAAGAATGAAAAGGCACAATCGGATAGTCCATTAAGTGGGTTAATGGCTCTTTATTTTCCATAATAAAAATGAAATATCCATTTGGGTCATTTACTCACCAACAGATATGGTAATTACTTTGAATGGGCTGTCAAGTAGGAGGATTCAAGAGACTGATTCATTTTCAATTTTGATACATTCACTCTTTACCTCTCCCTTACGCACGTATCTAGCCCAATATCTGAAACAATTCATTTTAGCCCATTAATCACCACAATTTAAAAGAATAAAATAGTCTCTCTCCTTTTCAATGTGGGATTAAACATTTTCACTAACTCCTTATCTTCTATATTCACTCTCACATCTTTACATTTATGTTATAACATTTATTCATTTTAATTATTTAATATTAAAATGCTCCAACAACTTGTTTATTCACTATTATTTTTCCAACATATGATAAAAAACTATCATCAAAAGTAGACATCATAGGTTGAAAACTCTCTTAAAAAGTTTCTCAAAAAAAAAAAAAAATGAGAACAATTGATTTGAAATATAGTATTATTACTCAAATTAGTTACTTTTGCAATAGTTGAAACAAAATCCAACAAAATAATAAATTAATAATAATAAAAACAACGCACGATGTAAAATGTAAAAATAAAAATAAAATTAATTGAATGATACTTGTATTTTTATTTTATCAAAATGATATTTGCATTTTTTAGTAGGCATGAAAGATATGTCTATTTGTATGAATCAATATATCATGCAATTTTCATATATTTATAAAGTATAATCAAATCACTGCACCATTCTTTTTGTCTTTATATTTTGTTTAGAAAATATAACGCTAAATATTAGAATAGAATTTTTTAAGATATTGGAGAAAACTAATAACAAAATGTATCGTATATTGTGTTGGTCCATTAAAAAAACAAAAATAAAAAGGAAGACAAAAAAACAACATACAAAATCATATATGTATATTAGAATCTAATGTTATTTTCAATTTTATATTATGTGAACCACTATTCAGTTGGATAAATAATCACCTAGGAGTATTTTTTAAGCCGCTTTAAGTGATCACCATGAGACGTTCTTTTAAGCTTGCATTGCCTGAGTTATATGAAACCAACATTAAGTGATTCCTAGTTATTGGTATATATTTGTAAAGACTAAGAGATTGTTTGGATTGGGGCTAACTCATTACTCAACATCCATCACTCAAAACTCATTACTCAAACTCATTATCCATCACTCAAAACTCATATTTCACCAACAATCCAAAACTCAAAATAATTTGTTTGGTTCATAACTGAGATTTTGATATCACTCATTTTTCCCCTTTTTAGTGGAGCCCACACTTGCCATAGGAACAAAACGGTAACCCCCGTGTCCCCTCAGCCCATATAAAAAATGTTTAGAAACAAGTTCGTTCTTCTTTAACACACGCTGACTCCCTTCTTTCCAATTTTAGCAAATACCCTTCTTCCCAAATCTTAACACTCTCCGAATCCAATCCCAAACTCTTCGATTTCCATCTCTAACCCATGCCATCAAATACCCATCTCCCCAATATTTAACACACTGCAGATTCCATTTCTAGCATGAGTACCCATCTCCCCAAATTCCTATCTCCAGAAAACAAAGAGACCCATCTCGTGAAGTTGTGCACGGACCCATTGAAAGCAAAGTTTGAAGCTTCTATTCTTCTCCAGCAAAAGTCGAAGACCATCTCTAGCAAAAATCAAAGATTATCGATGAGTTTTTGTTTTCATTTCTTAGTTGTAGTGCTTTGTTTCTCGGTAGACTCGCAGGTGAAGATTTAGGTCTGGTTCAGTGCTTCGATCACGCGTTGTTCTTCAATCACGTAGTGTTCTTCTCAGGCTTGGTTCAGTGCTTTGATCACGGAGTGTGGTGCCATGGAGCTAGCTCGCTAGGGATGAAGAGGGAAGTGAAAATGAGAAGAGGCTGAGAGAGGGAAGTGAAAAGAGGGAAAATTTTTGCTAAAAATTTTGGGGAGAAATGAAATGGAACAAGGGAGTTCCAACGGTAATAACCCAAAGCTTGAGATCGATGTGACAATGCACTGGCTTTGGGGCCTACAATCTCATCTTATTTATGCTACTTGCCACTGAGTTCCAATTTTCAAGTTTTGAAAACACCAAAAACTTGTTTTCATTTTCCATCACCCATATCCATTTTTTTGAGTATTTGAGTCATGAAAACGGTGATCCAAAACCCAGCCAAACAAATGCTCATCCATGGGACCCACTCGGTTTGGATGATGGAGCATGAAAATTGAGTGATATCACTCAGTTTTCATCCTATTCAAACAAGCTCTAAGTCACTAGTTTTGTCCAACTGATTGGTACTAGCTCTAATTTATGAAGAAAATTTCTCCAATTTATGAAAATAAATTTTCTTCAAATATTTTAAAATTTTTATTTAAAATAAAAAAAAATTAACAGCCTTTTATGTACATTTTTGCCCACTGTCCCCTGGTTTCTTAAATAGCAATTACTAAAATCTAATAATCAACCTCAACTTCCACGCCCTGTGTTAGCTATAATTTGTGGTTTTGTGTCACAGTATATCTAACACCCCTTTTTAAATTAGACTTCATTTAGTGGAAATTACTCTTATCTTATGTATGTGAGAAGAATGTTGTATGCAACAATTATACGTATAATTTGAGTCTTGACTTAAACAAGCCATAGATGGTTCATTTTTAATGTTGTACCAATGTTTCCATTTTTTCGCCCTATTGGTCTTCCATTTCTTTTAATCTTTTGTTCATGTATTCATCGTGGTTATTTAATTATGTTAGTGTATTTAACTATGTTAGTGTGAAAACATGGAAGAAATGGAAAAAAAATTGAAGAACCTTAACATAAAGTGCAAGAAGAGGACAGTGGAGGATGTAGAAAACCAGACAAAGATTGATCAACTTTTCTTCAATGACCTGGATGGGTTCATGATTGAGATATGTAATTGTGAGAATCTCAAGCTTGTTCCAGTAGGTTCATTAGGCAAAATAAAGCTTCCAGTTGATAGATACAATCCACCTGTTGAAATGGAAAATGATGATGATACAAAATAAGGCTTGCAATTGATTAGAGAGATAGGGGCACATAGGTTTTGAAATATTGGCTCTTACTTTGAAGGGGGCTGGAAAGTAATTGTGTGCCACATATTTTCCAATTATTGTGTTCAATGACATGTTTTTCATATTGTCTTATGAAAAAGTTATTATATACGAGCAACCCTTTGCTACTCCAATATGACACCAACCCAAAAAGATATAAAGTTTGATCAACCATCGCCTAACTGGATTAGAATGTATACATGCTATACTATATTAAAGTAAGCCGGAGTGTCTCATGATGGGACATCACCTTCAATATGCAGGAAGAACAAAAAAAAATTGTCAAATAATAGCCATTCTCATAATTTGAATAACGAGGTTTTGATATTTGTAGTGTTAATTGAAATATGCAATTGGGGGATTCATTCAAATAGAAATATAGTATTTTATTTCTTAATGTGTTCTACACAATACCTATAAGTCTAGTCCCCCCAAAAAATGTGATCTCGCAATTCTACTATAAGATTTTTTTATAGAAGAAAATGTAAAGATTTTTTTATAGAAGAAAATGTAAATATGTTTTGGGATGATCAAGCACAAAATTATTGGAAAGAAAAAGACATATGATAATATGAGTTTTGAAAAAAAATATTCCCAAGATATTCTTTACCCAATGAAAAAAGAGAATTTATAAACAAAAATAGACTCCACAATTAATTTAAGTTGAAGGATAAATTATAGAAATGTGCAGGTTGTAGTCATTTCAACTGTTAAATTATTTTGTCGTTAAATAGATGATATAAATTCAAATTGGATTCAAATTACACCTACATAAAATTGGTATTTTAACGTGATGATAAAGAGTAATAATGTAAATAGCATAGATCTAAATCCTTGCATCAATACTTCATTTGGACATCAATGTGCTTTGTAGCTTTGGTGAATATATCTAGACCTTTGTCCCTAATTCGAGTCTAACTCTGGCTTATACAAGGTAGTCTATAGTTTTAAAATCAATAATGGGTTTGGATAGTTTTAGTGTTTATTTGGGAACAACTTATCTAACTTTTTGTTAAAATTTTTTTACCGAAAGTGTGCTAAAGTATATCTGTAACTTGAAAAAATTTGAAAAAGTGAAAAAATATGGAAAAAGTGAGGTTTAAAAAAACTATACATTAAAGTTAAAAACTAAAAACTAAAAGCTGAGCTTATAAGCTGATGCTAAATAGACACTTAAAAATCGATAATGGGTTTTAAAAACCAAACCGTTCAACCATCCCCTCTATCCTATTTAGACTTTTCAATCTTATCCCCTTTGCCCCATCCCCCCACTCTAAAATTTCCCCTTCCTCCTTTGTCTCTCTCTCCTCCCCCCCCTAAAAAAAATTCCTCATTCTTGGACTACTTGATTTAACTTTTGATTATTTCAACATGAGTTACTTGATTAACTTACTATTTTTATTTACTATTTTTCTATATAAAATGAGCGATGTTATTACAGTTTAAATTTATTCTCTTCACCAATTTATATTAATAATTAATAAAATATATATAGTTTTTTTTAATACAAAATATATATAGTTAAAATGATATTATTTCTAGATAGAATTAATTTTGTTAAGAACTTATATAAATTAGATTCACCAATATTCCATTGACAATACTACAAAATGTATTATTTATATTCTCAAAATTTACAACTAATAATTTGGATATCTTATAAACTTATTAATAAAATTAGAGTATCCAATCTCAATTCGATATTTGTATATTACATATATATACATATAAATATATAATATTACATATACTCAAATTGAGCTCATAATCAAGAACTTATATATATTTGTACACACAATTTTCGTAAAAGATAAATCACACGATCACGAAATAGTGTAACAAATAATCAATTTGTATTCGATTTGTATATATGTGAGTACAATCCTCTGTATGAATCTTTACAATGAAAGAGTACAATAAATTCCTCTGATTCGATCTCCAAGAAACGTTACGATCCGAAGGGGGCTATAAAGCTTGATCTTGAATCGTGCTTTGATGTCTCCAAGTTGAACGAATAATTGAATGTGCTTGATTTGATGCGAGGGCCGTTGGCTTGATCTCGAACTAGGTTAAAGGAAAATCCCCACTTTGATTTGAAGAAGTAGGAATAGGCCTTGATGAACAATGGAATTCTCGTGAACTTTAGAGATGACTCTCTATTTTGGCAGAGTGTCGGTAGTGTTTTCTCTCTAAGTGTCCCCCCTTTTCTCATATGAGAAGCCTCTATTTATAGGCAACTCAATCATCTTTAATTTGGAATTTTCTCTCAGCATTTATTGAGAGCTAATTATGGATTTAATTTAGTTTCCCATTTAATAAGAACTTTCCATATATGTCTTTTCTTCTGACATTGCCATATGGCTTTCTTATTTTGATGTTGCCACATGGCTTGATTTCATTTGCTGATCGTCCACCTCATCAATTGGAGATTAATTTGATCACAAATATTTTATCATGAACAATCAGACGGCTGTGAATACATCATAAAATTTTAATGTCTACAATATTATATTTGAATTTGGCTTATTTAATAGTCGAGCTTAAACATGTGCATGAACTTAGTCCATTGGAGCTATTTTACAAGGTAACTCTGAATTATCATAACAATTTAAGATCAAACCAACCTTGTATGCGACTACCTATAAGGCCCCAAGCCTTTCGAAGCAACTCAAGCAACAAAGTGCCCCCAAATGAGGGGCATTTTAGTCATTCAATATTAAAAGCAATATACTTGCCCAAAAACACAGAAAATTAAAAAAAACGTACACAGCACACATGTCAACCTCTAATTCGCGCTTCTGACGATTCACAAATTCCTCTACTTGAGTCCCAATCCTCTACAACCCACCCATGCTCACCGTACAAATATTCCAATTTTACTCCAAAGTACAACCCAATACAGCGAATAAAAACGTTTTCAGTTACAAGTTGTCACACACAGGAACATTACCCAAACCCCGCAAAAAATAAAATCACACAGAGGGAGAAAAAACGAAAGAGAAAGTGAGAACTGTATCACTCTCTTATTACACACACGTTTCTCTCTCAGATCAGATCCTAAAAAATTTTCACACAAACCCAAAACCAAAAAAAAAAAAAAAAACCCTAAATCTCAAAACATTTTTCTCTCCAATCAGATCCCAAATTCTTCTTCCTATACAATTGGATCATATATATATACATAGAGAGAGAGAGAGAGAGAGAGAGAGAGAGAGAGTGATATAGATAGATACGATTTTGTTGTTATATATATATTTTGTGGTGAATTTAGGGTTTGGAGGTGGGAATGGCGAGCATAAAGGGGGTGAGTAGATCGGCGTCGGTGGCGTTGGCGCCGGACGCGCCGTACATGGCGGCGGGGACGATGGCGGGGGCGGTGGATCTGTCGTTCAGCTCGTCGGCGAGCCTTGAGTTGTTCAAGCTCGATTTCCAGTCCGACGATCAGGAGATGCCGCTCGTCGGAGAGACGCCGAGCTCCGAGCGGTTCAACAGGATTACGTGGGGGAAGCCTATCGCCAGTGCGGAGAAGTTCTCGCTCGGTCTCGTTGCCGGTGGTTTGGTCGATGGGACTATTGATATCTGGAACCCTCTCGCTCTGATCCGGTAATTTTTGGTCTGGTTTATTGAGGGGATTTGGATTTTCAGTGAATTGGAATGTGGGTTTTTATAAGTATTTATAACTTTGATTTGATTTGACGAATGGTTGAATTGAATTGAGCTGGATGGAATTGGTTGGCATTGTTTGGAAGAAATCTGTGAGATTTAGTTAATTGCATTTGGTGAAATGAGAGGGAATCGAGGAAAGATTTGGCTTTTCAGGGAATTGGAATGTGGGTTTTTAGATTTATGTTTTCATTTGATTAGATTTTGGAATTGAAGCTGCACTCGTATTTCCTACATGTTGTCTTTTATAATTTTGATATGATTTGGCGAGTGGTTGAATTGAATTGAGTTGGATGGAGTAGGCTGGCATTGTTTGGAAGAAATCTGTGAGATTTAGTTAATTTTCTTTGGTGAAATGAGAGGGAATTTAGTGTTGGGTTCGACTGGATTGTTGGAGGGGATCTAGTTTTTGAGTGAATTGGAATTTGGGTTTTTAATTTTCTTCTTGTTGTTTAGGTTTTGCAATTGAGGTGGATTTTGTATATCGCAGGCATTGTTTTTGTTTGGATTTGTTTCTTTGTGATCACAATTTGTAAGATTTGATTACCGGAACACCAGACACATGGTAGGCAATTTATAAGTTTGGCCAGCTCGTGTGGGTTGTTTGTTTATTTTATTTTGAATATGGCAGTTGGTTTCTGGGGATTATGATGTGTTTATAAATTGTTGTTGGGAATTCACTTTTTGTTGTGGGATTGGATAATTGGTTGGTTTGCTACCTGGGAAATTGGTTGAGAGAATGAGATTTTGGAATTTGTCATTTTTAGTATTGAAATGGATTCTGATGTAGTGAGATGAGTGTTTCTTGTGAATTTTTATTGCTATATTTGGTAGCTTTGAAAGCTGTGAGAAAGAGAGTGAAATATTGGGTTTAAGCCTAGATGCCCCCCCCCCCCCCCCCCCCCCCGGCTACTTTTTTCTCTGTGACTTATTATATGAATCTAGTAATTTTACTGTTTTGGATTTTTTTGGCTTCTCTTTTCATTATGGTCTTGTTTTTGTTCTTAGGTCTGAAGCAAGTGAAAATGCTCTCGTTGGGCATCTTTCGAGGCATAAAGGGCCAGTGAGTTTACTACCTTTGCAATATGTTAACCTCCTCTTAGTTGTTCCTTTGATGTTTGATGATAACAAATCATTCTTTATAAAGCATTTTTTAATTAATTTCAGGTACGTGGTCTTGAATTTAACACCATTTCACCAAACTTACTTGCATCTGGTGCCGATGATGGTGAAATCTGTATTTGGGATTTGGCCAACCCTGCAGAACCTTCTCATTTTCCACCCCTCAGGGTAGGTAGTCCTTACTTGTCACTCATGTATCTGAAGCCTTAGGTTTCTTTAATAGATGTGCTAACTCCATCTCAATTCCTCACCACCCACACCCCCCCCCCCCCCCTTTCTGATCATGCCCATGATCTTATTTAGTTGTATTTTTTTGGGGGGGGGGGGGGAGGGGGAATCTATATACATCACTATAATTTGTCCTTAAACATTGCATTTGAAAAAGCTTGGAGGGGTCTATAATGTGGTTCTGCCTTTGTGTAATGTGCAGAAGCTTATTTTAATTTGTAAATTTGTGTAATAATGTGTATATATATATATATATTAAATTTTCTATAATTTATAAGTAAATTTTGGCACTGTGGGCAAGAGGAAGGGAAGATTCAAACTACTGACCTCAGGTTCACAAGCTGTGATTTCTGCAGATTTTGCTACCCCTTGGGGCTATATCTGATGATATATCTAGTAGAAATATATTTTTTTGATAAATTAGTAAAATTTATTGATCAAAAAGAGATGACAACCAGTACACAGGAAGTGTACTGGTAGCATACCAGAATTACATAAAAGTACAGAAATCTAAAAATTCTAGCAAACTAGAGAAGGAATGAGTAATGACCAGCTTCACCACCAGCATAGCCTGTTCAGTGTCTTCAAATGTCCTGCCATTCCTTTCCTTCCATATTATACAAAGAGGGATTGCACTCCAAAGATCTCCATTATGATGTCTAGCAAGCCACTCCTTCCAACAAGCCAATAGATTCGTCACCCTCTTAGGCATAGCCCAGCGTACCCCAAATAAAGAAAGAGCTAGCGCCCAAAGTTCTCTGACCAAAGAGCAGTGCAACAGTAAATGATCAACATATTCTCTATCTTGCTTACACATACAACACCAATTTACTAGAATAAGACCTTGCTGTCGTAGATTTTTAATTGTGAGAATCTTCCCTAATGCAGCTGACCAGAAAAAAAGCTACTTTGAGATGACCTTTGACCTTCCAAATACTCTTCCATGGAAAATCAACAACACCCTCACCATGCAGCACTCTATAGAACGATTTAACTTCAAAAAGTTTGCTCCTTGTTGGCTTCTGACAGATACTATCTTCTTCTTCCTTTCGAACGTTTATATATAAATAAGAGAATGGAGGCCTGTCATCATTCCTTGCTACCAGTCATGCAAAGCACTACAAAAGGAAATCTCTCACACAATCTGATCTGCCCTCCAGCTCAGTAAATCTGTTACTGCAGCGTCCTTCCCTTTAGCAAGAGTATAGAGCCTGGGAATGTCTCTTTAAGAGCCCCATCCCTGCACCATTTATCATGTCAAAACCGAACATTTGTACTTCAACCTCAAAACTAATAGATCCAGAAAATTGATTCCAGCCCCTCTGAATATGTTTCCAAAGGCGAACTCCATGAGGTCCAACCACTAAGCACCAGCCACCCCACTCAACACAATACTTGATCGCAACAACTCTTCTTCAAAGGGCATCCTTTTCTGTGGCAAAACCCCAAAGCCATATACCCAGTAAGGCTTGATTGAAAGGTTGCAAATGGAGAATGACTAGCCCCCCGGCCTGAACAGATTCACAAATCTGATTCCAATTTACAAGATAAAACTTAAATTCATCAGACAATCCAACCCACAGAAAATTTCTTTGGAACTTTTCAATTTGAGCCACTACACTAGAAGGAAGAGGAAATAATGTGGAGGCAAACTAGATAAAGTACTCTTTACTAGAGTTAGCCTACCTCCCTTCCACAAATAAAGCTTCTTCCACCCTGCCAATCTTTGTTTTATCTTTTCAAGGACCAGTTTCCAAATTTCCTTGGCTTTAAATCTGGTACACATCGGCAGCCCTATCTCAACTGGTCGGCCTCTCCTTGTCTTGCCCCCCCTTTTGATCTCTTAGTTTCTTTTTGAACATATTTAGATGATGAAAAAGTAGAATTCAGCCCAACTCTTCACGTTGTACTCTTTCTCTTATCTTGTAGTTTAGCCATAGTGTACTAAATGTGCCCAATGCAGGGTAGTGGTTCTGCTGCTCAGGGTGAAATTTCATTCTTATCTTGGAATAGCAAGGTTCAACATATATTGGCATCCACCTCATATAATGGAACAACGGGTGAGGATAAAAACGGAATTTTTAAGTTATTGGTTTTCTATTTATTATTGTTTGTAATGTATTCTATTTTTTTTCCAGTGGTTTGGGACCTAAAGAAGCAAAAACCAGTAATAAGGTAATTTTTTTTTGCTACTAATATGAAGTCTTCTTTTTTTTTTTTTTTTTTTTTTTTTTTTTCCAATTTATTTGGGTGCTGCAGCCTGATGTGAACTCCTGGTATGATCTTTGAATATCTCATGTGGCCTCTGTCAATTGCAGCTTTTCAGATTCAGTTAGAAGGCGGAGCTCTGTTTTGCAGTGGAATCCTGATGTTGCAACTCAGCTTGTTGTTGCATCAGATGAAGATAGTTCACCTTCTGTGAGGGTATTGACTTTGAGAAAGATGTTACTTTACTTGAGTGCAAAATATGATTTTTGAGGTTATGTAATTAGGAAAAAGAAAAAAAAAGGTCTTCTGTTCATTAATTTATAGCAATTTTATGCAAGCAGTTATGGGATATGCGGAATATAATGACACCGGTTAAAGAGTTCACGGGGCATACTAAAGGTAATGATACTTTGTAACATGATATTCCATTTTAAATGTATTATTGTTTTTATCAGTTTATGTTCATATGATTGCTGTTTTGGGATACCATTAGCCATGCATGACTTTTTGAATTTTTTTCCCTATCCCTCTCTTGTGCTTCCATATGTCTAGAATAATTGAATTTGATTGCATGCCCAATTTGCAGTAGCTGCTTGAGGAGTATTATTTGTTGATTACTATTGTTATCCTTCAAATAGAAAGTACTCATTGTTTATTTATTTGATTGAAAGGAAATTATTTTGCCTTTTCTCATCATTTTTCCCATATAAACTTCTTATGCTTTTCAAATTGACTATGAGTCACCTTTCCTTTATGAGATCAGCTGTTCAGGCATGTTCTTTAGTTGTAGATTCATCCAATATTTTGTTGCCTTTTCTCCCCATCGTTTGTATAACATTGAATGACTATGTTAGCTATTCTATATATGGTTTATTGGAAACCTATTTATGAAATTGACTCCAATTTCATAGTGATAAATGGGTGCAATATTACTAGATTATAGAAGCTTTTGTTTTGTTTTGTGATTTGTTAAATGCATACAGAGATTTAGATGTGATTTGTTAAATGCATACAGAGATTTGGATTTCTATATGTTTTTCTAGTCACCAATGACTGGTGCAATAGTATTTAATTAATGCCACATTAGTTGTTCTAGCTATGCAGTACATATACTTCCAATTTCCTATATATAATTATCAAAATTTTACTTTTGTTGTGCATGATGTTGAATATTTTCCACCTTTCTACATTTCTTACATCAGGTGTAATTGCGATGGCGTGGTGTCCCATTGACAGTTCTTATTTGATTACCTGTGCCAAAGATAGTCGAACTATTTGTTGGGATACCGTTTCTGGAGAGGTATGGAATTTGGCCTTCCCTATCATGGGTCTGTTATTTTTTTTGAAGATTGTCCTATTATGATTTTTCTTCTGGGTTGTTCTTCAGTATAGGATACTTTTTGCTATGGTAACACTTCTTTTTTTTTGATTTTGACTCAGATTGTTTCTGAACTGCCTACTGGTACCAACTGGAATTTTGATGTACACTGGTATCCAAAGATACCTGGGGTTATATCAGCATCTTCATTTGATGGAAAAATTGGAATTTATAACATTGAGGTATATACCAATTATATTTTTATAGATCTGTCTAAAAGGTACTGCTTTCTTTTGAGCCTTATAACAAGTTGTAAGTTGGCAACAATTAAAATGGAAAATAATTGAGTAAAGTGATGGATCTTTTTATGCATATTATATGCCATTTTATCAATAACTGCAATTTAGTATGAGAGCTAAAGAGATGAGTGGGACAAAAGGGTGTAAGGGGGATGGGTAGAGCAACACGGGAATATTGCATTTACAATTTTTGTGGCATATGGATTCCAATATTGATGAATGACAACATGAACAAAAATAGAATGGACAATGATTGCATTTGTGCGAATGTAGAGTTGGTGTTAATTGAGGATTAGATTAAGGGATGGTGTGGGAAGTGCAAAGAAATTTTATTTAAAATTTGGTCTTATTTAATTTTGGAGTCAATTGAATATTTATTGGATAATTGCATTTTATTTTAGGTCTTAGTAGTTAATTAGTATCATTAGTAGCTTTATTTTATATCCTAGAGTCAGTGTTGTTTTTGTAATTCAATAATTGAGATTTCTCAAGTCATTTAGAATTAGGTTTCCTTAGTTAATTAGAATTAGAATAAAGGTTTCCTATATTAGTTAGAATTAGGGCTTAGTAGTCTATATAAGCACAATGATATACTCCTATGGAGAATTATTATTTTGATGATGAATAAAATGTCTCTTGAAATTGTCCCAATGGTTTGGTCCTAACTCTAGCCAACCCTAGAAGCTAATTCCTAGAGGTTTTCTTTTGCTCGGTTTGACTCCAAGCAAGCCTAGGTGTTGACTTCTAGGTTACGTATCCCTTTATTTCTTGTTCTTTAATTTTGTTGCTGCATTGTTTTGGTTTGTCCTGCATTAGGGAACTTGTCTAATATGGTTTGGAATGTGGAACAAAGTTTCTATGAAAACCTGATCTTGAAATTCAGAAAGCACACTGCTAAATTACCCATGCGCATGTGGGTTTTTCCAACCCTGGTAGAACAGGTTGATTCATTTGCAAAATGGCCTATAGTGGAACCTTCTTTTGTAATGGATTTCACTTAATTCTTATACAGGGTTGCAGTCGATATGGCGTTGGAGAGAATGAGTTTGGTGCAGGTAATTTTTTCTTATTAGCTCTCATAAATCATATCATCAAATTGCCTACAGTGGTTTGATATGCATACTGACGTTTATTTTTACATGCATTGTCTTGGCCATGGTAGCTTGTTTCTTAAAAGATTTGGGGGAGAAATTAGCACTTATTCGTTTTGAAATAAGTGAGATTTGAGCTTGTCTTTTTGTTTTGTCTTGAACTCAACTATTGATTCATCTCTTGAAATGATAGGCTTTAGTTGGCAAGAAGTTAACATGATAGAGTAAATGATAGGCTTTGGTGTACTTCAAAGGATATTAAAAAGTCTTTTTTATGGGCAAGTTACATATGTACCAAATGCGTGCCCCCTGAGCTAGAGTTCATTGGTGATATAATAAAAAAAGTATTTTTTGTTGACATTCATACACTGTGTGTGTATATGGAAATAAACAATCTTCTGTTTATTTGTTTATTATTTTTGGGTTGTGGGTCACTAGTAAGTCACTTCTAAAAGGAGTTGGTTGTTTTGAGGATTGGGTAATGGTGGCTAATATGGGTCTATATGATCAATCAACATACATCCTATCCTCTAACGTGTATGGTGCAATCGACATACAACATTTGGTTTGGTCATGTTCAAGGAGAGTGATTAAGGCACCGGTAAGGAAGAGTGAGTTAATCCAAGTTGAGGGAATGAAAAAGGTAGAGGCAGACCAAATAGCATGAGTAGAAGTAATAAAAATGGACATGTCAATTAAGGAAGTAACCAAGAGTATGATTTTAGATAGACTAGAATAGAGAAGAAGAATACATGTGGTTGACCCTAACTAATCTGTTGAGGTTCCATAGCTGAGCCCAAAAGTTTGAGACTAAGGCTTTGTTGTTGTAATTCTCTTCTGATTTGAAGTTAGTTGTCTGGTTTAATCCATCAATCAATGGAAAAAATTTAATCCTAAAAAATTTTAAATCAGTTGGCAGTGTTTCATGGTTATATAGGATGAAACACTTTCTGAACTTGTATGCTTATGACTTTGTTGCTGATCATGTCTTGGACATTTTTTTTCAAGTCTTCTTCTAAATTGGTGCAACCTTTTGGGTAATTGATTCTTGTAGACACAATGCCATTCAATTGACATCCTGCAAGCTCAATTTTGATTTTGCCATTTTGAATTCACAAGCGTAACACTGCCTCTGCAGCCTTGTTAATAGATTGGCCTTCGGGCTAAATGGCATCTCCACCTCTGTATAAGACTGGGGGTGGCTGAGATGCTGCAGATTCCAGTCTTGCAGAGTGCAAGTTCAACAACAACGCCTTAGTCCCAAAACATGGTTGAAATGATTTGAGCCACACTTTGACAAAGATCATTATTTTTTTGGGGTTGGATCTAGCGTCCATTTGGGAACAACTTATCTAGCTTTTGCTGAAAGTGTGCTAAAGTGTACTTTTACCTTGAAAAAAGTGGGGAAAAGTGAAAAAAAGCGAGGTTTTAAAAAGCTGTATATAAAAGTTAAAAGCTAAAAGCTAATACTAAAATCCGATGCCAAATTCAGCCCCATTATTCTTATTTTATACGATTATTAAATGTCGAAACATCGTATTCATTATAGAATTTCCATTCTGTAGTTGTTTCACTGATTAGCTTACATATGCAAGTCCTGAATTTCGTTGGGTAATTGCAAGCAAAATAAACAATTGTTTCTTTATAAAATGGATGAGTAGTGAGTTCATACAGGGAAGAGAAGATTGTACACTGTGTGAAGTAATTTAGGAATTGATGCATGCCAGTACTTATTCTTATTTCTCCTCCTTTCCCCCTCCTTTCATCCCACAATCATTTGTTGTTACTTTCTGTAATTGATTATATTTCCTGTGAAATTCAGTTTCATAGTAGTACCTTTTTTATGCAGCTCCTCTGAGAGCTCCAAAATGGTATAAACGTCCTGCTGGGGTATCTTTTGGCTTTGGTGGCAAACTTGTAGGGTTTCGCCCTAGGCCCTCTGCTGCAGGTGTTCCAGCTGGTGCTTCAGAGGTATCTTTATTGGTCAATGTCTCTTTGTTCTCTTATTTTATGTTGTGTTTGTTTATTATTTTTTTTCCCTCTTTGTCCAGGTTTATGTCCACACCTTAGTTACTGAAGACAGTTTGGTCAGTCGATCGTCTGAATTTGAAGCTGCAATTCAAAATGGGGAAAGGTCTTTGTTGAGAGTACTTTGTGAGAAAAAGTCACAAGAGACTGAGTATGTTATCTTTACTGGCGAACAAATTTTTTTTTTTTTTTGATAAGTAACTTCACTGGCGAACAAATATTTTTATCTTTTGCTATTAGAAGTTGCTCTATTACTTTTGCATCTCTTGATTCCTTTTGAGCTGTTTTAACAGATCTGAGGATGACCGAGAAACATGGAACTTCTTGAAGGTTATGTTTGAAGATGATGGGACAGCAAGGACAAAGCTGCTCTCCCACCTAGGTTTCAGTGTACCTACTAAAGAAAAAGATAGTGTCGAAGATCTTTCCCAGGAAGTAAAAGCACTTGAACTCGACGATACCGTAACTGAGAAGGTTGGATATGGGGGTGATAAAGAAGTTAACGTTTTCCCTACCGATAATGGGGAAGATTTCTTTAACAATCTTAGCCCAGCTGGAACACCTGTGTCTACCTCTCGTGGTGAAAACTTTGCTACTGGAGATACTGCCCCTGATTCAGAACAATTGCAACAAGAACCAGATGGATTTGAGGAGAGCATTGACCCAGCATTTGATGATGCTGTCCAAAGTGCTTTAATTGTTGGAGATTACAAGGGGGCAGTTGCACAGTGCATATCTGCAAATAAAATGGCTGATGCTTTAGTCATTGCTAATGTTGGTGGTGCATCCTTGTGGGAGAGCACACGGGATCAATACTTTAAGATTAGCCGATCTCCTTACCTAAAGGTAGTTTATTTATCTTGAATAGCCTCATTTTACTTTGATGAACATATGAAGCTATGTAAAACGATTGGAGATAAATATTTTTTTATCTTATCAATTGATTATTAACAATGTATTTATAATGTCTCTTTCATACATGGGGTTTCATTTTCAGGTTGTTTCTGCAATGGTGAACAATGATCTCTTGAGCCTTGTAAATACAAGGCCCCTGAAATTCTGGAAAGAAACACTTGCTCTTCTCTGTAGTGTAAGTTTTATTACTCCTGGCAAAGATAGAGTTCTTTTTTGTGACATTCCAGCGCATTGTTTACGATTTAGATGCATGGACATTTAAACCAATTTTTTTATTGAATCCAAATAAATGGTATTTTGTTGCTGAATTTCTTTCCCTGTTTCATGCTTGTTCCATTAATATATATATATATATATATATTTCCCCTCTTAGTTTGCTGAATGGTTTATTATGATCTTGAATGCTGTGGAATGGTTATCCGTTACCTGCATTTACATAGTATCTCTTCCTTTTCATGTTGATGTTAGCAAATGGTATACTCAGCCTGTCTGACCTCCCTCCTCATGCCCACAGCTGAATGTAGTTGCAGGAATTGCTAGAGATATTGTTTCTTTTATGAGGCATCTTTTTTCTAAATTATCCTTGCATTCAGACATTATTATTAGAAGTCAACAGTCTGCCTCTTGAAACTATGAATTTAATGAGTTTCCGTTTCTGGATTTATTGTGGAGGTAATGAACTCTTGACCTGATGATCTTCTGTGCTATGGCCAAAGAGACAGACAAGTCAAATTAAACATATTTGTTTCTTACTTTGCAATGATGGCTATCCTGTAGTAGTTACTGTAAGAAATAGTTTCTTGTGCAATTAATTGCATTGATCATGAAGTTATTGTGTCTGCTAAATTCTTATTCCTTCTTTTTTCCCTAAAAAAAAATCATCATCAAACAGTTTGCACAGAGAGAGGAATGGACTATGCTCTGTGACACACTTGCTTCGAAACTCATGACTGCTGGTAACACGTTGGCTGCTACTCTTTGTTATATATGTGCGGGAAATATTGATAAAACAGTGGAAATTTGGTCAAGGAGTCTTAGAACTGAGCACGAAGGGAAATCCTATGTTGAGCTTCTTCAGGTTAATTTGGTACTTGTAGAGGTGTATTTTGACCTGTATAATCTGGCCACATTACTTATTTATTTTTTTAATCATTTGATTAGGATTTGATGGAAAAGACTATTGTCCTTGCCTTGGCAACTGGGCAGAAGCGATTTAGTGCATCTTTGTGTAAGCTTGTTGAAAAATATGCTGAAATTTTAGCAAGTCAAGGGCTTTTAACAACAGCAATGGAGTACCTTAAACTTTTGGGCTCTGATGAATTGTCACCTGAACTTGTGATCTTAAGGGATCGAATTGCACTCGCTACAGAACCTGGTATGTGATTTTGGTAATATCTTTATGTAGTGTTAGAACCCTGGTGGTTGCTGGATGAAATTTGTGGTTCATTCTTTTCTCATATAATTTTGGCATGTTTTATTTTCAAAACACAATCATTCTTGCTTTTCTTATGCTGCTGTTTTTATGTAACCAGTGGCTTCCAGTCACCTTTGTGGAACTGGAAAAAGAAAAGTTGGTTGTACCCAATGCACAAAGATCCCACTTTTATGGGGTCTAGGAGAGGTGATTGGTGGGCAGCCTTATCAATCAAAAAAGGTGATTGGTAAAGAGCCTTACCCTCAATTGTTTTGGAGAGGCTAATTCCTGAACTCAAACCATAAAAATGACATGAATGGAATAAGATGGTGAGTCAAAATTGAAATGTCTGGCCCCATGGCCTTTTCCTTAGCCAACTGGTGTGGTTTTGACCAACTAGGAGCCCCCATGTGTGATCTTGTATCTCTCATGGAAAATTGTTTCTTAGTGTTTAATAGTTCTATTTATGTTTCCAATCTGCCATACATAATGATATCAAGAAATTGGTAGAATCTCATTTACATTGACATGGGATGAGCAACCATCATCTAAGAGACCTGGTTAGTTTCATTTATTATACTAGGAGATCTACTTCACTAGGTAATTAGAACAAATTAGTTTCCATCAAATCTTTTGAATATAGATGACTTTTAATAGAATAGAATTGGATGCTAAAATTGTTCTTTTGAATATGCTGATTTTAATGGGGCCAGCTCTATGATATAGCTTTTTTTTTGCCTCAATATGTGGTTTCAGTTGATGATTTTGTTTGTTGCAGAGAAAGAAGCCAGGGCTATGCCTCTTGAAAACTCTCAAACACAAAGTGCAGCAGTGTATGGTGCTGATCAATCCAATTATGGCTATGAGACCTCTCAAACATATTATCAGGTGTTTATTTGTGACTCTCTTTTCTGTGTGATATAGTTGTCTCAGCTGCTGTTTAATTGCAAACATTGTTGCATTTCTCCCAGTTATTCTAATGTGTATTTTTTTATCATTTGAATTTTTTTAATGCGTATTGTTTAGGAAACTGCGCCATCACAAATGCAGCCTAGTGTTCCCAGCAGTCCATATGGTGGAAATTATCAACCTCCCTCAAGTTCTTATGGAGCTTACGGAACTCCTGCTCCCTATCAGCCCCCAAATATATTCCTTCCATCACAGACACCTTCCCAGGTATTTTTTGTTATATGGTTCATCTAGTACTATTGGTTTTTATTTGGTGTTTAGTATATAAAATTTCTTAGCAATGCTATAGACCTGCTAAATTATGCTTATTTGTAGTTTGTATCGTATTTATATGCTGCCCAACTATTGCATGGACCAATTATATCCAGTCTGTCCAAGCTGGTAGTAGTTCACTTATAAATCTTCTGAATCAAACTTAATCTCCCTTCCATCTGTGTTTTATAATCTATAAAGTTGTTCTGGGTTGTCATTTCTGGCATTTAACATAATGTTGGTCATCAAATTCTCACCATATTTTTTGTCTAGATTTTATTTTACAAATTTTTCCTGTCACTTGCAATAAATAATACTTTTAGACATGAGTTTTTTGACCTTTTTTGTCACTCTTCTAGCCAAATTTTGCTGCACCTCCTGTTACTGCTCAGCCTCTTGTGAGGCCCTTTATTCCCACAACTCCTGCTATGCTGAAAAATGCAGGGCAATATCAGCAGCCCACATTGGGTTCTCAGTTGTATCCTGTAAGTATATTCCCTTTTGATGCGTGTGCGTGTGTGAGATTTGTAGTTTGATGTCAAAATGCAATATTGTAAGCAACTTGTGAGTGATATACCGAAAAATTCGTTGTATATGTTTCAGGGAACCGCTAACCCTACTTATCAACCTGTACCATCTGGGAATGTTCCAGCTGCCCCTATTACATCACAACCAGGCTCAGTTCCTGGCCATACAATGCCACATGTTGTAGCTCCCACCCCATCCCTGAAGGGATTTATGCCAGTTAATTCAGCGGTTGTTCAAAGATCTGGTATGGGTTCAATGCAACCACACAGTCCCACTCAGGCAGCATCAGTGCAACCCACCATTACACCTGCAGCTCCACCACCTACCGTACAGACAGTTGATACTTCAAATGTACCAGGTATTTATTTTTATATATTTATAAATTTTACTTGATTAATCCATTGATTCTTTGAATAATAAAATTTACTTTCACATAGCCCTGCTTGTTCAAAAACTAATATAATGAAAATATAAAAAGAATAGCCGGCATTACACACTATCCTGGAGATTCTGATGGCATTAGATGTCAACTGTAGGAACTCTTTAAGGTAATGAGTGGTGACAGGTAGCAGTGGCAATCTTTTGTCTGTCTCAAGGTTTTGTGTTTAAAAATTCAGAGAGTCTGGATAGTAATACAAACTAGTTGTTTGTTAATTAATGGGATGCATGTCTCATCTTAACAATAGAGGTTTTTATGCATTTTTTAATTCTGCACATCTTTTGACATCTAAACAGATGTACCTGAGGGAAAAGATGGATCTTGGATCTTGATAAAATATCCATGCAAGCAGAAAAAAAGGCTTTTTCATGTTCTCTATTTTTTTTGGTCCAAGCAAAATAGTGGTTTAGAAAAACAAAAGTTGGATTGGTCCTGTGTGGTCATATTTTAATCCATTCTGGTTCTGCTTCTCCTAGTAATTTTGGAATTTTGGGCCTCGGTGTGTTGTACTGATGATTTGTTATGCTAGGTTAGCTGGGTTTTATTGATTTCATAAATTTTTTTTACAGAATAGTGTTCTCATACATGGAACCAATCTTGGAAGTAGGCCATTTTGGTTGAAATAATTGCTGGTAACCAGTTTTGACATTTTGTCTCATATCATGCAAAAAAGAAAATAGTAAGTGAATAACTAAAAAGAAGCTAAACAAGTATCTTATTACTCTTGCATGGTGTTTTGATTCTTTTGAAGCCCTTCCATGCTTCCACGCCTACTGACAATTGTTTAATATCATTTTTGGTTGAGTGGTCTATGGTTAACATCTTGAGTTAGTTTCAGCTAGGTAAATTTCTGAAAACTGAATATTTATCCTAATAAAAATTCGCTTCTGCTTTATTTGTTTTCCTCCTTCTATGCTGTTATCATTCACTTCACTATTTAATGCTGATGTTTGTTATTGCTAAACTTGCCCCAGTGCACCAAAAATCTGTCATCGCAACATTGACAAGACTTTTCAATGAGACATCAGAAGCACTGGGAGGTTCACGTGCAAATCCAGCAAAGAAGCGTGAAATAGAAGACAATTCAAGGAAATTAGGTGCCTTGTTTGCAAAACTCAACAGTGGGGACATATCGAAAAATGCTTCCGATAAGCTTGTTCAGCTCTGCCAGGCTTTGGATGGTGGCGATTTCAGTACTGCTCTTCAAATTCAGGTACATTTCTTTTACATTCACACACTTCATTTAGGTTGCGAAACTCGAAATATTAAATTCTATTTGTTTGCTTTTGTTTCTGCCTGGTTCAGGTACTACTTACGACTAGTGAGTGGGATGAGTGCAACTTCTGGCTAGCTACACTAAAGCGAATGATCAAAACAAGGCAGAATGTCAGAATAAATTAACGAAGGCACGAGGAATCGTTCTAAGATCTGTTTCCCGGATTGGAATTTTTTCACCTGTGTGGGTATCTTCTTGGAGGGATAATCTTTTCTTCAATGTACACAAGACTGGCTTCTATAGATTGCAGCTGCAGGAATTTGGTTCTTCACAATATATCAACTGGCTTTCAGTTAAAAGCTATTTTTGGAAGCTGTTAGTGGAGATAGTTTTCATGACATAATGGACTGTGGATGGTTGTTTTTTTTATTAATACTTGTAGTGTTGAGAAATAGTGTTTTTTTTTTTCTTGAATTTTAAAGTTCATAGATGGTTTACTTTCCCTTTTTGGCTGTTCAAAAGTCTTAGTGAGCTGCTTTAAGCCGTTTTCTGTTGTCACATTACTTAATTTTTTTTTTCTTTTGGCACTTAAACTGTACCAGCCTTGTGATTTTATCATGAATATGAACGCAAATATTTGAATAATATAGCATGATTCGTTGAGATGAGTGGCGTTTGAATGCTATTTTTATGTTTAGTACCTGTTTTTTAATGGTTACAATGTACCGTCTAGCAAAGCCTTTTTGTTTTATATTTTAATCTACTTTTGAGTTGAAGTTTGCTACTGTGGCCTGAGGCCATGAGAGATGCCTAGGAGCAGCCTCAAAGTTGGTGCTTATTTCATGGTAGGTTTGAACGTATCGAATATTGCGGACTTGTTTACCAGCATTCTCGAGTGGGAATGGGACTTACAGAGGAGTGATGTCATGTTTATTTTATTTATTTTTGTTTGGTGAAGAGGAAATTAAATTAAACACAATTAAGTAGTACGAGGTTTAGGGCAACACTTAAAGCTTCAGCAAATAACCGGTACAAAATGAAGGAGGATGGAATACATAAAAATAGCTGTCACTAGGTGAAAATCCTTTCTAGGCAAATATCCTCGCATTGACTCATTTCATGAAAGGCTTGTAATTAGAGATCAAAGCATTACAAGGGTGAGATATATCAAACAAGCATCATGCGATGTAAGGATCGTAACATCAGCTTTTGCATCTATTTCAATGTATAGTTATTGAGCGTTGAGGTTGTTACTTGTTAGCTAGGATGAGGCCATCACGAATTTTGGGGAAGCCTCCAGTCCAGAAGCCTCTACAGTTTCTAATGATCCCACCAGCACTGGCCTTATTTATCAGGACTAATTTTCGTGATAGTAGTGAAGGTGATTGCCGATACAAATCTATTATTTTGCGTTATCCTAGACAAAAAATGGTTGCTAGTTTAATGTAGAAATATGAAACTTGGTTGAGGGCCTTGTGGCTTGTTAACAAGACGTGATAGCATATAGGTGTTGATGTGTTGTGTAAGCTATGTTGGCCAAACTTTGAGGTGTTGATGTGTTGTGTAAGCTACGTTGGCCAAACTTTGAGGTTGTATTGGCAAAAGTCAAGCCCTCCGCATGGTGGTGCATGGACTGCTAAACATTTGCTTTGGCTGTCAAGTGTGCATGGTTGGAACATTTATACAAGCACGGTTGTTACTGAGTAATTGCATTCATAGATAACCTATATGGGTGCGCTAGCAACATGGCAAGGCTCCAAAACACCAAGCTATTGTGTCCTGGAGCTAGTTCCAAGATTATGGCCACAACCACAAGTATAGGAGCATTTACTTTCCAAGTAACTATTCATTGACAGTATTTCTTGCATGCTTACTTAAGCTGTTGGGGGTGTCAACGAGGTATGAATGAGGGGAAAACAGTCAAAACTCAAAAGTGTATTTTATGTTAAACATTGTAAACGCTTTGTTTGTAAGCTTTAATGGCTGGTTTAGGTTAAGATAAGTTGCATATGAGAGAAAAGTCTTAGTGTCCTTTATACTTTGCAGTAAAGTAATAAAGGTTTACGAGTGTTTTGCTTAAATATGCGTGTTTGTTGTGTATGTAGTACTTTATACGAAAATTCAGGAAAATACACTCATTCTGCAAAATCTTTTGGCTTCCTAATTTCAATTAGAATTTTGAGTGATGTAAATACAAGATTTTCGAACATGTTTAAAATATATTATATATTTTATACACTTGGAACAACATAGATTACATCAACATCTTGCTTTGTTTTTATCCAACGATAGAAATAGGTTAATAGAGAGAAAATAATTATTTCCCATACCTAATTTTCATTAAGATAATATTAATAAAAACTATTTGAGGTGCATTATATTGATTTTGAGAATGTGCCTTTTTTGGGGTCATGTTTTGGGTTATTAGTGGGAGTTAAAGTTGATGCCCAATTTCTTAATTGAATTAAAAATATATATCTATGGCACAATAAATTATATTATTTAATTAAATTAAAAAATATGGTTGATTTGACCAAAGTTTATGTGTTTAAATTTAATTAAGGAACCTAATATAATTGTACCTAAGTTTTATCCTTTTCAATTTGTCATTATATCTTTAATTTGTATTATTTTTAGGGTCATTATGTCATGCATTATGCTTTAGGGTTATTTTTAAAATATAAAGATATAAATATAAATATTACTTTTAATAAGTATTATTCCTGCCTATATAATGGATAAACATAACAATCCTTGATCATTTAAAAAAAAAAAATTAACTAGTTTAGTTATAAATGAAAACTTTTTCCACATATTTCTGGTAAGACTCATTCCTATATTGACCCTTATCCATTGGAAGCTAATTTACTAGTTAGTTACACTTTACAGTTCCCAAACAATATTGTTTAGACAATTACAAATGACCAAACAATATTCTTAAGACAATTACAAGTAACTGCTAGTCTAAGTTTATAAGTCTTAACAACCAATTGGAGGAAAATTATTCAGAACTAGCTAGTAGAGTTGTATATAAAGACTTGTAAATCTATTGTTATACTTGATTTTGAATTCACTAATACTTGAATTGGCTTTGAGCTATTCTTGAGAACTATGTGTTGACGTGTCTATTTATTTTAATAAACGTAAATTCATTTCCCATTAACTCTGTACCAAATTGCATTGCTATGCTGATCAGGCTTAGCGTCTCCCACTACAATATGATTAACATGTTAAGAATACTGCAAGAAAAATAAGTTTTATCACTCGCATTCTTATGAAGAAATTTTAATTGAGAAAAGGAACGAAAAAATGATTTTTAATTTTTAAACTTACTTAAAATAAAATGAAATCTTCCCAAGTCCTCCGATCCCAGAATAGAACACCCTATAAGTCGAGAAAATAACCAAAAAAAAAAGAAAAAAGAAGAAGCTAAAATGCCTAGCCATTATCATCAAAGTATTTTTTTTTAAAAATTGTTTGTCAACAGCGCAACAATGACACCATCAATTTATATTGTCTATAAATGTTCACAAATCTAGCTCTAGAGACGATGGCGAAAAAGAAGTGATTTGGAAGAGTGAGTGAGGCAGTTAGAGAGGAAAACAGTGTGGAGAAAACACAATATACTTTGAGAGGCAAGGGATCGACTTGGTCAAATCTAGTTGAGATAGAAGGAGCTTGAGTATGGATGTGAGAGAGATAGAAGGAGAAGAGAAGATGACTGTAATCCTGAGAGTAGAAAATTTAGTTTTTACATTATTTCATTTCATTACGAATGAATTACTTATAAAATGCAGGAAAATGTGATAATGTTGAATGGAATTATACTTTTTTTATTGGATTAGGAGGTAACATGAAAAATTTATGTTAATTTTCATAATTTGAACATGAAGACAAGATAATTGATTGTCAATTTTGTCACATACATTTGTATATTACTGCTAACCAGGAGAAAAAAAATTGTATTTTCCTTTACTTTCGAATTTTTAAAGAGCTTACTGCACTCATCACAACTTCCTTGGGTGTATTTCTAGAAAAGCTAAACTAGTACTAGTAGTATTTGATTTTAATACCCATTTTTAATAAACGAGCCATAAAAAGTTAAAAGTGTATCAACATAACAAAAAGATCCATTAACGTACAGACAAAATAGAACAGGCACTTGAGGGAATGAGTGACTTTGACATTTTTTTTGGTAAAACCATCACCCTTCAGTAAAGGGAATGACTGTCTAGGTGATGATGATCTTTCCCCTTCAAAAGTGGAACTTCTCATAATTAAGTTTGACCCAAGAAATAATGTAAGAAATTAATATTTGAAAAACATACTCCAACTCTTTGTCAAGAATTAAGAATTCCAATCCTTTGATCATAAAGTTTTATCCTATTTTCCAATTTGGTATCTAGACTTTCAAAACTTGCATTCATATTCTTAAAGATATAAGGTGAAGTAATTTAATTTATTATTATTATTATTTTTATGTTATATAATTAAAAAAAAATCTAACTATATACATGTATTAAGACAAATATTCACAATTACCTTGAATTTGCGTGAAATTAATCATAATAAATATAATATGTTCTTGTAAAAAAGATATGTTGAAGTTGGCTCATATTTGTTATTGGGTCACTTACATAGTAAAAAAGCCGTTGGTGTGCATTATTGCTCTGCAATTGACGGTGACAATACATATGGGTGGAACCTATTTAGTTGAGCAAAATTACAAGATTGCTATGGTAACTCTGTTTTCATAATCTGGAAACAAGGAAAAGATGTTCTCATTTTCAATCATTCTAAATAATTTTTTTTTGAATTATGAGTGATGAAAATTGAGGAAAAAAAAAAAAAAATCAAGCCAAACAACTGGAATAGATGTGGGCCTCACGAAAAGTAATTAATGGGTAATAGAAATTGAGTGATAAGTAATGAAAATCACTCTAACCAAACATGGCCTAAGTTGTGGCCTTATGGGAGTAGTGGAGTGGAGTGCAACAAGCGGAAAGGAACAGAGTAAAGCGCTTATATCTCATTTTCTCATATAGTAGTTGCTCGCTTTTGTGGATGTTGATACATTGTTCTACTTCTATGTTGATTTCTCTTTCCTCTCTTCTTTAATTTTTGCATAAAGATATTATTTCACAACAAGATACACTTAAACTTGAACATATGGCCTTTGAACACTCATTTATTCCATCTTAAAAAAAAACACCACTTTAAGACATATGAGGTTTCAGCATTTCGAAAAGAGAGGCACATGCAATAGGAAAATGAGTGAGCTGTAAAGCCTTGATATTCGAAGAGGAATATGTCTTCCCCACCTACTGTTAATAGCTAAAGACACCATCTTTCTTCAGTTTTTTGAGTTTGAAACAATTTTTGTGCCAGCTTCTCTTGACACCTTAAATTCCAATTTGTCTATAGTAAAGAGAAAACTTGGATGCTACTATAACTCTTAAGTGAATGGAGTTAACTTGGTGTCTGTGTGGTCCTTTCTTGGATAACACAATTTTTATACCCGGAAAATGCGTTTAAAGGGCCATACTAATAGGATAATTAGTATAATATTCTATGTGTATAAATTTAATTTCAGGTCAATGATCACAACAAATGAGCACAATTATAGAACGGCATGTCCTTTGATGTCTTGGATTGGAAGTGAAATGTTTCACTTTATGTTTTCACTTTGCAAAGTGACATGAAGTGAACTCGTTTTGATTGTTTTGGCGTTTGAAAGACAATTCCACATTCATCTAATAAAATAATTGCTGGAAAGACTATTTCAAATCTAGAAGAAGACCAAAAAAATGAGCACTTAGAAATTTTTACAATTATTTGACCAAAAACCAAACAAGAACATTTTGATAAGTCATTTGTGCGTTTGTGGTGACGTCTCCTACTCTTTCTTGTTCTTTTTTGTTGACTTGTTGTGAGTCATGACCCGTTTCAAAGGGTTGGGGGGGACATAGAAACATTTCACAAAACGGGAATTGAATGCATGCTCAAAATTGCTTGAGAATCCTGTGAGTTCCCATTTCAAATTTTTGGGTTGGTCTAAGATGATATCTGTAATTGGAAATACTACATGTGACAATCTTATTTACCTTCACAGGGTTTTTGCTTTTGCAATAAATATCCCATGGGGAAATCTTGTCGAATGATAGTTGAGAAATGGAGTCAATTAAATTTTCATTTTTCTTTAATTAACTAGATGCACAACAATGCTATGATTGTACAAATGTGTGCTGAATCTTATGTTAGATATTTATTAGGTCAAACTAGGTTATATAAATGATAACGATGAACCTTAATTGTAAATAAAACTATATTGACTTGAGGAGTCCTATTGGGGTAGTGTAAATGGGCTAACATTTTTTTTTTCTTTGGATCGTGACAAATGGTATCAGAGCTAACTTAATAACACCATGTATCTCAAGAGCAATGTGGTATATAACGTGTGTTTTGATAAAAAAAACATTAATTAGACTAGTACTTTCGAGATATAGTATGGCATCAAATGTGATGGGAAGCAACATTCCAATTTTTGACCAGCAGCATCAGTAACAACTTTATAGATACATAAAGATGCAAGGGACCAAAAAAAGAAAAAAGAAAAAAAAAGAAAAGCTAACATTAGTCCCCGGAGGCAGCAAGAAATTAGAAATCTGATCCATATAAGATAATAGCTTTTTCTTTTTCATTTTCTTTTTCTTTTTGTTAAAAAAGAAGAAGAAGAAGAAATGATGAAATAATCTCTCAGTAATGATCCCAGTTAGGTGCTGATGTTAAATAAAAGATGAAATGGGTTGGCATATAGAAATGATGACAGATCTTGAGTCCAGCCTTAATATCAGAGTTACTCCCAGATGAACCTCAATGATCAGATTACTAAATTGAGTGATTACAAATTCTTATATAATTAAGTTTGGTTTGAGAGTGCAATGATTTTAGCCAACAAAGCACACAAATAAAAGACCATTGAGATTTAACAATTGAATGATGATCGTTTAATACAAATATGGTGAACAGTGTGTCAAACATTGGTTGCCAACCTCCCTAGTCAGCCATACTGAGATAATGAAAATGATATCAAGAATAAGAATTTAAAATCCAACAAAGAGTTACACTTGAATTTGAACTACCCTGCTATATGACATATGTAACAGATAACACCCAAAACAAATAAAAAGACATGGAACATTGTCATTATTATAAGGAGCGTATTTGGTAAGCTTTGTAAAAAGATGTTACAGCTAAGGTACCAACATAATGTTAATTTAAGAAAATCATGCTCAAGTAAGATACAATGACAGAGCTGGAGATTGAAAGGAAAATAGCAACTCCACTGTTGAACTTTCCATTCCATGCCAATAATATTAGAACTCAATTTGCTGCTCTAGCACTGAATAATATCCAATCCATCACATTTTATGAGGCCACTAGGGATCAATCATAGAAATGTTGCTCTTAAAATCTTGTTGTCATCATTGATTTGTATTATTGTATACTTATCTTTGAGCAGATGGGTCAAAATCAACTAGATATTTTCTGAGAAGCACACCATGGATAACACATGGGTGCTCTCAGGCTTGGATTCCACCCAAAGTAATGCTCTCTATCTGTTGCTTGTGTTAAATGAACAGTGTTCAGTATCAGGATTATATAAGCACTGCTGCCATGTGCTAGACCGTGGCACCTGACTGGAAGCATGTAGCGTGATTGTTTTTTCTCGTGTCTATGATTAGCAAGTCGAAAAATTTAGACTTATCTTCAGGCTCCAGATTTTGGAACAAAGTAAAAGATTATCCACTCAAATTCAAAACATCTGTTGGGTACAGAGAATTGATACAAGACTCAAGAGGCCATATTTGGCTGTTACTGTGACTGAGGATTCTTGAAATATGGTAAACCAAAAAAAAAAAAAAAAAAAAAAAAAATCATTTCGTTAAATAATTATGTTTACATGAAAAGAAGGATAGAATGCAAAATTAAAAATAACAAAGGTATCAGAACTACAGTTTGTATTAAAAGAGTACAAAAATCTGATTACTGCCCACTGATGGATCTTGATATGTATTCAGCAGCAACCTTTTTTCATACATTTCATGAGAAAGAAGGATGAACAACCTATAAGGGGGACATCAGCAATGTACCCTTTATCCACAAATGTGAATAAAACAACACGTAAACATTTGAATCAACATGGAATAGGTTGATTTTGTAAAATCCACAAATAATGAGCTACCAACAAATCTACATCAATGTAATCTGCAAACAAGAGAAGCTTACAAGAGTGGGTTTTGCTCCATTGTCGAATTGCTCTGAGTGAATGTTTTGCCATTAATTAGGTACACCCTCAGCTGCCTGAGAACTAAAATTCGAACGAGACATTACATCTTCTCTTGAAAATCTATCTGAACCTTCCCCAGCTGATTGATTTTGCTTCAAATGGAGAACATCGGTTTCATTACCACAACTCCGGTGGAAATATCTTCCACTACCTAATTTAGCACTCCAATTCCCTGATTTAGAACCAGGCTCAACCTCATCACCCTCCCCATCATGACCAGCCATAAGTTCCATCAAGTTGCTCCTGAACCCCAAATCAGAATACACTCTCCGTGAATTCCTCATCGACAACCTATTAACTTTCCCATCTACAGCATCCAAATCCCCTCCTTGCACACTCTCCACTCTCGAATTCACATCTCTCAATCCCACCCCTACTGGAACCCCAACATTCTCTACCATCATACACGGATTATTAAGACCGTTCCACGAGTGAAGTGGAACCAATTTACTCAACCCACTAAGCCACCCAACAACCTCCTTCATTGTTGGCCTCCTCTCCCTACACGACCTCACACACTTCCCAGCAATCACTACCAATTGCTTCCTCACAACCAAATCCTTAGGAAGTTCAATCCTTGGATCATAAACAGCAGAAAGCTTCCCTTTCTTTATAAGAGGAATTGCCCAATCCACAATTGAAGGCGGTGAATGCCCAACATCAATAGCCTTCCTTCCACTAATAATCTCCAACAACAAAATCCCAAAACTAAACACATCAGTCTTTGTGCTCAAATTATCTGGGGTCACATAGCCAGGGTCTAAATACCCCATAGTCCCAGCAGGGGGTGTAGACCTTAGTCTATAATCATCAACATGACACCTAAGTGCTAATCCAAAATCACCCAACCGAGCATTATGGTTTCTATCTATTAACACATTAGCAGACTTAATATCTCTATGAATTACAGGTGGGTTTGATGAATGCAAAATGTCAATGGCTTTAGCAGTATGCAAAGCTAATCTAATTCTTCGACCCCAACCAGGAGGTCGAGTTATGGAATGAAGAATGTCATACAAAGTACCATTACTCATGAATTCAACCACCAAAAGTCTATGTTCAGAATCAGTGGTAAAGCCAAGTAGATTTACCAGTCTTGGGCTGTGGATTTTGGACAAGATTTCAATCTCATTATCCACCTCACTGGCTGGCATGTCTGGTCTGAGAGAAGGAGTTCGAGACGGTTTCTTGACAGCAACTTGGCGGCCATGAATGAGGGCCTTGTAGACATAGCCATGGCTGCCTTTTCCCAACAGCTTTTGATCAGAGAAGTTGTTGGTGGCAGCTTCAAGATCACAGTAGTTAAAATGCTTGATCTTGATGGGTTTTTTGTGAGTGGTGCTGGGAAAATTTGAAGATGGGGTGTGGGAATTGGAGATGGAAATGGCTGATTCAGCTTTACAAGAAAGATAGCCCATCAAAGTTTTGGTTTTTTTTAACTGGGTCTTTGAGGTTTTATGATGTCTGGTTCTAGTATGTGAATCTAAAAGGTGTGGTCTTTGGTTAACATAAGATGAAGAAGAAGAGGGAAAAGTGAAGACAGTTTTTGAGGTTTTTTTTTTTTTGGGTTTTGGCAGTGCAGATGTTGTTGGGATTGGAAAATAAACAACTGTTATATGTATGGTTTCTGCATTTCTTTTGAGAGAGAGAGAGAGAGAGATTTGTAAGGGATGAGTGGCGGATTGTTAGGGTGGTGGCTTTGGAGCCCACCAAATTGGAATCCCAATGGTGTAAAATGTAAATAATGCACTATAAAATATTGGGTTTTTTTTTTTTGATAAGTTTATTTTTTATTTTTTAATATT
Source organism: Quercus ilex subsp. ballota (assembly GCA_032727855.1). Lineage (NCBI taxonomy): Eukaryota > Viridiplantae > Streptophyta > Magnoliopsida > Fagales > Fagaceae > Quercus > Quercus ilex. The sequence continues at coordinate 11,634,789 of CM064911.1, forward strand.
TGATTTGATTAGAACTATAAAATATTGGTGATGCATATGCAATTATGCATGTGTTTAGAGGATAATATAATGAGAAGTGCTGCGTTTATAAAATTTTCAAAATATTTTTACAATTGTTATTGGTTTTAATTTGAATTTATCATTAAAAATGATTTTTTAATTTACTAATAATAGTCAATGACAACTTGCTACTTAAAATTTGTTGAAAAATTATTCTATAAATAACATTTGTCTAATATAATACACCTAATTGCTAGTATTTTCTAACTCCAAAAGTCCTTTTTTTTGGGTCAAAGTTTGACTTTGTTCTAATTAATGGGAAGTTTTATTTTTTAGAGTATTTTAGTTTCTGTACTTGAGGGCGACCTTAAAATGAGTTAGAAAATTATCTTTTAACTTCTTTATTTAGTTTTGTGTGAGGTAAAATTGTTTTCTTTATTTAGCTTCACATGAGATAAAGTTATCATCGTCTATCTCATGTCAAACTAAATAAGAAAAATTAGGAGATAATTTTTCTTTGACCAATTTTTTTGAAACTACAAAATACATGAAAATGTGGAAAACTATCCTAATATAAGGTTTCCAAGTCTTTTTAGTTTAGTGATATATTAGTATAATTTTTTTTTTATGAGTAAAATTAGAGTTTAAATCATCACCCCCTGTTATTATAACTATTGAAACATTTTAAATTATACATATTTATACGAGATGAAAGTGTAGTATACTGGATGTATGAAACAATTTGACAATATAAGATAAGAGAAGAAGGATGTTAGTTTACAATAAATATAATTGTCATTTTATCTTCAAGAATTATTATATGTCAATGGAATTAACAACAAAGAATTAATATATTGATACATTTATTTCTTACTTTCATTAGAATGCATCTCATTCTATGAGAGAAGGGATGTTGAAACAAATTGTGAAGGTAAAATAAAAACTCCTATTATGTATTATATTGGTACTAAGCACTAACCTTTTTTTCCCTCTCTCTCTCTCTCTCTAAAACTTCCAAACATACCTTTTTATTTTTATTTTTATTTTTTAAGTATACTTAATCCTAATAAGGCTAATATTATACGGTGATTTCATGCTTTCTAGCCCTCTAAAAACCATATTCCTATTTCATTTTAAAAATAAGATTAATGTAGTTACTATAATATAATTGTTTTATTTACCTTCTTTTTTTTTTTTTTTGTGTGAAAATTGGAAATAAAGATCATAGTAAAAAGTTGTGTGAAGTCCTAATGATACTTACATTAGACACAATTAGAGAAAGAGAAAGAAAATTTTATTAAAGCATTGGTCAACTCTTTGGATCCTAATATCCTATTACTATTAGCTTCGTTAAGTCTTTGCATGCGTATGCTTAAGGCATATACTGTCAACACCGGCAGCTTCTGAGTCCGTTAGGTGGTAAAGCACAAAGTCAATCGAAGGTTGAGTAAGAAACTAAAAAGTCGGTAGATATTTTGCTTTTTTAATTAATCTTAGATTAACAATTTTTTTTTGGCTGTTTATTCAAAGTTCAAACCGAAAACTTTTTCCAATAGTTGACTTGATTTTTGGAGTAACTATCCCCTTTTTTCTTGAGATTTAGAAAAATGACATTAGCACGAACTTGAAAGGAGAAAACTTTCTCCTCTTTGAGATTTGAAGAAAATAACATTCCTCCTCTTTTGTATACACTAGTTAAGGCACGTGCAGGGGCGTATCTAGGATTTTTAATTTGGAGGAGTCGAATTACATGTTTGTACATTAGTCATAACTCATATATTTATGTGTACGTATGTGTGAGATATATAGAGTTAAAAGAATGCCACCAAAACAATCACTAGTTTAAGCAAAACAATAAACTTTTAGTGACTTTCACATTTGAACACGCACAAATATAGTGCACTTTTGTTTACTTAAAAAAAATAGCATCTTGACAACTTTGTATTTTTTTTTTTTTTGAGTAAACGTGTGTTTTGTTGGGTAAAATCCTCTTGAGAAGCTAAAATATTGTAATAGTAAAAATGGTCATATTTCAAAAGGAATGCTATAAAGAAATTAACATTATATGATGCATAAGACCCACAACAAAATAAAACATATATACGATAATTGCTTCAGTCACTTGTTGAACCAAAGGCTAATGACTGAAGGGTTACTAATACTTTTACTTTGTTTTAGTCATTTTATATGCCATAATTTGCTAGACAACCCCACTTAGCTAATTATTTTCATTACTTCCATATACTTTCTTTAATCCTAATAGTTCAATGCTTTGGGTACATCCAATCATCAACCAATAAGATCGAGACATACTTGTGGTATCAAATATTTTTCATCACTTGTGCTAGTGCGTCATTCTATGTAGTTTTGAGAGATAATTGCCTTAGCCCTTTGATCGATCGTACAACCACAACATATTTTAAAGGGGAAACCACTAAAACTAACATTAGACTAGGTATGTGAATTTTTTTGGAGGGGCCAATTAATACAAATGCAGGGGCCAGCTTGTTTTTAAATAGTATTATATAGGGCTTTCAAAAGCTTTGCCCCCCCCAAGCTTATGTGTGCCTCTGCCCCTATGCCCGTTGTGGGGGCCTTTTTTTGTTGTGCGTTGGGCTGGGCTGCTTGCCACGGTAGTAGGCCCGAGTATTCTGAATAAGGGAGTTAAGACCGGTCCAACTGGAACTCAACTTGGGCCGGCTTGTGCGCAAACGTTGAGTCCAAATCCAAAGGAAGACGCTGCGAAGTGGGCTTATCCTTTGTTCCTGCCGCAAGAACTTTTCTCCAGTTTCTACCGCAGGATTGACTTTTCTGCCGCAGAAGGAACTATTCTCCAGTTTTGCCACAGGTCTAACTTTTCTGCTGTGCAGCAAGACCTTCTACCGTGCAGTAAAACCGTCTGCCGTGCAATAAAAATTTCTACTATGCAGTGAAGCTGCCTGCTGTGCAATAAAGCTGTCTGCTGTTCTTTAAAGCTATCTGCCGTGCTTTAAAGCTGTCTGCCGTGCAGTAAAACCTTCGGTAATGTGACTGACTGCCATTTTTACTGCAGAAATACTTTTCTACTTCCTGCGCACAAACAAATCTAAAACCCAAAGAAAATACCCATCAAATAAGTGTTAGTTTAAGCGGGTTAGCATATTCTCAAGTATATATACATACGTATATAAGTATATATACTTATACGCATTCACATATATATCTATAAATATATTTTTCTAGAACATGAGAAACAACGTATATGTATATATATACTTACGGTAGGATAATTGTTAGTTTGTGTCAAAAGCAAAATACATAATAACAAATAGAGAAGAAAACTTTGGCAGAAAAGGTTTAACACGGTAAATATAATGAAAATGTGCTACAGCAGAATAACAAGTACAGCAAGTAAAAACACCACAGCAGGACAACTGATGCAGCAAACGTGATAAAAAAGTGCTACGGCAGGATGACTAAATACAGCGGATATGAGTTATAATGAGAGAAATCAAATATATTTGCAATCAAAATCAAGTATTGAATCTGCCCATAGAATAAGTAAACCAAGAAGGAACCCAACTCCAACTTCAACAACCTTATCATGGGCTCTTGCCATAAAAGTTGTTCATTTTGGAGAATAGGCCTAAATGGCTACTAGCTATTACTTTTGGAGATTTCAAAGAGTGGGTTTGCTAAGAGGGAGGGAAAAGATGGTCTATTGATGCATGCCCCTATTCCTACTGCGTTTTCTCTCTTCTTTTTCTTTCTTTTTTTTTTTTTTTTTTTTTTTTTCCTTTGGGTGTTTTTTCTTCTTCCCCTGTTTTTCACTCTTTCCCTGTTTTTTCCTCTACCTCGGTCCTCCTTTTTTCTGCTGTGGCTACCTCTCTTTTATAGTGAGCTAATTCAATGAGATTTCTCCCTTTTACCCCTAGGGCTTCACCAACTGTTTTTGGTTTGTTGTGGGCATCCTTTCAAGATTACCCATCCACCCATTGGTTGCCCCTGTCATTGCTTAGAATACATCAGCTGCACCATTACTTATTCCATGACAAAATTCCATTTTGTTTGTTCCTGCCGTATACCTCTACCTCACTACCTAGCTCTATGGCATGCATCAGTGGTCCCAACCATTTATTACTTCTTTTGGGTAAGATATCATCCCAGCAGGATATGTTCCCAAAAGAAGTCATGGCAGGAAACCAAGTATAGACCCCCTTTTCCCCCCACCACCAAACCACGCCCTCTGAATCTCTTTGACTGTGGGCCCACCTCCCTTGTATTGGCTGGGTACAGGTTGGTGGTGCCCCGGCCCTTCTGTTCTTGCTCCATTGTCTTTTGTTTTTGTCTCCCACGCCATTCCTGCCGCAACAGATTAGCTCTGTTTCGTCTGCTGCGTGTTTTTGTCTTATTTCTTCACGCGTTTCCTGCTACATTTGTCATTTCCTTTAGTTTGACTCTTCTTGTTATTTGGTATTCTTGGTGGGCCTTTGGGCCTTGATCTTCATTGGGCTTTCTTCCTCATAAGCCTTTGGGTACAAATTTGCAAAAATGGGCATCAACACCCGTGTGTTGCACGGTTTTATGAAAAAACTTATAAAATAAATGTATAAATAATTATATATTTTAATAGATTAAAGGTAAAAGAAAAAATTATCAAGTGTAAATAATTATCTCACTAAAATAAGGGGTAAGATTTCTTCCTAAAACTAAATTAAATTGATAATTCCAAATTGAATTTTAAATTGATAATTATTTTAAAAAAAGCACTAAACAATTGATAAGTATAAAATTAATATAATCTTGATAATATTATAAATAAAAATTAAAGTTGATACTTCAAGAATACACGTGTAGAACATCTTGATAATTTGATGTAACATAAAAATCAAATAAGAAAATTGTTAAAATTAATCTATTAATTCTAACCATATTTATTCATTAATTCTAAGACCCTAACCCTAAGCATATAAATTAGATCAAAGCTAAGAAAATTAGTTTAAGCAAAAGGCAACCAATACACAAAACCTAATCAATTTAATAAAAACAAAAAACAAAAATGAAGAAGCCTTTAAAAACTTGACAATGTTTTTGAATGTTTTGAATCCATTAATTAAAATAACATGAAGACAAAAAACCAATAATAACACTAAAGAAAATAAACAAAATGAAAATAATAATAATAATAAAAGAAGAAAGAATGCATACCTGCATTGTCATAGGATTTATGCATTCACATATTGAAATAAGCTTTACTCCAAAAAGGATATATAGGGTTATATATATTGGTGGAGTTCCATTTGAAATAGAATTCATTTAAATCTTATTGAAATTATCTAATCAATGTGTTTGTTTTTATCCCATAAAAATTGGAATTAAAAAAAGGTCATATGAATAGAATTAAAAAAAAAGAGTTGATTCAACATAACGTAACATATAAAAAATTAAAAATTTTAAAAAAAGATTAAAAAAAAGAGAGAGAAAGAGAACATGATTGATAGCTATAAGGAATTTTGATATATATATATATATATATATATATATATATATATATGTGGGGCCAAGAAATGGTCAGACAACCCCAGCCCACTTCCAACCGGGCCCAAGGCCCATGTCCGAGGATGCGCCCATGGACCGAGGACTGAAGTGTGACACCCGGCCACCCTCTAAACAATGCCAAGGATGATAGCATCCTCGGAAGTCCGAGGTCCGAGAGCTCGCAAGCAGCACTTCGTCAAAGGGAGCCTCCCCGAGCCTCCAAGGAACGAACTGCGGGTTTCAAGTACCGGACATGAAAGCATGGTGGAGGAGCGCACCCCAGACGAACTGTCACCTCCACATTAAATGCTCCCAACTAACGTCCTGGCCGCATTAATGAGGAAGGGACGCCTCAACAGTGCCACCTTGGTTGTTGCCACCTACAGAGACAATGGGAAGGTGGCTGATGGGACAGGCACTCAAGTGATGCCCTAATCCCTTTACAAATGTAGGGCTAGGATTGATTGGAAGGGGGATATATAATGTAAGGAACCCCTCCTAAATGGGGAGGAACGAAATCACTATAGTAATCGGCATGTATTGAGAGAACTTTTTATTGATTCTCGGAGAAAGAAAATATAAGAACTCCAAGTTCTGGGAAACCGGTTCGAGGAGCATTATTACATATCCCACCGCACGCTTAGCTTATCCAACCCACGTACAACTATGCATGGCCGTTGCATTCCTCGCTAGCGCCTAGTTCTTGAATCCCTCCTCTATAAATTCATTGCGGGGTTCGTTGGGCTTTGGACCTGTACCCATTGGGCTTGGGCAACCAAAAACCCAGTCCCTACAATTGGCGCCGTCTGTGGGGAGAACTTGTGCGTTGGTAAGGACAACAGTCAAGCATGGTAGGATCGGGTCCTCACCAAGGAACTCCCAACCGACCGGAGCCGGCGAAGCCACGACATCACGGTGACTACGGCGACCCCGGGGGTGGCCAGACTGACAACGGACGATTTCGAGAGGGAAGCGTGCATACCTCGACGGCGAGCGAAAGCCAAGTACAGAAGCGCGACGATGGCCAGGCCACGCGATCGGAGGAGGCCCATAGTCACGCTTCCCAGGCAAAGGATGATAAGGTGGCCATGCAGCGCGAGATAGATGATCTGAAAAAGAGGCTCCGCCGTGCAAAGCGAAGGCAGCCTGAACCCAGCCCCAATTTGCCCTCTGACGACGAGAGTGACGACGAATACAGGCAAAGGTCGAAAACGCCACCCAGCGAAACTTTCTCCCACGAGGATGAGCGCTACCAGAAGCGTAGGCGCGCCGACCGAACCTCCCGGGGCGTAGGAAGTGACGCCATGAGCAAGGCATTGGATCAGCTCTCCAAGTCGCCCTTTACGCGTCGTATAGAGGAGGCAGAGCTTCCTCGGCGGTTCCAGCAGCCGACCTTCATCGCTTACAACGGCAAAACGGATCCCGTAGAGCATGTGAGCCAGTTCAACCAGAGGATGGCTGTCCACTCGAAGAACGAGGCGCTGATGTGCAAGGTTTTTCCATCTAGCTTGGGACCTGTGGCGATGAGGTGGTTCAACGGTCTGAGGACAAACTCCATAGACTCGTACAGGCAGCTGACCCAGGCTTTCGGCTCCCGCTTTGTCACGAACAGCAGGCCTCCTCGGCCCATGAGTGCGCTGCTGTCCCTATCCATGCGTGACGGGGAGACCCTTAAGGCCTACTCGGACAAGTACTGGGAGATCTACAATGAGCTGGACGGCAAGTATGACGCCGTCGCCATCAGTACGTTCCAAAATGGGCTACCAATGGGCCACGGCCTGAGGAAGTCCCTGACCGGAAAGCCCGCCACCAGCGTGCGGCAACTGATGGACCGGATTGACAAATACAAACGGGTGGAGGAAGACATGCTGTAAGGCAAGGGAAAGGATAAAGTCATCCCTCAGGAGAGGAGAGACTTCAGGTTGGACCGATACAACAACGCCCGCCCGAGAAGGGACTTTGGAGGAGAGTCGGGAGCGACCAATTCCCAAACCGTCAACGCCGTATTCCGAGAACCCGTGCATAGGGTGCTGGAGAGAATAAAAGACGAGCCGTACTTCAGGTGGCCGAACAAGATGGCTGGGGAGCCTGAGAGGCGCGATCGGAATCGTTACTGCCGATACCACCAGGACCACGGGCACACCACAGAGGACTGCAGGAACCTGCGGAACTACCTGGACCAGCTGGTCCGAGAAGGAAAGCTGAAGCACCTGCTGCTCAACCCTGATAATCGTCAGAGCCAAATGTATCAAGAGCCCCGAAGGGACACCGCCATGGGGCAACCCGCCGGCACGATCAACGTAATCCTGGCGGCACCAGGGAGAACGGGCATGTGCCCTTCGCGAGTGTTATCTGTGGCCCAGCCGCAAGCCGAGGAGTACCAGACAGGGCCAAAAAGGTCGAGGAGGAATCCCTGCCCTTCTTTGAGCTTCTCAGAAGAAGACAAGGTCGGGACCACCCAGCCCCATGACGACGCTCTGGTGGTGACCCTAAGAATTGGGGGCTATGACGTGAAGAGAGTAATGGTGGATAGTGGCAGTGCGGCGGAGATCATGTACCCGGACCTCTATAAGGGGCTAGGGCTAAGACCTGAGGACCTGACGCCATACGACTCTCCCCTAATGAGTTTTGACGGGAAGCTCATCATCCCAAGGGGCATGATCCGGCTCCCCATACAGACCGGCCCCGAAGTGGTAGAGGTGAACTTCATAGTGGTGGACACATATTCCCCCTACACGGCCATCGTAGGAAGACCCTGGCTCCACGCACTAGGGGCCGTAGCCTCCTCCTTGCACCAGAAGGTAAAATTCCCGTCGGGGGACCAGGTTTTAGAAATCCGTGGTTGCCAGCCCACTGCGAGACAATGCACGGTGGCGGCCGTATCATGTCGGCTCGATGCACGGCCCTCGGCCGTTACCGAAGAGGGCTTATAGCAATCAAAAGCCATGGTAGCACACCCTAGTGTGGCTGCTGAAGGGGCGAAGTGCGAGGATTTGGAGAAAGTGATAGTCGGCGAAGACCCCGAGAAGTTCTTCCGGGTCGGGGCTCGGTTGCCTCCCGCCGAACAAAAGGAGCTGGTCGAGTTCCTCCGAAGCAATATCGATATATTTGCATGGGATCCATGCGACGCACCGGGGATTGACCCGTCCTTCATCTGTCACCATCTCAACGTTAGTCCATCCGTGGTGCCCAAGAAACAGCCGCCCCGACGCCCATCGAGGGAGCACGCTGACGCCATAAGGGAAGAGGTGAATAAACTCAAACGCGCTGGGGCTATCAAAGAGGTCTTCTATCCCGAATGGCTAGCCAATACTGTCGTAGTCAAAAAGAAGAGCGGAAAGTGGAGGGTCTGCGTGGACTTCACTGACCTAAACCGGGCATGCCCAAAAGACCCGTTCCCGATGCCTCGAATCGACCAGCTGGTAGATGCGACCGCGGGCCATCCTCGGATGAGCTTCCTGGACGCCTTCCAAGGTTATCACCAGATACCACTGGCACTGGAAGACCAAGAGAAAACCGCCTTTGTGACGCCTATCGGGAACTACCACTACAAGGTAATGCCTTTCGGTCTGAAGAACGCGGGATCCACCTACCAAAGGATGATGACAAGGATGTTCGAACCAATGCTGGGTAAAAGTATTGAGGTCTACGTAGACGACATGGTGGTAAAAAGCAAGGTGGTATCCGAACATCTGGGAGACCTCAGCCGCGCATTTGACGTTCTGAGAAAACACCAGATGCGACTAAATGCCTCAAAATGTTCGTTCGGGGTGGGCTCAGGCGAATTTCTCGGGTACATGATCACCTACAGAGGGATCGAAGTCGACCCTGACCAAATCAAGGCTATTCACGATCTGAAGCCTTCGCAGAACCCCAAGGAGGTCCAAAAGCTGACCGGGATGATCGCAGCTCTGAACCGGTTCATCTCTCGATCAGCGGACAGGTGCAGGCCCTTCTATCTACTGATTAACAAGTGGAAGGGATTTGAGTGGTCCGAAGAATGTGTTGAAGCTTTCCAGCAACTCAAGGAGTACTTATCCCGGCCGCTTATCATGTCCAACCCTGATGTCGATGAGGTCTTGTACGCATACCTTGCTGTGGCACCCCACGCCGTGAGCCTAGTACTGATACGGGACGACAGTGGCGTCCAAAAGCCAGTTTATTATGTCAGCAAGTCGCTGCATGAAGCAGAGGTCAAGTACCTGCCCTTGGAGAAGGCCATACTGGCTGTGGTCCATGCCACGAGGAAACTCCCCCACTACTTCCAAGCCCACACGGTAGTCGTCCTGACCAAGCTGCCCCTGAAGTCCGTACTCCGGAACGCCGATTATACCGGGAGAATCGCAAAGTGGAACACAATCCTTGGGGCCTTCGACATCAAGTATATGCCACGGACTTCCATAAAAGGACAGGTCCTAGCGGACTTGACGGCCGAATTTGCCGAACCAACTGTGGAGATAGCCCCTGGGGAGAAGAGCTCGGATGAAAAATCAGTTGGGGCAATCTCCACCCCGGAATCACCGCTTTGGAGGGTGTATGTTGATGGCGCAGCGAACCAGAGGGGGTCCGGGGTGGGGCTAGTGCTAGTATCCCCCGAGGGCCACGTCATAGAGAAGTCCCTGAGGCTCGGATTCTCGGCTACTAATAACGAGGCCGAATATGAGGCGCTGCTACAGGGGATGGTCATGGTACAGAAGATGGGAGGAAAATCAGTAGAGGCGTTCTCGGACTCGAGATTGGTGGTGGGACAGGTCAACGGACAGATGGAAGCCAGGGACCCGAGAATGGAAGAATACCTGAACCAAGTCCAGCGCTCGAAGTCGGAGTTCGGCCTCTTTACCCTGTCCCATATTCCCCGGAGTGGGAACAGTCATGCGGACTCATTAGCCACGCTCGCGACATCCACGGCAGAGGGTCTGCCCCGGATTATACTTGTGGAGCATCTAGAAAGGGCGAACGAAATGGCTAGGGGATCGGTCACCGTCAACCAGATCGGAGCGGGGCCCAGCTGGATGGACCCCATAGTGAAATTCCTCAAAGACGATGTCCTGCCCGAGGACAAGACGGAAGCTGAGAAAGTACGGAGAAAAGCTCCTCGGTTTTGGCTATCCGAGGATCTCCGATTATACAGGCGCTCTTACTCTGGGCCGTACCTGCTGTGCGTCCACCCCGAGGCAGCGGAGTTATTGCTCGAAGAGCTGCACGAAGGAATTTGTGGGAGTCACACCGGGGGGAGATCCCTGTCACACCGAGCTGTCACGCAAGGGTACTGGTGGCCGGGAATGCAACAGGAGGCCCTAGAGTATGTCAAGAAGTGTGACCAGTGCCAGAGGTTCGCCCCGAACATCCACCAACCAGGGGGAGTCCTCAACCCTTTGTCCAGTCCCTGGCCATTCGCCCAGTGGGGCCTGGACATTGTAGGTCCCTTCCCGAAGGCACCAGGGAATAAGAGGTACTTGCTGGTGGCGACGGACTACTTCACGAAATGGGTCGAGGCCGAGCCCCTGGCCAACATTAGGGACGTGGACGCCAAGAAGTTCCTCTGGAGAAACATTGTTACGCGATTTGGGGTCCCTCATACCCTCATCTCGGATAATGGGCTCCAATTCGACAGCAAGGCCTTCAGGAGATACTGCTGTGAACTCGGGATTACTAACATATATTCGACGCCCGCCTACCCCCAAGGAAATGGACAGGCGGAAGCCGTCAACAAGGTTATCGTCAATGGGCTGAAGAAAAGGTTGGATGACGCTAAGGGGAGATGGGTTGAAGAGCTGCCCCACGTCCTGTGGACGTACCGGACTACCCCTCGACGGTCAACAGGAGAAACACCTTTCGCCATGACTTATGGCGCTGAGGCGGTGATCCCCCTAGAGACGAATTTCCGGACACTACGAACGAGCTCTTTCACTCCCAGCAGCAATGATGATCTGCTGGGAAGGAGCCTGGACTTGGTGGACGAACGGAGGGAACAAGCGATGATCCAGCTGGCCTATTACCAGCAAAAGCTCAAACGAGGGTATGACACCAACGTGAAGCTCAGGCCGCTGGCACCAGGGGACCTGGTGCTGAGAAAAGTCGTCGGGGCTGCCAAGAACCCGTCCTGGGGGAAGCTGGGGCCCAATTGGGAATGCCCCTATCGAATTACCTCGGTAGCGGGGGTAGGAGCATACTATTTAGAAGATTTAGACGAAAAACCTGTACCTCGCCCCTGGAATGTAAATAACCTGAAAAGGTATTATTATTAATGAAGCAGTACTTTTCGAATTCTAACTCTTAACCTGTTTCAATTTGGGATAGCGCGTCCAGCCGGCAAAGCCTAAGTGTTAGACAGAACCAAGGCACTGCATGGTCCTCGGACTCAGGCCTCTGGGGAAACTAACTACTTCAAAATGCTAAGTGTTAGACAGAACCAAGGCACTGCATGGTCCTCGGACTCAGGCCTCTGGGGAAACTAACTACTTCAAAATACTAAGTGTTAGACAGAACCAAGGCACTGCATGGTCCTCGGACTCAGGCCTCTGGGGAAACTAACTACTTCAAAATACTAAGTGTTAGACAGAACCAAGGCACTGCATGGTCCTCGGACTCAGGCCTCTGGGGAAACTAACTACTTCAAAATCCTAAGTGTTAGACAGAACCAAGGCACTGCATGGTCCTCGGACTCAGGCCTCTGGGGAAACTAACTACTTCAAAATACTAAGTGTTAGACAGAACCAAGGCACTGCATGGTCCTCGGACTCAGGCCTCTGGGGAAACTAACTACTTCAAAATACTAAGTGTTAGACAGAACCAAGGCATTGCATGGTCCTCGGACTCAGGCCTCTGGGGAAACTAACTACTTCAAAATACTAAGTGTTAGACAGAACCAAGGCACTGCATGGTCCTCGGACTCAGGCCTCTGGGGAAACTAACTACTTCAAAATGCTAAGTGTTAGACAGAACCAAGGCACTGCATGGTCCTCGGACTCAGGCCTCTGGGGAAACTAACTACTTCAAAATACTAAGTGTTAGACAGAACCAAGGCACTGCATGATCCTCGGACTCAGGCCTCTGGGGAAACTAACTACTTCAAAATACTAAGTGTTAGACAGAACCAAGGCACTGCATGGTCCTCGGACTCAGGCCTCTGGGGAAACTAACTACTTCAAAATACTAAGTGTTAGACAGAACCAAGGCACTGCATGGTCCTCGGACTCAGGCCTCTGGGGAAACTAACTACTTCAAAATCCTAAGTGTTAGACAGAACCAAGGCACTGCATGGTCCTCGGACTCAGGCCTCTGGGGAAACTAACTACTTCAAAATACTAAGTGTTAGACAGAACCAAGGCACTGCATGGTCCTCGGACTCAGGCCTCTGGGGAAACTAACTACTTCAAAATACTAAGTGTTAGACAGAACCAAGGCACTGCATGGTCCTCGGACTCAGGCCTCTGGGGAAACTAACTACTTCAAAAGCCTAAGTGTCAGGTAGAGCCAAGGGACTGCATGGTCCCCGGACTCGAGCCTACGTAGGAAACCACTACCTCCAGGGGGCCTATGTTGTAATAATTAATGCCGCGATTCGCCGACGTGCAATTGAAGTTAAAATCGTACGAGTATGGAAAAACAGATAGCATGCAAGTAAGCAAACAACCACGAGAAGTAGAAAAAAGAAACAAAGATTGCATTTCATTGAGTCCAATAGAACCACGCGATACAGATCACATTAAAAAAAAAAAAGGGGTAAAAAAGGGGGCTAGTAAAGTAACGCAAGCAGAGGCGCCAGGGGGCATACTCCTTCTGCTCAATCGCTTGCTCCTGTGGGCGGCAGGACAGGGGCATCTCCGGGGTCCTCTGAACTTTGGCTGAGTGGAATGGCCTGCAGGGGTGCAGCGGAAATAACAACCTCCTCAGCAGAAGAAACCGGAGTATCAGGGGGTGGCCCTGCGACCTGCTGGGGGGCGTCCTCGATGGAGCCATCGCTCACTTCTACCACCGGGGAAGGACTATCCCCTTGGTCTGGCTCGCCAGCAGCCCCATTATCCAAAACCCCCTCGCCTGGGGTAGCTGCAATTTCCACGGCAGCCTCCTCGGCCTCGGAACCCCCTGGACTGCCTGGGGCGGCCTCACGGATGACAGGGGGATAGTACACACTCTCATCTTTCCACAGCACGGAAGAGGCCTCCACACCAGCTTGCCTAAGGGCCTCCATCCAAGTCTCAGAGCAGTAGCGCCTACATACCCCGGGGACTTGGGATTTGTAGAGAGCTGCTGTCTCAGACGCTCCAGTAGCAAAGGCAGCCTCCTCGGCTTTCTCCTTAATTGCCCATGCTTCCTCCCTACCCTTCTCCGCCTCTAGCTTGGCCTTCATAGCTTCGTCCCTAGCAAACTCAGCCACTTTCCTGGCATCCTCGGCAGCGGCCTCCTTCTTCGTCAGGTCTGCAATCAGGTCCTTCGCGATCTTCAGCTGCTCCTCTGCCTCACCCAGACGTTTCGTCTGAGTCTTGGCTTGCCTCTGCGCACCCTCGAGACCTGACAATGCGCTGTCTCGAGCCTGGGTCGCGGTCTTCAACTCCTGCCTGGCCTTGGCGAGGTCCTCCTCGGAGTTCCTGAGGGTCTGGGTGGCCTCTAAACGCCTCTGGCGCTCTTCCTCCATTGCCCTTCCGTGGTCGTGGGCCATCTCCTCCAGCCTGAAGGTAGCCTGGACAGCCTGCCCAAAACCAAAACAGATGCATAATAATAAGCCGAGCTAAACAAAGAAAGGGGGGCACAAGTGTTGAAGCCTTACCATCCCCAAATAACGCTTGAGGCTGAGGAAAACCTCCCTACTCTTCATGGTCTTCAGCTGCTCCATATCCACGGGTAGCAGCAGACATCTCTCCACAGCGTCGGCCACGCGCGACCCTTCACCCTCTCTAAAGTCCCTGAGGGAGGAATCGTCCCGTAAAGGAGCCCCACGAAGCATTGGGGCAGGCAGCCATGCCTGGGCCTCTGCCGGGGCATCCACCTGCCTATCCTGAGACCTGGAGCCTATCCTCAGCTGCTTAGAAGGCCGCCGGTCGACATCCCCCTCCCGGGTGGGCCCGGATTTCTCCTCAACGGGCCTCTTGCCCTTGTCCTTCTTCTGCTTAGAACCAGAAGGCTCGTGCCGGGAAGACGGACTCGTCCGAGGTGGAGGGGGAGGAAGCCTAGATTGAGCCGAGGTAGACCTAGTCTGGGGAGGACGATTCTTTGGAGAAGGAGGGGGGAGTTTCGACTTGGACTTCCCCGGTTGCCCTTCGATCAGCTCGGATAGAGAGGGCAGGCTCTTCTTCTGGTAGCCCATCGCAAGCCGAGAAGGAATCTCTAAGGCTGAGGGGATTGCTTCGGCCAGCCGAGGGTCCCCCAAGTCTCCAGAAGGGTCCTCGGAATCCGGAATCCGCTCAAAAACGGCAAAATCGTCCCCTCCAAGACAAGGATCTGCGAAGCCCCTTTCCCCCTCAATTTCCTCTTCAGTGGCCTCTGAAAATGTACGAGAGGCAGAAGGTACTGCTACAATGACGCCCTCTGAAGTGGAGAGATCCTTGGGAATGTCGAACCCGTCCTCGGTCACTGCTATTTTCGGCAGGCGAGGATCCTTTGCCTTGATCACGTGCTTCGGGGCCGCAAACGATTTTTGGAGCGGCGTGTACCCCAAGATTTTGTGAGCGGCTCGGACTTGGTGATCTGCCTCGTTCTCAAAATCTGCCGACCTGAGCACTTTCTGCAGGTCTTCCCTGTTGATTAAGTTGTAGCGGGGCGCGAGGGAGTGCGGATCTGCCAGAAGAAAACGCATTCGCGATTAGCAACCAAAATAATACCGAAAGAAATAATGCACAAGACAAGTCAGAATCTCTGAACCCCCTCCTATTCCTACTACCCCACCTGGTGTCCCCTCTGTCGTCGGGCAATGGATACCATCATGCCACGCCCCGGACACGATGAGGAAATCCTCATTCATCCCCTTGTTAGACTCAGGGAGGCACTGGATGAGCCGGACCCTGTCGTCCCTCGTCCTCATATAGTAGGACTTCTCCCTCAAGCGTTGGAGATTGTAGCAGTAGTTCACATCGTGATGGGTCAGTCTTAGCCCCATTTTCTCGTTCAGAGCGTCCACGCTACCCAAAATTCTGAACATATTGGAGGCGCATTGAGTGGGGGCTAACCGGAAATATGACAGATTGCCCCTCGTCACTGGCCCCATAGGGATCCTCATCCCTCCTTCAAGAAAGGCGATGATGGGAATCACCACCTCACCCTCCTGCCTCCGGAACTCCCACTCCCCCTCCTCGCAATACCTCAAGCCCACATCGGCCGGGATCTTATAGTTGGCGATGAATTTCTCCATCGCCTCTTCAGTAAAGACATACTTTTTGAGTCTACCCATTCTAAAGGACGCTTAAAGGAGCTAAAGAAAGAGCAAAAGGAAGAAAAACTCAGAGAGGGATAGAGCGACTTACAGAAACGAGGAGAAGCTCCTCGGACAGGCTTTTTGTGCTGAAAGTGGTGGTGGAAATTTGGCTGGACTCTGAATGGAGGCGCAAGGGCTCGTGATTATGCAATGGAAAAAGGTGGAAACGGTTCGAATGGGTATATATACCCTGGATAGAAGAGCCGCGCGAGTTTTCCCGCCCATAAATGTTAGGCGCATCACGACCGTTCGATTGCTAACTGCCCTCTGAACGTGGGGAGCACAAAGCCACCCGAATTTAATGCAGGACACGTTGCGCACACCGAAGCGCCAGTAACACACCTTGGGCAGATGAAAAAGCCCCAGCGCTGACAAAGGACAAGACACGATTGGACGCGGAACAGGACCGAGGATATCAAAATCCTCCCTTCCGCCCGAGGAGGCGGATAGCAAGATTTTGAGGGGCTATTGTGGGGCCAAGAAATGGTCAGACAACCCCAGCCCACTTCCAACCGGGCCCAAGGCCCATGTCCGAGGATGCGCCCATGGACCGAGGACTGAAGTGTGACACCCGGCCACCCTCTAAACAATGCCAAGGATGATAGCATCCTCGGAAGTCCGAGGTCCGAGAGCTCGCAAGCAGCACTTCGTCAAAGGGAGCCTCCCCGAGCCTCCAAGGAACGAACTGCGGGTTTCAAGTACCGGACATGAAAGCATGGTGGAGGAGCGCACCCCAGACGAACTGTCACCTCCACATTAAATGCTCCCAACTAACGTCCTGGCCGCATTAATGAGGAAGGGACGCCTCAACAGTGCCACCTTGGTTGTTGCCACCTACAGAGACAATGGGAAGGTGGCTGATGGGACAGGCACTCAAGTGATGCCCTAATCCCTTTACAAATGTAGGGCTAGGATTGATTGGAAGGGGGATATATAATGTAAGGAACCCCTCCTAAATGGGGAGGAACGAAATCACTATAGTAATCGGCATGTATTGAGAGAACTTTTTATTGATTCTCAGAGAAAGAAAATATAAGAACTCCAAGTTCTGGGAAACCGGTCCGAGGAGCATTATTACATATCCCACCGCACGCTTAGCTTATCCAACCCACGTACAACTATGCATGGCCGTTGCATTCCTCGCTAGCGCCTAGTTCTTGAATCCCTCCTCTATAAATTCATTGCGGGGTTCGTTGGGCTTTGGACCTGTACCCATTGGGCTTGGGCAACCAAAAACCCAGTCCCTACAATATATATTAAATGTCATCAACGTAGAAATTATCAAATTAATGGAGATATATACTATTTTGTTTGGAATAGATAGAGATTATCAAATCATTGGAGATATATACTATTTCTTGGAATAGATTTATATTAATCACATCTTGAAGAATTTGGATTGTGATTATTCCTTAATAATCAATTTTTGTAGCTTGATATTCTGATAATATTATATTAATTTAATAATATTAAAATTTTGAAAATTTAGATGATAAATATTATCTAAATTAAATTTTTGAATGTTAAATATTATCCCCTAATTTAAGAAATATATCCTAACAAATCAAAAAATAATGTTAATTAGATGATAAATATTATCTAAATTAAATTTTTGTATATTAAATATTATCCCTTAATTTAAGAAATATATCCTAACAAATAAAAAAATAATGTTAATCTAATTTTATTAAATGATAAGAATGAATTAGAGTCCTGGCAGTATACTATTTCTTTTTAATTAGTTCTTTAAAAATCTAAAAATTTAATAAAATTTCTGCAATTTGATGAAGTCATGTGGTGCAACCACGGAGTCTCAGCCCAATTTTTATTATATATAATATTAGTAACATAATATTCTAAACATATATAAAATACATTTCTCTTTATAAAAGTTTAACTGTAATTAGTAAAAACATAAATGAAAAATTTAGAATAATAATGCAAAGTTTATCAAGTACCAAAATACTTGTGATGGAAAATCTCTCCGCAACCTATTGAAAAACTTAAAAAAAATTAAAAATTTAAATCAATAATTTTTAATTCTGAAAGGGATAATAGTTTTGGAAACTTAAAAGCTTAGTACCCTTTTAACATCAATTTAATTGGTGAAGTTTCTCATGCCAGGTGTAGGGACTGGGTTTTTGGTTGCCCAAGCCCAACGGGCATGGGTCAAAAGCCCAACGAACCCCGCAATGAATTTTTAGAGAGTGGGTCGAAGGTCTAGGCACCGGCCGGCGCTCGAGTGGCGTGAACTCCGGTCTCTTTTACTTAAAGAAAAAGACTTAGAACAATTTACAACTGGGATGGGCTCCTCGGCCCATGGCCGAGGAGGCTCTTGCCCTTTTTTCTCTCCTTTTCTTTTTATCTTCCTTTTTCTTCTTTTTCTTTATTGTTTTTCTCAGGAGGGATTCCCTTACATTATATACCCCTTTTCCAATTGATCCCAGCCCTACACTTGTTGAGTGATCAGGGCCTTTGCTTAGGTGCTTGTCCCATCAGCCGCCTTCCCAGTCTCTTTGGGGAGTCACGGCCTCCAAGGTGGCACTGGTGAAGGTTCTTTCCTCATTAAGGCGGCCAGGGCGGTTGTCAGGTGTATTTAATGTGGAGGTGACTGCTTGCCACGAGCCTATCCCTCAAACTCTCGGACGTCCGATGATGAAGTCGTCCTCGGACTTGGGTGTCTCCTTGGCTCGGGCCTTCGGCCCAGGAATGAAGTGGGCTGGGCCGTGGGATTATCTGGCCCCACAATAGCCCCTCAAAATTTTGCTGTCCGCCTTCTCGGGCGGAGAGGAGGATTTTGATGTCCTCGGGCTTGCGACGTGTCCCGTTGAGTCTGGCCCTCTGTGAGTACTAGAGTCTTTTCGTCTACCACAGAAGCGTTACTGACGCCTCGAAGGGTGCGACGTGCCCTTCATTAAATCCTGACGGCTTTTTGCTCCCCACGTTCAACGGGAGGATGTCAATCCAACGGTGGGGATTCGCCTAGCAGTTAGGAGTGGGAAAACCCGCACTGTTCCTTGATTTTAGGGTATAAATACCCATTTGAAAATCCGGTTCCTCTGCTTCTTTGCACCCAAGAGTCTACATCTCCAGCATAAAAAGCCTGTCCGAGGAGCTTCTACACCTTTCTGTAAGTTACTCTATCTCCCTTTGAACTTTCTCCTTCTCCATCTCTGCCTCTTTTTTGTTTGCTCCCTCTTAGCTCGTTTAGGCTTCATTTGGGATGGGTATTTTTAAGAAGTATGTCTTCACTGAGGAGGCGATGGAGAAATTCATCGCCGACTACAAGATACCGGCCAATGTGGGCTTGAGGTATTGTGCGGAGGGTGAGTGGCGCTTTCGGAGGCAGGAGGGTGAGGTGGTGATTCCCATCGTTGCCTTCGTTGAAGGTGGCATGAGGATACCCATGGGTCCGGTGATGAAGGACTATCTGATGCACTTCCGGCTAGCCCCCACTCAGTGTGCCATCAACGTCTTTAGGGTTCTGGGCTGTGTGGATGCCCTAAATGAAAAGATGGGCCTGAGATTGACCCACCATGACGTCAACTGGTGTTATAATCTCCAGTGCCTGAAGGGCGAAACTTACTATCTGAAGACCAGGGATGACAGAGTCCGGCTCATTCAGTGTCTCCCTGAGTCCAGCAAGGGGTTGAACAAAGACTTCCTCATCGTGTCCGGAGAGTGGCATGATGGCCTTCACTGCCCGACGACGGAGGGGACCCTAGGTGGGCAGTGGGAAAATGGGGAGAGGGAGTTCTAGGACCCTAATCAGTTCCATCCTTTCTCTCGTCCCTTTCTCTTGCAATGTTTGGTTTCTAATGTGGATGTGTTTCCTCTTGCAGATCCGCACGCCTTCACGCGCCACTTCAGCCTAATCAACCGGGAAGACTTGCAAAAGGCGCTGAGGGCAGAGGTTTTTGTGAACGAGGCTGATAATCAGGTTAGGGCCGCTCACGAAATTTTGAAATACGACCCGGCTCACAAATCATTTGCGGCGCTGAAGCACGTGATCAGAGCAAAGGATCCTCGGCTTCGGAAGATAACGGTGACCGAGGACGGGTTTCGGTTCCCTGAGGTGCCCCCCACATCAGAAGGCGCAACACCTGCGGGTCCCTCCTCCTTCCTTAGAATCTCGGAACCCGCTGAAGTAGGCCCTGAGAGGGAAGTGGGGGTTGCTGATTTTGGCCCCGCCGAGGACGAATTTGACGTGTTTGATTGAACTCACCAGTCCGAGGACCCTCCAGGAGATTTGGGTGACCCTCGTCTGACCGAAGCGGACTTCTCAGCGTCCAAGTCCTCTTCTCGGCAGAAAATGGGCTACAAGAAGAGGCCACAAGTTAGCTTGGCGGAGCTGATTGAAGGCCAGCCGGGGAAATCTAAGTCAGAGCTTCCTCCTCCTCCTCCAAAAACTCGTTCTGCCCAGGGCAAGTCGGCTTCTACCCAATCAGGGCTTCCTTCCTCTCCGCCCAAGACGAGTCTGCCTTCCAGACGTGAGCCCTTTGATCCCAAGCAGAAAAGGGATAAGGGCAAAAGGCCAATCGAGGTGAGGTCCGAGTCCCCACGGGAGGAGGGTGATGATAGGCGGCTGTCCAAATAGCCGAAGGTAGGCTCCCGAGGCCAGGACAAACAGGTTGACGACCAGCCCGAGCCTCAGGCCTGGCTTCCTACCCCAATACTCCGTGGGGCGCTGCTGAGGGAAGACTCCTCCCTCAGAGATTTCAACGAGGGCGAGGGCACATACGTGGCCGACGCGGTGGAAAGGTGCCTGTTACTCCCAGCCGACATGGCGGAGCTGGCGACTATGAGGGGCAGGGAGGTCTTCCTCTGCCTCAAGCGGTACTTGGGGATGGTAAGCCCCTCAATACTTGTGACTTTTCCTTGTTGTAGCTCTTCCTTTCTGCTATTTTGGTTTCTGCTGATGGCGTATTTGTTTTGTTGGACAGGCCGTTCAGGCTACTTATAGGTTGGAGGACGTGGCCCATGACCAGGGGAAAGCCATGGAGGTGGAGCGCGAGAAACGTCTGGAGGCCACCCAGGTCCTTAAGCACTCTGAGGCTGATCTATCTAAGGCCCGGGAGGAGCTGAGTGCGATGACCAGTGCCCGGGACACTGCCCTGTCCGGCCTCGCCGGTTTTCAGAAGCAGGCCGAGGATTACTCAAAGCGCCTGGCTGAGGCGGAGGAGCAGCTGAAGGCTGCAAAGGGGTTGCTTGCAGACCTGCCCAAGAAGGTGGCTGTCGCCGAGTCGGACAAGAAGGCAGCTGAGTGGGCGAGGGACGAGGCCGTGAGGGCCAAGTTTGAGGCTGACCAGGGCAGGGAGGAAGCCCTGGCCGCTAAGAAGGAAGCCGAGGAGGAGGCTTACGCCGCGGGGATGGAAGAGACAGCAGCAACCTTTAGGTTTGAAGTCCCCGGGTTGTGCAGCGCTACTCTGCCGAGGTTTGGAGGGAGGCTCTCAGACAGGCTGGGATCGAGGCCTCATCCGACTTGTGGAAGGAGGAGAATGTGTACTACCCTCCTGCCATCCACGAGGCTGGTCCAAGTGGCGCTGAGGCCGAGGAGGCTGCGGAGGAATCCGG
The DNA here is from genome assembly GCA_032727855.1 of Quercus ilex subsp. ballota. Classification (NCBI taxonomy): domain Eukaryota; kingdom Viridiplantae; phylum Streptophyta; class Magnoliopsida; order Fagales; family Fagaceae; genus Quercus; species Quercus ilex. Next base: position 11,656,291 of record CM064911.1, read on the forward strand.
CGCTGCTACAGGTGAGGACACATCAACCGCTGAGCCCGTGGCTGAGCTCGCCCAAGGAAGTGACCCTCCCAAGGTGGCAGAATCGGGTGAGGGCCCCGTTGGGGAGGCGCCCCAGGAGGCTGTGAAGTCTACCGCTGGAGGTGAAGCTCCTGCTGCTGAGGAGGCAGCTATTCCTGCCTCGCCTTCGCAGGCTGTCCCTTCTGGCCAAAGCTCAGAAAACCTTGAAGCTGCTATGGTCTAGCCCCCAGCTGAGGGAGGAGTGTAAGTGAGTGGGGCAGGCCCTCCGACCCTGTTGTCTCCCCGGTCCTTTGCATTTTCTTCTTCTTTTTTTTTTCTTTGTGACTGTAATGTGGTATTCACCATGTAATCTTTGTGAACTTAATGGAATGCGAGTTTTATTTCTTTTCCTGTTTGTTGTGGTTGTTTGCTTACTTGCACGTTATTCGTTCTTTCTTTACTTGTGTAATTTTATCTTCAATTGCATATCGGCCAATCGCGGCATCAATTGTTGCAGCGAGGGCATGTATGCTCGAGTGGGCCGATCGTACCCTAAGGGCCGGGTAGGAAATTCTTTGGGTTGACACTTAGGTTCCCCTTGATGTGGTTGGCTTCCCCACAAGCCTGAGTCCGAGGACCGTACAGTGCTTTGGGTTCTGTCTAACACTTAGAATCCTCTGAAGTAGTTAGTTTCCCCATAGATCTGAGTCCTGGGATCATGCAGCGCTTTTGGTTCTGTCCAACACCTGGAATCCTTTGAAGGAGTTAGTTTCCCCATAGGCCTGAGTCCTGGGACCATGCAGTGCCTTGGTTCTGTCTAACTCTTAGGATCATCTAAGGTGGTTGGTTTCCCCGTGAGCCTGAGTCCGAGGACCATGCAGAGCCTTGGTTCTGCCTAACACTTAGGTTCATCTGAAGTATTTAGTTTCCCCGTGAGCCTGAGTTCGAGGACCATACGGTGCCCTAGTTCTGTCTAACGCTTGGCATCTTGGAGCGGTTAGTTTCCCCATAGGCCTGAGTCCGAGGACCATGCAGTGCCTTGGTTCTGTCTAACGCTTGGCATCTTGGAGCGGTTAGTTTCCCCATAGGCCTGAGTCCGTGGACCATGCAGTGCCTTGGTTCTGTCTAACGCTTGGCATCTTGGAGCGGTTAGTTTCCCCATAGGCCTGAGTCCGTGGACCATACAGTGCCTTGGTTCTGTCTAACGCTTGGCATCTGGAGCGGTTAGTTTCCCCAAAGGCCTGAGTCCGAGGACCATGCAGTGCCTAGGTTCTGTCTAACGCTTAGCATCTTGGAGCGGTTAGTTTCCCCATAGGCCTGAGTCCGAGGACCATGCAGTGCCTTGGTTCTGTCTAATGCTTGGCATCTTGGAGCGGTTAGTTTCCCCATAGGCCTGAGTCCGAGGACCATGCAGTGCCTTGGTTCTGTCTAACGCTTAGCATCTTGGAGCGGTTAGTTTCCCCATAGGCCTGAGTCCGAGGACCATGCAGTGCCTTGGTTCTGTCTAACGCTTGGCATCTTGGAGCGGTTAGTTTCCCCATAGGCCTGAGTCCGAGGACCATGCAGTGCCTTGGTTCTGTCTAACGCTTGGCATCTTGGAGCGGTTAGTTTCCCCATAGGCCTGAGTCCGAGGACCATGCAGTGCCTTGGTTCTGTCTAACGCTTGGCATCTGGAGCGGTTAGTTTCCCCATAGGCCTGAGTCCGAGGACCATGCAGTGCCTTGGTTCTGTCTAACGCTTAGCATCCGGAGCGGTTAGTTTCCCCATAGGCCTGAGTTCGTGGACCATGCAGTGCCTTGGTTCTGTCTAACGCTTGGCATCTTGGAGCGGTTAGTTTCCCCATAGGCCTGAGTCCGAGGACCATGCAGTGCCTTGGTTCTGTCTAACGCTTGGCATCTTGGAGCGGTTAGTTTCCCCATAGGCCTGAGTCCGAGGACCATGCAGTGCCTTGGTTCTGTCTAACGCTTGGCCTTCTGGAAGTAGGGGTTTGTCCTCGGTTTGCTTTACTGGGGACGATTCCTCCTTCGGACGGATCATGACCTTACACGTGGCATTGATTTCATTTCCAGCTTGAGCCCTTATCTCGCTCATTTGCGAAGCGTCCCTTGGCCGTTCGTGTTCCGCGCCTGACGCTTCGGTGCGCGAGACGCGCCTTCATTAATGGCCTCGTAAATCCCCATAAGCTCAACGGTTTGCGGCTCCCTTGGAATCTGGCCGCTTCATTACCATCCAACGCTTCGTTAACTAGCTTTTCGAATTCTGCGTGGATTAACTCCCACCTACCTTCATCCTCTATATAAGGCCCCCTGGGGGAATGGTTTCTCTTCATTCCATGAACTTCTCAACCCAACCAGAAAGAAGATACCCCTTCAACTCCTCATGCCCCTTTAACAACCCCGCCGGAATTGTGACCGGAGTTAGGCGATATGGGGCGGCTTTGGACGGACATGAGAACATCCGTGCCGAGAGCCGTTGTGGCCATAGCCCCCGCTGGGCTTCCGGTGCGGCAGAATCTAGGTGTAACCCCGATGGCGCCATGCACGGTGGCCCGGAGGGATATCGTTGAAGTACCTAACGTCCCTCCTCAGAGCGCACCCCCGACGGAGGAGACATGCGAACTCACATTATGTGCGGCGCTCGAGTGTTGCCGTCTCCGACGGCCAACACTCGTGGGGGTTAGAGAAAATCAAGGGAACATCATGGGGGAGGGCGTCCCGGAGCCCCTGCATCTGCTCCTCGCTTTGTTCAAGCTCTCAGCCCCCTTCCACCCCCTTATTGTCAAGCTCTCCCATTCTCTTTATGCCAATAAGGGTACGAGTTGACACCTCCCTCTAGCTAGTTTTAGGACGGCTCCGCCTGGGCCTCTGATTGTATGACTAGCTGGTAGGAATAGTTGTAAAACAAGCCTGCCTAAGCCTCTGATTGTAATCTGTGACTTTTTTTTTTTGAAATAATATCAAGTACTTTTCTTTTTACTGTTGAACCTTTTGTCTTCAAGCTTTTATCTTTCTGCAATGCTCTTCTTTTTGATAGTTCTTTTTTTTTTTTTGCATCACCGCCGATCTTCCACGGAATGGTTGTTTAGAACAGTCGCCTGTTGCGCCAACCGGTGCACTAATCCTTCCTACAGACGGCGCCAATTGTAGGGACTGGGTTTTTGGTTGCCCAAGCCCAACGGGCACGGGTCAAAAGCCCAACGAACCCCGCAATGAATTTTTAGAGAGTGAGTCGAAGGTCTAGGCGCCGGTCGGCGCTCGAGTGGCGTGAACTCCGGTCTCTTTTACTTAAAGAAAAAGACTTAGAACAATTTACAACTGGGATGGGCTCCTCGGCCCATGGCCGAGGAGGCTCTTGCCCTTTTTTCTCTCCTTTTCTTTTTATCTTCCTTTTTCTTCTTTTTCTTTATTGTTTTTCTCAGGAGGGATTCCCTTACATTATATACCCCTTTTCCAATTGATCCCAGCCCTACACTTGTTGAGTGATCAGGGCCTTTGCTTAGGTGCTTGTCCCATCAGCCGCCTTCCCAGTCTCTTTGGGGAGTCACGGCCTCCAAGGTGGCACTGGTGAAGGTCCTTTCCTCATTAAGGCGGTCAGGGCGGTTGTCAGGTGTATTTAATGTGGAGGTGACTGCTTGCCACGAGCCTATCCCTCAAACTCTCGGACGTCCGATGATGAAGTCGTCCTCGGACTTGGGTGTCTCCTTGGCTCGGGCCTTCGGCCCAAGAATGAAGTGGGCTGGGCCGTGGGATTATCTGGCCCCACACCAGGTTTGTTAGGCTTCATGAAAAACTATTGTATATGTTAGGATTTACTGTGTATGTTAGGATTTACAGTTGGCTTGTTTCAATGACAAAATTAGTATGCTAGGTTTGTTAGGCTCCATGAAAAACTATTGTATATGTTAGGATTTACTGTGTATGTTAGGATTTACAGTTGGCTTGTTTCAATGACAAAATTAGTACAAAAGCATTGAATTTGTTGTATTTGAGATTGATTAGAGTTAAATCAAGAACTTGTTGAAGAGTTTTGAGTTTAGAATTTTTATTTTTCCTTTTCGCTTAAGAGAAACCAAGCTTGCTCAAGTTTAACATTAAAAGCACAAAGAAAGTTCACTAGTATTTTGCTTTACCCTTGCTTGAGCGAAATCATTTGGTCTCTACCATTCCAAATTATGCTAGAAAACATGTCTAGTCTAACCTAAACCTACCTAAATAAGGCATTTTAAGCATGGTTTTTCAAAGAGAGAGCAATGAGTAACTTTTAGGTACTTCCAGAATTTGGAAAATAGTAATCACTCTTCTCACATTTATGGTGGGTTCTATTTATTAAATTTATCGTAGGGTTCACCATTTCTCCATACTTTAGGAGTATCTAAAAATTTTCCAGAGAGCGAGTAATTCTTAGGCAATCACACTAAGTAGATCTCAAAAACATATATTCATTCTTTTGCTTTGATCCAAAAAAACGAGAATAATAAGTTACGAGTGTTCTTTATATACCTTGACCCTCAAACCTTTCTTTAAAATCATAAATATTCTTTTTAGTGAGTTCATGGTAGCAAATCTTTGAGAAGTCCCTTGAAATGCTATAAGTGATTCATGTGGATGAGGTTCATTCGTGGAGAAGATCCGTATGTAAACAAAAATTTCTAGGATTACTGCGGTAGGAAATAAATATAGCGTTTGTACTTTGTAGAGGTTACATAGAGAGTTTAGTGCTACAAAGTTTTGTAAGTATATGCTTTTGTAATTATTCTTTTGTACTGAATTTTCTTGTAGGATTGGATTCTCAAAGTGGTTTTTCTTACCACATCATTATTTTTTCACTTTTATTCGCTAAAACATATGGTCGCTACCAGATGCTTCCCAAAACATTATAACATACATCTCTTTATAACTAAAAACAAAAAGACATCTACCTATTTGCCACACACCAAGTCACCAAACAAAAACGGGCTAAAGGTGCCTTTCAAGAGGGGGCACCCCACCGCACCTGAAATATGCATCTTAACTTCCATGGATTCACACGTTGGGTCATGAAATATGATCTCTCTTTTCATACAATTATAATTGGCTCTAAGAACCACATATATGCCCACAAATATGCATCCACATTAATTGAGGTTTGGCTATAAAACATGGACAATTCATGAGGTTCTTTATTGGGTGCTTGTTTTGTTTGGTGTTGAATATTTGTCTTGAAATGACCCTTTTCTTTTAAGTTATTAGAAGCACAATGTCAAGTCATGTGGGCCTTCACCTTCACTTGGGAAGTTGGGTGGTAAAGAAACTTCGTTTGTATAAAGGAGGTAACCATTGATCTACCCTAGGTTTTTCACTATCACTTTCACTTTTATTTGCCTTTTTACACTACATAATTGAATGTAATCCTAGGCTCCTAGGCCTCCCTAAAAAACTTATTTCTGTCCATTATTGTTTGGTTTCAAGTCCATTTATAAACTTGTTGTTTAGCAAAAAAGTCCAATAACTTGTTGCCCATCCATCCGTGAGTGTCTTTAAATATCTTGGGAGCTTTTTGTTTTTGATGTTATTGATGGCTATAACCCCACCCATCTTTGAGTTTTGAATATGTTCTTTTTTAATTTGTCGTTGCTTATGTAATATCTTGTTTTGTTTTCTTCTTTTGCGTTTTGGTTCTTGTTTCTTCTTTTGGTTTTTGTTTTGTTAATTTCTCTGGTTCTCTCTCTCTCCATCCTTTTTGGACAGGGTGGGAGTGGGGTTTATTTGGCCCATGGGCCATAGACCATAGTAATCAAACAAAATGTTATCCAGCCAGCCTCAAATCTTCTCGAGGTGTCCACAAGCCCAACTGTTCATCTGCTTACAGGCAGAGGTAAGCCTTTAAAAAAAAAAAAAAAAAGGAAAAAAAAAAGAATCAAGTAGTTTTAGCCTTTTTTTTTACTCAATGCTATCATTTTGTAGTACATCATTTAAACGAGCTATTTTATGTACACAGTAAAATCTCACAATATTTTCACACTAAACAAAAGTGTCAACATACCATAAATCAAAATAAAATAAACTTAAACCCACCACAACTCAAAATTAGGATGTCGTGAGATCTTATTGTGCTTCTAATACTTAAAGAGTGTATCAAATCACATATTACATCCTTCAATTGTTAAAGTTCTCCAAGCTAGTTCGTGAGCAACATAATTATCATCCATTATTATGTGAACATATCTTTAACCCATTAATTCGAAAAAACCAACTTAATTCAACTTAACTCAAAGTGTTGGGTTAGTTTTTCGTGGTAGTTGGATTAGGTTGATTATATTATATATATATATATATATATATTTTTTTTTTTGTGGAGATTTGGATTGGGCTGGGTTGGGGAAGGATTGATATATATATTTTCAACTCAATCCGAACTTAACCTAACAGATACATATAAGTTTATTTTATTTATCTTTATTTTAATTATTTTGATATTTTAAAAATTATTTTAATAAATTTACATAATTGTAATATAATTTAGGGACAATGATGTAAATTGCAATAATTTTTAATGTGGAAAATTATTTTTAATGTTTAGATAGTTTTTTTTTTTTTTTTTTTGAGAAAGTAATGTTTAGATAGTTGATGAGGTCTACTTCTGCAAAAAAAAAAAAAGAAAAAGAAAGAATAATTGTCAAAATTTTTATCAAACAAAAAACATTTAAGGCCCAATCTATAAACATAATCAGCCTGTAGGAATTCTCAGCCCATTTGGACTGGGTTGGTTTCTTACATTGGAATTCTCAGCCCATAGGGGTTTAACCCATGCACACAGCTACCTAGTCATCAATGCTTTTACAGTCCTCAGACACGTGTCCAAGTTCAATATGCTCTTTAATGGCTTCCATTCCCAGTTTCTCTCTTTCTCTTGTTGAGTGTCTCATTTTACAGGTATTTTCTTCACACTACTCACTACACTTCCATTTATATATGAATTACAAGCTTGATGATTTTGACTCCAAATATGGTTTACGTGTATACTTGATTATATAATCCTATTTCTGTGTCTGAAAATTCCCATTTTATATTTGATCAGATTCATAGTTTTCATATGTGTCTGTTTCTTTTTCTTTCCCTTGATTTTAACAAACAAGTTAGCGTTAAAAATGGTATATTTTGCATTGTAATCTGACCCTTTACTACCAATCAAACAGAGTGATAATTTTTGAAGTCATTGCCAAGCTATTGCTTGATTGCTGGGAGTTTGTTTTAGCTACCATTTTGGCATAAACACATCAGTTTCCTAAAAAATAGAACAAATTAGCTTCTGGGTCTGATTTAAAATGCTGTGTAGATATATATGTAGGTGTGTATGCATGCATGAATGAGTGTCTGTAGGTGTTTCTGTATGTGGGTATGTCAAGCGCACCGTGTGTTTGAGGAAAGTCCTCTATGGATATTGTGTGATTGGAAGACACAAGATGGTGGCTGATGTAACCCCAATACTTTTTTATGGATCTTCCATTATTTGTCTTTCATGTGTTTCAGTGATCCTAAGCTTGCATGGTATTTTTTGTCATTGACGATAGGATGTTTGAAAGCTTAGTGCTCACATTGTTTGTCTGGCACACTGAGGTTATAGATTTACAATTAGTAATAAATTTCACAATTTCTGAGGTGACAGCCTGGTAAGTTTTGATTGGTGTACGATAAAAGTGACATTAGTTGTTATTCATGTGAAATGATGTTGCACTAATCATTATCTGCCACTTCAGATGTTTTAAAAAAGATATGGAATTTTTTGTCTCAGTAACACTGTTGATAGATTTATTGTCTAATTTTAGATAGGATGTATCGTGTACTTGCATTTTAGCACAGTAGATGTTGTCTGTGTTTTTTCATTGATGCCCTTGTACATACAACTATCCATTTGAGGTGCAATATAAAAGTCCAGAAGTAATTTTATTTATTTTATACATGTTGTCCCTCATAATTTCCTCAATGGTTTTCCCCTCCCATTAAGTTGAGACATGGTTGTATCAAGGAGAACATGTTGGGAGACTAGTGCATTGTTTCTTGAAGATGCTCTTAGGTCTTACTTTCTTTTTTTATTGTCTCTGAACCTCAGAATTTGGTAGATGCACAAACTACTAGCCAAAACATGTGCGATCCCCTTCCATTATTTTTGTACCCATGCATGAAAAAGTGTTTGTCTCAAGTTAAGAAAAAAGTTACCGGTTTGTTTTTTCTACCCCAATTCATATACAAATGAGATGCGATCAAGATTTAATTATTTTCCCTTGATTGATCCATCTTTAGCCATGAACCTATGGGTTTTGAGTCTTTGTAAAAATCTTTGACTTGCATATAAATTCTTAACAAGATTTCCAGAAGTCTATCTGTTTTTCCTTCATTTTTCCAATTTTTATTTTGGTTAGCAATTCTTTTAAACTGTATTTTTACTGGATTCCTCATTGTTAGGATGTCTTAAGCTCATGAAGAGAAATTATTTCTGAAAGTCATAATATCCGAGTACTACATGTAGAACAATTTTGTGTCTATCTTCTTTTATGTGATTGGAAATGCGACTTGATACTTTGCATTACCTAAATTAGCAATTTCTATTTGAATTTGTGACCATAGTCATAAGTTACTCTTTTGCTTTTAACTCTTGCATGTGCATATGCTGATATGATAACCACTTTGTATGGTTTTTCTTCTCCTATCATATTCGTCTCCTTTTCTCTTATAATCATTTTGAAAGTGAGAAGTTAGATGTCTCTTCACTTTGCTTACAAACATACTTCTGTTTCTTGTGTTCCTAAAAATATAGTTTTGGTTGTTTTTGTTTTAAGTTTTAGGAATAAAAACTGTTTTATGTTGCCCGTGAGTATAGAAAGTTCATAAATTCCTTTTCTTGCTTTTCAGAAAGCATATCCAATTGCAAACTTAACGAGAAGATGCTATGGGAGCCTCTAGCAGTCCAAAGCTTTCTGGAATGCAGAAGCAAGTACTTAGTCTATATAGAGGGTTTTTGAGGGCAGCTCGTTCCAAATCCGCTGAAGATCGACGTAAGATTGAATCAATTGTGTCAGGTGAGTTCCGCCGTAATTCCAAGCAGGTAGATCGGAAAAATTTCCTCTACATTGAGTACTTACTTCGCCGTGGTCAGAAACAGCTAGATCAACTCAAGAGCCCTGATACTGTTGGGTTGTCATCATTAAATGTCAGTGTGTCCGAAACCATAGATTCTAAGCCTTGAACTAAGACATTTATTCAAGCAATGTTCTGTTTTGAAGCTGAAATTTGTTTTATTCATTAGTTTAATGGTTATCTGATAAAAGAAGTATGAATATCCATATCCTGCTCCTCATACTATTAGTAAATTAAGATATGATACACTGCTTTGACACTTGGGTCATGATCTCTCTTTCAAATAATTATAATTAGTACTGGGAATCACTTCCCCACATCCGCATAAATTGTCATTTGGCCATAAAACATAAACCATGCATTTAGAGATTCTTTTATGGGTGTATCTTATTTGGGGAAAAATTATTAGATAGTCCAGGAGCAATGCTCCCTCCTCTCGCATGAGGGTGGCTTCACAAGTGGGTCCGGTCCCACCATGGGCCCATCCCTCATTTGAGAGGAGGGAGCAATACTCCCGGAGTATATAAGTATTATCTCTAGTTTGGTGTTTAACTGTTTATTAGTGCTTTGAAATGATCCAAGGTCTTGAGTTATGAGAGCAGAATGAGGGCCTTATTTGGATGGCAAGGAAACTTCCTTTGTATAAAGGAGGCACCATCAATTTACTCTAGATTTTTAACTTTCACTTTTATTTGTCTTTTTCTATACTACAAAATAGAAGGTAATCCTAGGCTCCTAGCCCTCCCCAAAAACTTATTCATGTCCCATATTGTTTGAATTCAAATCCAAAACTTGTTGCCCATTCATCCATGTGTGAGCCTTGAATATGTTCCTTTTTGACAAATCATTGCTTGTGTAACATTTTTCCTTTGTTTTCCCCTCTACTTTTTGGTTCTCGTATTTTTTTTTTTTTGGCATTTGTTTTCCAGACTCAAGTCCTCCCAAGGGTTGAGGCTGTCCACAAGCCCAACAGTTCTTGGGCCTAGAGGAATGCTTACTAATTCTTCTTGCTATCACAGATTCTGTCCAATTTTGCTATCATTATCTTGGGAAGATCATATATACTCCTAATTCTTCCTGAGAATAGGTTATTACTGTGGTTTCACACAGACATGTCATATGGTTGATTTTTTTTTTCACCATTGCCCTTGTTTTGAGGGAATTTGTGTCATATAGGCCTTACTAAATCTTCTTGCTATCACAGATTCTGTCCAATTTTGCTATCATTACCTTGGGAAGATCATATATACTCCTAATTCTTCTTGAGAATAGGTTATTACTGTGGTTAATTACTAGGTAATACATTACCTACTACCCTTTTGGCACACAGACATGTCATATGGTCGATTTTTTTCTTCACCATTGCCCTTGTTTTGAGGGAATTTATGTGTCATATAGGCCTTGGCACACAAACATGTCATATAGTCGATTTTTTTCGTCACCATTGCCCTTGTTTTGAATGGAACTCGAGCTCCATGAACTTGAGTTATATGAAAGGAACTCGAGTTCATGGAACTCGAGTTCCTTTTCTTTTTTCTTTTAAGTTTAATTGCCCCATACTCGATTTTTTACAAATCAAATTTTATATTGAAACTCGATTTTGAGGAAATCAAGTTTCAAAACAAAGACATGAAGCTAAATAATTTCAAAACATAGATATATTGTTAAATATTTTAAAAAATAAAGACAAAATACTAGAATCTCCTTTTTACGCAAAGCTGATGTAATTTAAAATGCACAGTTTTATGTAGGCCATACGCATGAAACTGGTGCAACGCATTTGGTAATACTTGTGGCAGTAACTTCGTGCGAAGTTGCTGCCACAAGTACTACAAAAAAAAAGAAGTTGCAGCCACAAGTCATTACTTTTTAAAGGTCAAAAAAGCCTAACAAACCTGAGTTAAAGTATGTTTTTTCAGGCTGAAGAAAAGAAGCAAAACTGTTTTTTATTTTATTTTATTATTCCACCAATTAAAAGCACTTTGTGGTTATCATTTTCCACGGTCAATCTTTATTGGCCCAATATTCTAAAAAAGTGTTTCGTTAACAACTTAACAGCAACTTTTAATTTTTTTTTTACAATTTTTTGTCTTTTTTTAGCTTAAAAAATATTAAAATAACTAAAATGATTAGTTTTATGTCATTTTTATTTATCATTTATTTAAGCATGCTCGTTAACATTTGTCTTAAAAAAAAAAAAAAAAAAAAAAAAAAGAGGAAAGAGAGCGACTTTATCTTTCGCGGCCTTTATTTATGGACATCAAACACTTTTTCTGAGCTCTTGGTCCTGGATCTCATTCATTTCTTCGCCACAAACACTGCAGATATCAAGAACAAGAAAGAAAGAGAGATCCAAGAGAATAATGGAAGGTGAGATATACAATTTCATAAAGGTATGGCTCTCAGTCTTCGTATGTCTTTCTTATTGCTATACAATTAGTAAGAAAGTCTCCAAAGGTCTTTCAAGACTCCTCTGTGTTCTCCCAATTGTTTGCCTCTTTCTCTTCCTTCCTCTTGACCTCCATTCCATTCATCTTGGAGGCACAACTGCCTTTTTCATAGCTTGGCTTGCCAATTTCAAGCTCTTACTCTTTGCTTTTGGTAAAGGCCCTTTGTGTTCTGACCCATCAATCTCTCTTGGACGCTTTGTTGCTCTTGCTTGCCTTCCCATCAAGATCCAACAAAACACACCCTCAAAACCCCAAAACACCTCAAGTAAGGTAAACCCTTTTCCACTAGAGTCACAAAATGGCCATAGTAAAGAAAACCAACCTCAAAAACCAATAGAGAAACCCAAAAATCCACCATTGTCACATCTAAATGGCCAAAACAAAGAAAACCCAACTTCCAAAAAGACCCAAGAAGGTCATATCTCCCTTCTTAATTATGCAGTAAAGGGTGTCCTTTTGGCCATTTTGGCATGTTTATATGACTATAGTGACCGTATGCACCCAAAAGTCCTATTGATCCTCTATTGCTTTCACATATACTTTCTCCTCGAGTTCATCTTAGCCATTGTGGCAACCCTGGCTCGAGTCCTACTAGGAATGGAGCTCGAACCACAGTTCAATGAGCCATACCTCTCCACTTCACTACAAGACTTCTGGGGTAAAAGATGGAATCTCATGGTCACCAATATGCTACGCATCACTGTATACAATCCCACCCGACATGCTCTTGTGACTCGTGGCATTAACAAAAAGTGGGCCCCACTCATAGCTGTCTTTGCCACGTTTATTGTTTCGGGGTTCATGCATGAGCTTATTTTTTACTACTTGGGGCGTGTGAGTCCCACATGGGAGGTGACTTGGTTCTTCCTCTTACACGGTTTGTGTTTGGTAGTTGAGCTTGTCTTGAAGATGGAGGTTTTTACTGGCGGGTGGCGGTTGCCACGGCTGATTTCGGGGCCTCTGGCAATTGGATTTGTGTTCGTTACCTCATTTTGGCTGTTTTTTCCTCCATTCCTCCGGTTTAAGGCTGATGTTCGAGCTTTCGAAGAGTATGCGTTATTAGGTGAGTTTTTGAAAAATGTTACTCGCACGTTAATTTAGGGTACGTTTGGAACGAAAAGAGAAAAGAGAAGATATTGAAGAGTCTAATGTATCTAATACATGTAATATACCTCATATTTAAGATATATTTGGAATACAAGAGGTGGTACAAATGGTTTTTATTTGGATCGACATAGATATCTACTACATCTATGTTTTATTGACATAGCATGTGAATTACACATGGATGTGATGTTTATATATTGTGAGAGAGATGTTATATATATTGAATTTTTTAAATTGGGTAGGTTAAGCTTTATAGAGTGGTATCATAATTATTTTGTCCTCCGTTTGAAAGCAGGAAAATGTTGTTGACGTTGTTGATACACAACTCCTTGTTATGGTCATTTTGTACTCACGTGTCATGAGTGATAGTTGTATTTTCTTCTCAACGAAAAAGTTTGTGGACTGTATATTTCGGAAAATGTAAGTTAGAATGGTGAATTTTATTTTGACTAGAATATAAATAATAGTAGGTGGCGTCGTTCGATATAGAAATTGATAAAACCGGTGGAGGTAGAATTACTGATTAGTCATTATACCTTTTCTTGATGACAAAACGATACAATTAAAGGAAGGAATATTTTTGTGTCTTTTTTGATATCTTAATTTTCTTTCTTTTCTTTTTTGTTTTTTGAGTAAAATTTTTTGATACCTTTTCTTGTCAATCTAGGGAATTGGTCTAATATTTATAAGTTACAACTGGCCTGCTTTAATTCATTGTAATAAAATTTCTTTTATTATATGAAAAATATGTAACTCAGGTATCAATAATATGATTTAAGTTAATTAGTTATTTCCGATGGGAATTGGGAAATGTGAGCAGCGGTGATAAATACAAAAGAAAAAGGTAACAATTGTCCTAAGATATTGATATAAAAACTATTTTTAAGAAAATTTTATAAGAAAAGAAAAAAGTAACTAATTTTTTAAATAATTTTTTTATTATATATTATTTTTCGCGAAATTGGGCATTAAATGGTTCATTAACAAATGCTATGAAGCACCCTTTAGATGGATCCAAATAAAAATTAGTAAAGTGGGAAAATTATTCAACATCTCATCTCACCTAAAAGTTGTTCAAAAACTCAAAATCAAATACCAAAACTTGTTTTTTTCTGCAATAAAAAAGTTTGTCTCTAGTAAATCTTCTCATTTTCTAACCCTGCAAGTTGTCAAAGTCAAGTATTGAGCATTGTCTCTCGTGCTTAAACAATACCCTCTCTTAAATTTCTTGATCTTATTAAATAATACAGATCATTCACTTCTTGAAAACAAAAATAGTTTGTGTGATTGTTTCTAAGTTTACTTGAGACCAGCTGTTTATTGAAATCCAGGGGCCAGTGTAGTTAATGTTGAATACTAAAGGTGACAACTGGTCCAGTCTTCTTAATTTCCACAGGTTTTAGGTGTCTATGTTATATGCTTACGATATTGCTTCCACAATTAAATCCCAATTAAAAATCCATTAAATCCTTTTTTGGCCCCGGAGATCACGGTTGAAGTTGATAGATATCCTGTGAATCATGTGTACGCAACTATGCCTCCTCTCTTCTAGTGTATTATTAAAAAAAAAAAAAGTTTTCTAGTGTGAATTCATCGATTGCATGACATGTGATGACAATAAATAATATCGCGTGTACTATCAGGCTTTGATGGAGCTATCATCGTGGTCATAACACATTTGTTGAAAAACTACTACTCGAACTGCTCAACTCTTACATACCAAGCATAATGTGAAGCAATACACTCCTACTACAAAGAAAACCCAACATCTAAAAAGACTCAAGAAGGGCATATCTCCCTTCTTAATTATGCAGTAGAGGGTGTTTTTTTTTTGGCCATTTGGCACTTTTATATGACTATAGTTAGTGACCATATGCACCCAAAAGTCCTATTGATTCTCTGTTGCTTTCACACATACTTTCTCCTCGAGTTCATCCTAGCCATTGTGGCAACCTTGGCTCGAGTCCTACTAGGAATGGAGCTTGAGCCACAATTCAATAAGCCATACCTCTCCACTTCATTATAATATTTCTGGGGTAGAAGATGGAACCTCATGGTCACCACTATGCTACGCATCACCGTATATAATCGCACCCGATTTGCCCTTGTGACACATGGCATCAACAAAAAGTGGGACCCAGTCATTGCTGTCTTTGCCACGTTTGTTGTGTTAGGGTTTATGCATGAGCTTATTTTCTACTACTTGGGGAGCGTGAGTCCCTTGTGAGAGGTCACTTGGTTCTTCCTCTTACATGGTTTGTGTTTGGTCATTAAGGTTGTCTTGAAGACAGTGGTTTTTACCTGCGGGTGGCAGTTGCCATGGCTGATTTCGGGGCCTTTGGCAATTGGATTTGTGTTCATTACCTCATTTTGGCTGTTTTCCCCACCATTCCTCTAGTTTAAGGCTGATGTTTGGGCTTTTGAAGAGTATGTGGCATTAGGCAAGTTTTTGAAGAATGCTACTCAGCGCATTTTTTAGGATATGTTTGGAACAAAAAGAGAAGAGATTTATGTAATGTACCTTTTATTTAAGGTATATTTGAAATACAAGAAGTGGTACAAATGATTTTTATTCGGCTCGACATAGATATCTACTACATCTGTATCTCATAGGCATAGTTTACGTATATTGAATTTATCAATTTAGCATATACTACCTTTTTTGGAAGGGAAGAGGGACCAGAATATATATTAGATTTTCAAACATAGGGGTTAAAGGATAGGGTTAAGCTATTTAGTGGGGTGTCATATTTTGACCTACATTTGATAGTAGGAAAATGTTGTTGCTGCACAACTCCTTGTTATGGTCATTTTGTACTCATAAGTCATGAGTGATAATTGTATTTTCTTCTCAAAGAAAAAGTTTGTGGACTGTATATTTCGGAAAATGTAAGTTAGAATGGTGAAATCTATAATATTAGTAGGTGACGTCTTTTTATAGAAAATGGTAAAACCTGGGTGGTAGAATTACTAATTAATCATTTATACCTTCTCTTGATGACAAAACGATACAATTAAAAGCAGGAATATTTCTGGGTTTTTTTTTTAATATACCTTTTCTTGTCAACATGAGGAAGATCAATTAATTACCGCACACCCTTAATGCGATGGTCACTCTACAAATATAAATGTTTGTGGGGTGTGGGGGGAAGAGCCGGGGTTCAAGTATCTAGCAAGGAGCTTCACACATATATACATTTAGACTAGACTAAAGTAGAATTCTATCTTGTATTAAAAAAAAAAAAAAGTGAATTATAATTTACAAGTACAACTGGCCAGCTTTAATTTATATTTATTGTAATTAAATTTCTTTTATTATATGAAAATATATCACTAAGGTATTTAGCCAAAAAAAAAAAAAAAAATGTCACTCAGGTATCAATAATATGATTTTTAAGTCAATTACTAAGGTTATTTCCAATGAGAATTGGGAAATGTGAGCAGCCGTGTTACACACAAAGAGAAAAGTTAACAAATATCTTAAGGCTCCGCTTGAGAGTTCATAAGGGAATGAAATGGAATTGAATGAATTTAAGTAAGGGAAAGGAATGGAATGGAATTAAGTAACCTTGATTGGATGTTTTAAAATAAATGAATGGAAATGAATGAAAATGAATGGAATGTAAGTAATCCTGTTTGGGAGCAATATGGAGGGAATGGAATGGAATCATTTTACGACAATATTACTATTAGACCCTTATTTTAAAATAAAAGGTTGAATATATAGGGGTATTTTGGAAGTTTTAGTAAAAAAATTATTAAATCTAATTCCATTCCCTCTCATTCCTCCCAATTTCGGGAGGAATGAAAATTTGAGATTTTAAGGGAATAGAGAGGAATGAGTGTTCCCTCCTACTCATTCCATTCCCTCCCACTTAAACTCCCAAATAAGAGAATGGACTTTCCATTCCCTCCTTTAAAACTCCCAAACAAGAGAAGGAAAGAATATTATAAAATTATTCTTTTTATTCATTTCCATTCCATTCCATTCCTTCCTACCAAGCGGAGCCTAAAGGTATTTGTTTTAGAAATAATTTTAAAAAATATTTTTAGGGGGAAAATAATTTTAAAAACTTGTTATGGAAAAAGAGAAAAATTAATTAACTTTTTTAATAGCTTCCATAAAAATGAATATTAAATGGTCTATTAATAAATGTTTTAAGGGGACTAGTCTCAAATAAAAATTAGTAAAGTGGGAAAATTCTTAATATCTCATCTCATCTAATATACTGTATATTTTTTTTGAGAAAGTTTCAACTTATGACGTCCGCTTATGATGATAACTCTATATCATCAGATTAAGACACCAATCGGCTTTTGGTGTAGGTGAAAATTGAACATCGGATATCTTATTCAACCATCAGTTGGTCAAAAACTCAAAATCAAGTACTAGCTAGTGCCTCGACTTTTTTTGTTTTTCCTCTTCTCTGCTAAGAAAGTTTGTCTAGAAAATCTTTTCATTTTTTGACCCTGAAGGTTGTCAAAGTCAAGTACCGAGACTTGTCTCTCGTGTTTAAACAGTACCCTCTTTTATAATTTCTTGGTCTTATTGAATGATACAGATCATTCGCTTCTTGAAAACAAATATATTTTGTGTTATTGTTTCTAAGTTTACTTGAGACAAGTCGTTTATTGAAAGAGTACCAGGGGCTACACGTTATGTAGTTATGTTGAATACTGAAGGTGAACGGGCGAATCAAATCATTCATAAGTTTTAGGAGTCAAAATTGGTTTGGGTCTAGCGCACTAAACCTACTATGATAACGAAATGCGTCTATTTTGAAGGTGACAGGTTGGGTGCATTAAACCTGTCACAACGGTAATATCATGACGGGTCTCTCTCTCTCTCTCTCTCTCTCTCTCTCTCTATATATATATATATATATATATATTTTTTTTTTTTTAATATGCTTACAAAATTGCTTATTTTACAATTAAATCCCATAAAAATCCACTAAATCTTCTTTGGCCCCCACAAATCTCCTGTGAATCACATCTGTATGCAGCCTCTCTTTTAGTTGGCAGCATGTTCGAGAATATGCATGAATTATATATGAATTTTAAATCTTTCTGATAATAATCAACGTTATGATCCACTTTCAGATTACCATCCTAATTAGCAAGCTGCTTCATCTACGTGCAATCAACAACAACGGCTAATTTGTTTTTCAAAATAACTAATATATATTATGCAGGAGATCTTCACTTAGATTAGTTACAAGTTACAGAGCTGCCAGAGTTTACTTTACAATAATTCTCATGAAACTTTTACCGACAATTGATCCTATCCACCATAGCCAATTACTAGATAATCCAAGAGCTTTTCATCTTGATGGGGTAAGCAGTTTTCCTCTTTATAATATATTTTATTTCATAATAAAATTATGAGTAAAATTATATTTTAAATTCCCATAGTCGAAGGTGGTTTCAAATTAATTCTCAAACTTTAGAAAACGTTCAATTCAAATTATAGACGTTCTACATAAAATCATAGACTTTAGAAAAAGTTCAATTCAAATTATGAATCCATTATGCATGTTGTCATCAATGGAAAATACTTAAAACAAAACAATTGTGTGGCTTGAATTAAAACAATATTGTGTCGACAACTTGACATAGCCATAACATTATTTTGTTTAAGCATTTTTCATTCATGGCATCACAGATAAATGAGTTAATAATTTGAACTTTGAATTGAAAGATTTTTTATAGTCTAGACTTTAATTTGAAATTTCTGAAAAAGCTAAATTTAATTTCCTCTTGTAAACTATGGGATTCAATTAATATAATTTACCCTAAAATTTTGACCCCCTTATCAGAAGTAGCATGTAGATGGTGAATCTGGATAGTCTGCAACCGTGTTGGATTATATATATATATATATATATATATATTTTTTTTTATCAAACACTATTCAGCTGCCTATTTTCATTTCAAGTTGTTAGAGGGAAAATGACCCTAAACAGAAAAATTAGCTCTTTAGTCAGTCAGCACAGAAAAGACAACATTTAAAAACCAGCTTGATAAGAGTCTGTTAAACTGTTTGACTAAAGCTTATAAGGATTAACTTTTAGTTTATATATACATTTTTTTTAGAAGGTTACTTAAAATTCTTCTAGGGGAACTTTTTTTTTTAGGACAACTAATAAGTCCTTTGATTTTGGATTTTTTTTTTTTTTGAGAGTTTCAATCTATGATGTCTATTCCTGATGATAGCTCTTTATTATCATATTAAGACACCATCGGCTTTTGGTGTAAACGAGAATTATCTCTTATTCAACTATTGGAAACTTTACTAATTGAGTTAACTAGAATCTAATTTTAGTTTTGACGATATTTTATGTCATAACTGCTGTTTTGGAATTTGGTTTCGGTTTTGACAAAAATGGAGCTAGCAAGATACACGCTATGAGCTCAGAAACTAAGGGCTCGTTTGGATTAGCCAATTCTCATCACTCAAATTGAGTTCTCATCACTCAAACTGAGAATTGGCGTGAGACCCACTGAAAACCTTGTGTTTGGATTGATTTTCTCTCTTTGTTTTCATCACTCAAACTCAGTTTGAGTTAAGCTACAGTGTAGAAAACTGAAAACACCGAATTGGTGTTTTCAGTTTCTGAGTTATGTATCTCAGTGGCAGTATTGTAAATTTCTGACCTCTGTGGGGCCCATATGAGTTGATGGCGTAACCTCTCTCTTCCTTTATCCTCTCTCTTTCTTCTCCTACTTGTTTCTTTATCTTTCTTTCTCCGGCTTCTCTCTCTCTCTCTCTGTGTTTTTTCTTTCTTTCTTCCTTTCTTTAGTTGTTTGTCTAGTTCTTTCTTTCTTCCTTTCTTTGGTTCAGCCCAGTTCCGCCGCCACCATCAAAGTGAGAGCCTCGAAACACCAAGACCATGATCGCCGGTGCTGGGTTTTGATTTTGTCCCATCAAGTAACGTCTCTCTCCAACCCAGAGATCAAGCTTTGCCGGCAAATCGGACTGAGCCAAGACCAGAGATCAAGCTTCGCCGGCGAATCGAACTGAGCCCAGGCCAGATCGTGAAACCTGATGCTTCACAGAGATCGGAAGCTTCGCCGGCGAATCGGACTGAGCCAACACCAGAGATCAAGCTTCGCCGACCAATTGGACTGAGCCCAGGCCAGAGATCAAGCTTCGCCGGCGAATCAGACCCAGAGCTCTCCTTCTCTTTTTTTCTTTTTTTTTTTTCCTTCACGCAGTGAGACCTAATGCTTCTTCTTCTTTTTTTTTTTTTTTTTTTCTTCTTCAATCAAACACATTTGGTTGAGGGCTATTGGTGGGTTTGGATTTTTGATTCATTCTGATTTTTTGGTGGAGGTTGTGGTTGTGTTGAGTGCTGTTGGTGGTGGTGGTGGTTGTGGATTTCTAGGTTTGCCGTAAGTGGTGGTGGATGAAGGGTTTGTCGTTGGTGGTGGAGTTGGGTTTCGGTGTAGCTGGGTTTGAAGAGCAAAAAAAAAAAAAAAAAAAAACAAAAAAGAAGGAACGCGGGTAGCAACCATATTCTTTTGTGTAGTGTCAGTGGTTGGGTCCATTATTTTGACAAAAAAGTGAAGCTAAAAATTGAGTTACATGACTGAGTTTTGTGACCAAACAAAAGTGTTGGATTTTTTGAGTGGTAGTTGAGTTTGAGTTATGAGTTATAGGTTTTGAGTTTGAGATATGAAAACTGAGAATTGAGATATGAAAACTGAAACATCTCTAATCCAAACGGGTCCTAACATTCAATGTTTTGACTAAAATTGGCCGTTGAATTTGGACTTCTTCCCTATTTTTTTTTTTTTTTTTTTCCAAAATTTGGTACGAAAGGGTTGTTGAGTGTTGTAGGCGAGACGACGACGTTTTGGGGTGGGCTTATTCAATTCTTTTATTTGCAGACCACGTTGTTTGCTTTTATGTATGTGTATTATTAAATTATTAATTAGTTACTTTTTTTATATATAAATAATATTAAAAGATGATTTTTGGTCATTTACAATTACTAAAAAAAAAAAAAAAGACGACAATGCCTTGTTTTAGGATCACTACTAAACGCAATATTTCTGATGTAGACTAAAAGGGCTACAGAAAGGCCGAATTGAATGAATTTAAAAGTTAAATAATTGAATTGGACAAAAGTAAAGTTGAAAGATTAAATTAAATTATAGACAAAGTTAAAAGGTTCAGTTAATTAACTATTTAAAATGCCTATTTTTGCGTAGACCATTACATGAAGCTGATGCAATTCTATTGCGTCTAAGTTTTGTTTGTAAGATGCTCTGCCCAGTGGCGGAGCCAGAATTTTAGTCTAGAGGGGGCAAAATTAAAAGATGATATTAAAAGTGAAATTAATCTAAAAAATATTAATCAACAATAATAACAAAATAAATAAACAATTATAAGCAAATATGAATATATTTCATATTATTAAAATAAATAAACAAAAATAACCAATTCATAACTACTAAAAAATTTACAAATTGATGGAGTAAGAATGTGATTAGTGTTACTTAAAAAATATAATGAATAAATGTTTGAAATGATTTTTTTGTGATTTGTGACATGTCAATTTGTAAGACATAAGTTGTAAAATTTGTAGTATTGCTAGCATCATTCAAAGATAAAATACTATGAAAAGTATCATAAATAGTAAAAATGGTGTAAATAATGATATAAAATAAAAAATAAAAAATAGTGAAATAGGTGCAAGTTGCAGTAGGACAAGACAAAAGCAATGATTTGGTCACTTTCAACAAGTAAAAGTCTTTTTTTTCATTTTTTTTGTTTCCTCCATGCCAGTATATAACTACTTTAGACTACTATTACTAAAAAATTTGAGAAGTCAGGGGGCAGGTGCCCCCCCCCCCCCCCCCCCCCCCTCGCCCCCCTCTGGCTCTGCCAGTGGCTCTGCCCTCTTGAAATTGTTGTCGCATGAGTCATGACTTCTTTTATTAAGGTCAAAAAAAGAAGGGAGTGAAAAAATGAAAATTATTAATTTACATTTTATTGATTATGTAAGATTTAAATGGTAGACTAAACAAATATATATAACATTATATACATTTGCATTAAAAAAAAAAAAAAAAAAGGCCTAACATCTTGATGAGTTGGTACAGGAGCTGATTAGAGGTCAGCCTTTGTCTCAATATCAGACAAAGTTGAATGATGTAATTGGACTAGTGACAGTACTGTCCTGGTCTTTGGACTATGGCAATTATGCCTCTAAAGGAATACTTTGGTCTTTATTAGACAAGAATTTAGTTTGCTTTTACCCATCTTATACACAAAACCTTGCACAGTTACACTAAGCTCTTGAGCATTACTAGTTTATTACCTTGCCAGTCCAGTGAAGCAAATTACTGTGGCTATTGGGTGCGAGGTTTCTCTCTAAAAATTGGTATTACAACAAATAACATTGCTAAACTATGGGCTCTTAGATATGGTTTAAATTTAGTTTGGCAACTTGAGTATAAATATATGAGCAAGACTTAGGTACAGTATTTATGTGCTGTTCTTTAGGTTATTATCTTAAGATTATGCCATGTGGCTTTTTTCTCATTAATGCATGGAAGTGTATTTTTTAAGTTAAGTAGTTACATGGCAGAATCTTAAGAGAGAAACCTAAAAAATAGCACCTAAGGTACTGTATATAAGTTTTGTCCTAAATATATTGTTTTAGAAGTTGGTTTAAAGCTCGTGATTAATTTGCTAACAACCTACGGTGCACTAACACATGATATTTCTATTTTAGTTTGTGATTAAAGGAATTTGCTAGCGTGTGAACGAATTGTACCCATCTCTGTCATGTATACCGTAAAGCTAATAAATGTGTAGATGGATTAGCGAAGAGGAGACATGAACAGATAAACAAAGTAGAAGAATTTGACTAATACTCATCTTTTGTGTATAACTACTTTTTTTGTGATCTAATGAAAATGGAAGCCCTTAGGTAATGCACTGCGTATTGCTAATCTTATATATGAATGCTCTCTTAAACATTAATAATACCCCTTTTCAAAAAAGAAAAAAAAAATCAATAAACTATGTATTGCTAATCTTGTGTGATCTCATAAATATTAATAATAACAAGTTTTCCCCATTTATTTTATGGTCATCGTTTTACACGTTCAATCTTTATTAATTGGCCTAAAACAATTTTTTATTTTTTTTTAAAGAGAGAACATCCTTTCCTTTCAATTAGCTGCCTTCATTTATGTGCATCAAACATTTTTTTGTGTAGCTCTTGGTCTTGGATCTCATATTCATTTCTTCACCACAAACATTACAAAGATCAAGAACAAGCACAAAATTAAAGAGATACAAGAGAACAATGGAAGGTGAGATAAACAATTTCATAAAGGTATGGCTCTCAATCTTGGTATGTCTTTCTTATTGCTATGCAATTAGTAAGATTGTCTCCAAAGGTCTTTCAACACTCCTTTGTGTTCTCCCAATCGTTTGCCTCTTTATCTTTCTTCCTCTTGACCTCCATTCCATTCATCTTAGAAGCACAACTGCTTTTTTCATTGTTTGGCTTGCTAATTTCAAGCTCTTACTCTTTGCCTTTGGTAGAGGCCCTTTGTGTTCTGACCCATCAATCTCTCTTGGACGCTTTGTTGCTCTTGCTTGCCTTCCCATCAAGATCCAACAAAACACACCCCCAAAAAAGATAAACCCTTCTCCATTAAAGTCTCATCTAAATGGCCATATTAAAGAAAACCCACCTCCAAAACCAATAGAGAAACCCAAAAATCCACCAATGTCACATCGAAATGGCCAAAACAAAGAAAACCCTACTTCTAAAAAGACCCAAGAAAGGCATATCTCCCCTCTTAATTATGCCATAAAGGGTATCCTTTTTTCCATTTTGGCACGTTTATTTGACTATAGTGACTATATGCATCCAAAAGTCATAATGCTTCTTTATTGCTTTCACATACTTTCTCCTTGAGTTCATCTTAGCCATTGCCGCAACCCTGGCTTGAGCCCTACTAGGAATAGAGCTTGAACCACAATTCAATAAGCCATACCTCACCACTTCACTACAAGACTTCTGGGGTGGGAGATGGAACCTCATGATTACCAATATTCTACGCCTTAGTGTATACAATCCCACCCGCCACCTGATGACATGTGTCGTTGGCCACAATTGGGCTCAACTCTTTGCTGTCTTTGCCACATTTGTGGTGTCGGGGCTCATGCATGAGCTTATGTTCTATTACATGGGGCTCGTCAAACCCTCATGGGAGGTTACATGGTTCTTCCTCTTACATGGTTTGTGTTTGGTCGTTGAGGTTGTCTTCAAGGAGGTGGTTTTTGCCGGTAGCAGGTTTCAGTTGCCTTGGCTGATTTCAGGTCCTTTGACAATTGGATTTGTGATCATTACCTCTTTTTGGCTGTTTTTTCCTCCATTCCTCCGGTTTAAGGCTGATGAAAAGGCTTTTGAAGAGTACGTCGCATTAGGTGAGTTTCTTAAGAATGTCACTTTTACATTTATCAGGGTACATACGTAACACAAAACATGGTACAAAGAATTTTTATTCGCCTTGACATAGATATCTACTCTATACATTTGGCACATACAAAGTAATAGGTGACGTGTCAATAACCATAAAAAGTAATTCAAATATTCATTTATTATCTTGTTGAAGTGACGCCATTTACATTTAATTTCATATTGGTTTGTAATTTTTTGTTGTTATAAAACTTATAATACCTTAACATTTTCATTTTGATAATATTAACGTGTGTGTTGTACATAGTTCTGTTGCCTATATCTTGTATTGCGAGAGTTGAGATGTAGTGGAACAAACAAAGGAAAAATGTGATATTAGTAGTGGACCCAGATTATAACTAGTAAGAATTTGTTATATTAGCAGTTTGTAAAACTGTTGTAAAATAGTTTGTGTATGTAGTATTACTCATTGTTTTATCCTTCGATTGATATATAGAAGGAAATTTTGCTCCTTGTTATGATCACTTTTTACTCATTCATGAGTGATATTTGTATTTGTTTCTCAATGAAAAATTTTGTGGATTGTATATATATATATATATATATATATATTTATATATATTTATATATATCCGAAAATGTAAGTTAGAATGTTGAAATTTAATTTGACAAGAATATTCAATAATAATAGTATTAGTAGGTGACCTTTCACCTTTGATAGAAAATGATTAAATCGGTAGTGGTAAAATTTGTCATCAATACCTTTTCTTCTTTTTTTTTTTGAGAAAGAATACCTTTTCTTCTTGATGACAAAATATACAAATTAATGTCCAAAAAATAAAAAAAAATCAGGTTTCAATTTATTTATTTATTATTATTATTTTGTTTAAAATTTTTAATGCCTGTTTGTTGTCAATCTAAGGAAGGCAAATTAAAAGTCACAACTGACCAGCTTTAATTTATTGTATTAATTAAAATTTCTTTTACTATGTAAAAATATAGTTCTGACCGAGTAGGTTATTTATTTTTATTTTTATTTTTTATTTTATCTTTTTTGATGATAGGATTTTGACCCTTTTTTTTAGTTTTTTCACCAAGTTTGTCAACTTTTCTGAAAACGATACACAGAAAGATATCTTTGTTTACAATACAAAAAAAATCTTTTATTTTTTTTAATGGTAAAAATAGGATTTTGACTTAGTAGATAGTTATGTGGTGAGTTGCTGTCACAAAAAATTATAACAAAAAAGTGTTGTTATTACAAATAATTACCCTTGCGCTACGAAATTTTTTTTAGTGCTGCATAATACTAGGCCTATGTCCTTAAATTATAAGGAGGAGAAATTTAAAGGAAAATTGCATGACTTCCAATGGGAAATGTTTAAAATATATATATATATATATATATATATATATAAAGAATGAAGAATTTCAAATGATCAATAATATGATTACTTAGATTATTTTAAGGAAAGTGTGCAGCGGTGGTAAATAAAAAATTAGTAAAGTGGGAAAATTCTTCAAACATCTCATAAACGATTGGTCAAAAACTCAAAATCAAGTACTTTTCCCCTTCCTGCTAAGAACGTTTTCAAAGTCATTGAATGATACAATTCATTCACTTGTTGAAAACAAAAATATTTTGTGTGATTGTTTCTAATAAGTTTACTTGAGACAAGTAGTTTATCGAAAGCAAAAATATTATGCAGTTATGTTGAATACTGAAGGCGAACTAATTCAATCACTACAATTGGTTCAGTCTTTTTCATAGGTCTAAGTTGTCAGATTTGGTTTGGGTCCAGTACACAAGACCCGTTACGATGAAAATATGTGTCTACTTTGAAGGTAATGGGTTGGGTGCATTAAACCCATCCGTCACGATGATGATATTATGGCGGGTCTATGTGTTTTTATATGCTTATGGAATTGCTTCTTCTACAATTAAATCCCATAAAAATTCACTAAATCTTTTTTGGACCCACAAATCACGTTGAAGGTCACGGATATCCTGTGAAACATCTGTAATGTATGCAAATCCATTCTTTTAGTTGGCAACATGTTGGAGAATGCCTGAATTTTATATGAATTTTCAGTCTTTCTAATAACTAATCAACATTATGACCCAATTTCAGATTACCATAATAATTAGCAAGCTGCTTCATCTAAGTGCAATTAACAACAATGGCTAATTATTTTCAAAATGACTAACTCTAAACATATAATGTTTTCCTCTTTTACACTTTCTTTTATTTCATAATAAAATTTTGAGTAAAACACATTTCAAATTTTCATAGTGTGTTTCAAATTAAATCTCGAACTTTTATAGAAGTTTTTACATTAGATCATAGACTTTAGAAAACTTTTACAATATTGGGTGGCTTGAAGTAAAATAATGCCATATCAAACATAACATTATTTGTTTAAGCATTTTTCATTCATGGCATCACCGTCAACTTTGAATTGAAACATTTTTATAACGTAGACTTTATATATATATATATATATATATATATGATAATGTAGGGTCAAGGTTTTTGGTTGCCCAAGCCCAAAGGATATGGGTCAAAAGCCCAACGAACCCTGAACAATGAATTTGTAGAGAGTGGAACGAAAGTCTAGGCGCTGGCCGGCGTTCACGAGGCATGAACTCCGGTCTCTTTTATTTAAAGAAACACTTGGAACAATTTACAACTGGGGGATGCTCCTCGGCCCATGGCCGAGGAGGCTTTTCTCCCCTTTTCTCTCTCTTCGTCTTTTTCTTCTTAGACATTTCATTCCTCCCCCCTTCCTCTTTTCTGGAGGGATTCCCTTACATTATATATCTCTTTTACCCAACCAATCCTAACCCTACACTTGTTGAGCGATCAGGACATTACTCAGGTGCTTGTCCCATCAGCCGCCTTCTCAGTCTCTTTGGGAGTCGCGGCGACCAAGGCGACGCTGGTGCGGGGTCCTTTCCTCATTAATGCGGCCAGGGCGGTTGTCAGGCACATTTAATGTGGAGGTGACCGCTTGCTACGAGCCTGTCACTCAAGTTCTCGGACGTCCGATGATGAGGTCGTCCTCGGACTTGGATGTCTCCTCGGCTCGGGCCTTCGGCCCAGGAATGAAGTGGGCTGGGCCGTAGGATTATTTGGCCCCACAATAGCCCCTCAAAATTTTGCTGTCTGCATCCTCGGGCGGAGAGGAGGATTTTGATGTCCTCGGGCCTGCCATGCGTCCCGTTGAGTTTGGCCTTCTGTGGGTACTATAGTCTTTTCGCCTGCCCCAGAAGCGTTACTGACACCTCGAAGGGCGCGACGTGCCCGTCATTAAACCCTGACGGCTTTGTGCTCCCCACGTTCAACGGGAGGATGTCAATCCAACGGTGGGGATTCGCCTAGCAGTTAGGAGTGGGAAAACCCGCACGGTTCCTTGATTTGGGAGTATAAATACCCATTTGAAAAGCCGGTTCCTCTATTCACTCGCACCCAAGAGTCTACATCTCTAGCATAAAAAGTCTGTCCGAGGAGCTTCTACTCATTTCTGTAAGTCACTCTATCTCTCTTTGAACTTTCTCTTCCTCCATCTCTTCCTCTTTTTCATCTGCTCTCTCTTAGCTCGCTTAGGCATCAGTTGGGATGGGTATATTTAAGAAATACGTTTTCACTGAAGAGGCGATGGAGAAATTCATCGCCGATTATAAGATACCGGCCAACGTGGGCTTGAGGTATTGTGCGGAGGGCGAGTGGCGCTTTCGGAGGCAGGAGGGTGAGGTGGTGATTCCCATCGTTGCCTTCGTTGAAGGTGGCATGAGGATACCGATGGGTCCGGTGATGAGGGACTACCTGATGCACTTCCGGCTAGCCCCCACCCAGTGTGCCATCAACGTCTTTAGGATTCTGGGCTGCATGGATGCCCTAAATGAGAAGATGGGCCTGAGATTGACCCACCATGACGTCAACTGGTGTTATAACCTCCAGTGCCTGAAGGGCGAAACTTACTATCTGAAGACTAGAGATGATAGGGTCCGGCTCATTCAGTGCCTCCCCGAGTCCAGCAAGGGGTTGAACAAAGACTTCCTCATCGTGTCTGGAGAGTGGCACGATGGTCTTCATTGCCCAACGACGGAGGGGACCCCAGGTGGGCAGTGGGAAAATGGAAAGAGGGTTCTAGGACCCTAATCAGTTCCATCCTTTCTTTCGTCCATTTCTTTTTGCACTGTCTGATTTCTAATGTGGATGTGTTTCCTCTTACAGATCCGCACGCCTTCACGCGCCACTTCAGCCTGATCAACCGGGAAGACTTGCAAAAGGCGCTGAGGGCGGAGGTTTTTGTGAACGAGGCCGACAATCAGGTTAGGGCCGCTCACCAGATCTTGAAATACAACCCGGCTCACAAGTCATTTGCGGCGCTGAAGTACGTGATCAGAGCAAAGGATCCTCGGCTTCGAAAAATAACCGTGACCGAGGACGGGTTTCGGTTCCCCGAGGTGCCCTCCACGTCAGAAGGCGTAACACCTGCGGGTTCCTCCTCCTCCCTTAGACTCTCGGAGCCCGCCGAAGTAGGCCTAGAGAGGGAAGTGGAGGTTGCTGATTTTGGCCCCGTCGAGGACGAATTTGTCGTGTTTGAACAAGCTCACCAGTCCGAGGACCCTCCAGGAGACTTGGGTGACCCTCGTCTGACTGAAGCAGACCTCTCAGTGTCCAAGTCCTCTTCCCGGCACGAAATGGGTTACAAGAAGAGGCCCCAACCTAGCCTGTCGGATCTGATTGAAGGCCAGCCGGGGAAATCAAAGCCAGAGCTTCCTCCTCTTCCTCCAAAAACTCATTCTGCTCAGGGCAGGTCGGCCTCTACCCAGTCAAGGCTTCCTCCTTCTCCGCCCAAGACGAGTTTGCCTTCCAGGCGCGAGCCCTCTGATCCCAAGCAGAAGAAGGATAAGGGCAAAAGGTCAATTGAGGAGAGGTCCGGGTCCCCACGGGAGGAGGGTGATAATCGGTGGCCATCCAAACAGCTGAAGATAGGCTCCCGAGGCCAGGATAAACAGGTTGACGACTAGCCCGAGCCTCAGGCCTGGCTTCCTACCCCAATGCTCCGTGGGGGGCCGCTGAGGGAAGACTCCTCCCTCAGGGATTTCAATGAGGGCGAAGGCACGTATGTGGCCAACGCAGTGGAAAGGTGCCTGCTACTCCCAGCTGACATGGCGGAGCTGGCGACTATGAGGAGCAGGGAGGTCTTCCTCTGCCTCAAGCGGTACTTGGGAATGGTAAGTCTCTCGTCATTTATGACTTATTCGAGTTGTAGCTTTTCTCTCCCCCTTTTCTGGGCTCGGCTGATGGCGTATTTGTTTTGTCTGCCAGGCCGTTCAGGCCACTTATAGATTGGAGGACGTGGCCCGTGACCAGGGGAAAGCCATGGACGTGGAGCGTGAGAAACGCTTGGAGGCCACTCAGGTCCTTAAACACTTTGAGGCTGATCTTGCCAAGGCCCGAGAGGAGCTGAGTGCGATGACCAGTGCCCGGGATACTGCCCTGTCCGGCCTCGCCGGCTTCCAGAAGCAGGCCGAGGATTACTCAAAGCGCCTGGCTGAGGCAGAGGAGCAGCTGAAGACTGCGAAGGAGCTGCTTGCTGATCTGCCGAAGAAGGTGGCTGCCGCCGAGTCGGACAAGAGGGCAGCTGAATGGGCGAGGGACGAGGCTGTGAGGGTCAAGTTTGAGGCTGACTAGGGCAGGGAGGAAGCCTTGGCCACTAAGCAGGAAGCCGAGGAGGAGGCTTATGCTACGGGGATGGCAGAGACAGAAGCAGTCTTTAAGGCTCAAGTCCTCGGGTTGTGCAGGCGGTACTCTGCTGAGGTTTGGAGGGAGGCTCTCAGACAGGCCGGGGTCGAGGCCTCGTCCCTCTTGTGGAAGGAGGAGAGTGTGTACTACCCTCTTGCCATTCGTGAGGCAACTCCAGGTGGCGCTGAGGCCGGAGAGGCTGCAGAGGAAGCCGTTGCTGCTAAAGGTGAGGACACCTCCATCGTTGAACCCCCGGATGAGCCTGTCCAAGGAAGTGACCCTCTCGAACTAGCAGAATCGGGCGAGGGCCCCGTTGAGAAGGCGCCCCAAGAGGTTGTGAAGTCCACCTCTGAAGTTGAAGCTCCTGCTGTTGGGGAGGCAGCCGTTCCTGCCGCGCCTTTGCAGGCTGTCCTTCCTGGCCAAAGCTCAGAAGGCCTTGAAGCTGCTATAGTCCAGCCCCCAGCTGAGGGAGGAAAATAAGTGGGCAGGGCAGGCCCCCCGACACCGTCGTCTTTCTTGTCTTTTGTATCTTTCTTCTTTTTTCTTTTAGATTGTAATGTGGTGTTCACCATGTAATCTTTGTGGACTTAATGGAATACAAGTTTTATTTCTTTTCCTGCTTGTGGTGGTTGCTTGCTTGCTTGCACGCTATTCGCTTTTTCTTTACTTGTATGATTTTAACTTTAATTGCATCTCGGCCAATCGCGGCATCAATTATTGTAGTGAGGGCACGTATGCTGGGTGGACCCATCGTTCCCTAAGGGCCAGGTAGGACATTCTTTGAGTAGGCACTTAGGATCCCCTTGAGGTAGTTGGCTTCCTCGCAGGCTTGAGCCCGAGGACCATACAGTGCCTTTGGTTCTGTCTAACACTTAGAATCTTCTGAAGGAGTTAGTTTCCCCATAGGTCTGAGTCCTGGGATCATACAGTGCTTTTGGTTCTGTCTAACAACTGGAATCCTCTGAAGGAGTTAGTTTCCCCATAGGCCTGAGTCCTGGGACCATGCAGTGCCTTGGTTCTGTCTAACTCTTAGGATCATCTAAGGTGGTTAGTTTTCCCGTGAGCCTGAGTCCGAGGGCCATGCAGAGCCTTGGTTCTGTCTAACACTTAGGATCATCTGAAGTAGTTAGTTTCCCCGTGAGCCTGAGTCCAAGGACCATGCAGAGCCTTGGTTCTGTCTAACGCTTGGCCTTCTGGAGCGGTTAGTTTCCCCATAGGCCTGAGTCCGAGGACCATGTAGTGCCTTGGTTCTGTCTAACGCTTGTCCTCTGGAGCGGTTAGTTTCCCCATAGGCCTGAGTCCGTGGACCATGCAGAGCCTTGGTTCTGTCTAACGCTTGGCCTTCTGGAGCGGTTAGTTTCCCCATAGGCCTGAGTCCGAGGACCATGCAGTGCCTTGGTTCTGTCTAACGCTTGTCCTCTGGAGCGGTTAGTTTCCCCATAAGCCTGAGTCCGTGAACCATGCAGAGCCTTGGTTCTATCTAACGCTTGGCCTTCTGGAGCGGTTAGTTTCCCCATAGGCCTGAGTCCGAGGACCATGCAGTGCCTTGGTTCTGTCTAACGCTTGTCCTCTGGAGCGGTTAGTTTCCCCATAGGCCTAAGTCCGTGGACCATGCAGAGCCTTGGTTCTGTCTAACGCTTGGTCTTCTGGAGCGGTTAGTTTCCCCATAGGCCTGAGTCCGTGGACCATGCAGAGCCTTGGTTCTGTCTAACGCTTGGCCTTCTGGAGCGGTTAGTTTCCCCATAGGCCTGAGTCCGTGGACCATGCAGAGCCTTGGTTCTGTCTAACGCTTGGCCTTCTGGAGCGGTTAGTTTCCCCATAGGCCTGAGTCCGAGGACCATGCAGTGCCTTGGTTCTGTCTAACGCTTGTCCTTCTGGAGCGGTTAGTTTCCCCATAGGCCTGAGTCCGAGGACCATGCAGTGCCTTGGTTCTGTCTAACGCTTGGCCTTCTAGAGCGGTTAGTTTCTCTATAGGCCTGAGTCCGAGGACCACGCAGTGCCTTGGTTCTGTCTAACGCTTGTCCTTCTGGAGCGGTTAGTTTCCCCATAGGCCTGAGTCCGAGGACCATGCAGTGCCTTGGTTCTGTCTAACGCTTGGCCTTCTGGAGCGGTTAGTTTCCCCATAGGCCTGAGTCCGAGGACCATGCAGTGCATTGGTTCTGTCTAACGCTTGTCCTCTGGAGCGGTTAGTTTTCCCATAGGCCTGAGTCCGTGGACCATGCAGAGCCTTGGTTCTGTCTAACGCTTGGCCTTCTGGAGCGGTTAGTTTCCCCATAGGCCTAAGTCCGAGGACCATGCAGTGCCTTGGTTCTGTCTAACGCTTGTCCTCTGGAGCGGTTAGTTTCCCCATAGGCCTGAGTCCGTGGACCATGCAGAGCCTTGGTTCTGTCTAACGCTTGGCCTTCTGGAGCGGTTAGTTTCCCCATAGGCCTGAGTCCGAGGACCATGCAGTGCCTTGGTTCTGTCTAACGCTTTACTGGAGACAATTCCTCTCCCGGTCGGATTATGATCTTACACGTGGTGTTGGTCTCGCCTCCAGCTCGAGCCTCCATCTTTTTATTTGCGAAGCGTTTCTTGGCCATTCGTGTTCCGCGCTTGACGCTTCGGTGCTCGAGACGCGCCTTCATTAATGGCCTGGTGAATGAACAGAAGCTCAACGGTCTGCGGCTCCCTTGGAATCTGGCAGCTTCATTATTATCCAACGCTTCGGTAACCCTCTTTTCGAATTCTGCGTGAATTAATTCTCATCCACCCTCATCCTCTATATAAGGCTTTCTGGGGGGATGGTTTCTCCACACTCCATGAACCTCCCAACACAAGCAGAAAGAACATAACCTTTCAGCTCTCCATGCCCCTTCAATAACCCCGCCGGAATTGTGACCGGAGTTAGTGGATATGGAGCGGCTTTGGACGGGTGTGAGGACATCCGCGCCAAGAGCCGTTGTGGCTGCAGCCCCCACTGGGCTTCCGGTGCGGCAGAGTCTAGGCGTAACCTCGATGGCGCTATGCACGGTGGCCTAGAGGGATGTCGTTGAAGTACCTAACGTCCCTCCTCAGAGCGCACCCCCGATGGAGGAGATATGCGAACTCACATTATGGG
Source organism: Quercus ilex subsp. ballota (assembly GCA_032727855.1). Classification (NCBI taxonomy): domain Eukaryota; kingdom Viridiplantae; phylum Streptophyta; class Magnoliopsida; order Fagales; family Fagaceae; genus Quercus; species Quercus ilex. The sequence continues at coordinate 11,689,264 of CM064911.1, forward strand.
TGATGCCCGAGTGTTGCCGTCTCCAACGGCCAGCGCTCGTGGGGGTTGGAGAAAATCAAGGGAACATCATGGGGGAGGGCGTCCCGGAGCCCCTGCATCTGCTCCTCGCTTTGTTCAAGCTCCGCCGCTCCGAGAAAGGAGTTGTTGGCGGCCTTGATCCAAGCCAGCCCCCGCCCGTCTGCTTACTGTCAAGCTCTCCCATTCTCTTGATGTCAGTAGGGGTACGGGTTGACACTTCCCTCTAGCTAGTTTTAGGATGGGTCCGCCTGGGCCTCTGATTGTAGGACTAGCTGGTAGGAATAGTTGTAAAACAAGCCTGCCTGAGCCTCTGATTGTAATCTGTAACCTTTTCTTTTTATGAAATAATACCAAGTATTTTTTTTTTTTTTTGTTGAATCTTTTGTCTTCGAGCTTTTATCTTTCTGCAGTGTTTGTTTGGTAGTTTTTTTTTTCGATCTTCCATAGAATGGTTGTTTAGAACAGTCGCCTGTTGCGCCAGCCGGCGCACTAATCCTTCCCACAGACGGCGCCAATTGTAGGGTCTGGATTTTTGATTGCCCAAGCCCAAAGGATATGGGTCAAAAGCCCAACGAACCCCGCAATGAATTTTTAGAGAGTGGATCGAAGGTCTAGGCGCTGGCCGGCGTTCACGAGGCATGAACTCCAGTCTCTTTTATTTAAAGAAACACTTGGAACAATTTACAACTGGGGGATGCTCCTCGGCCATGGGCCGAGGAGGCTTTTCTCCCCTTTTCTCTCTCTTCGTCTTTTTCTTCTTAGACATTTCATTCCTCCCCCCTTCCTCTTTTCTGGAGGGATTCCCTTACATTATATATCTCTTTTACCCAACCAATCCTAGCCCTACACTTGTTGAGCGATCAGGACATTACTCAGGTGCTTGTCCCATCAGCCGCCTTCTCAGTCTCTTTGGGAGTCGCGGCGACCAAGGCGACGCTGGTGCGGGGTCCTTTCCTCATTAATGCGGCCAGGGCGGTTGTCAGGCACATTTAATGTGGAGGTGACTGCTTGCTACGAGCCTGTCACTCAAGTTCTCGGACGTCCGATGATGAGGTCATCCTCGGACTTGGATGTCTCCTCGGCTCGGGCCTTCGGCCCAGGAATGAAGTGGGCTGGGCCGTAGGATTATTTGGCCCCACAGATAAAATTTCAATTTATAGCATCCGTTTCACAATGATTACTTTGTCATTAGACTAAGACGCCAATTGATTTTTGGTGTAAATGAGTTCAAACTCAAAATCTCTTGTTTAATGACAAAGAGTTTACTAATTGAGCCAAGTATTACCCACTTTTATAGTTTAGACTTTAATTTGAAATGTCTGAAAACGTAAATTCAATTTCCGCTTGTAGGATTTAAGTAATAAATTTACCCTAAAATTTTGACCTCCATATTAGAAGTAGCATGCAGATGTTGAATCTGGATACACTGCTACCACGTTGGACTTTTTTTATTAAACACTTGATTCAACAAACCATTTTCATTTCAAGTTGTTAGAAGGCATGACCATAAACAGAAAGATTAGATTAGCTCTTTTGATGGTCATGGACCATGGTATGGGCAAAGAGGAATTAGTCAGTCAGCATGGAAAAGACAACAATTAAGAACCAACTTGATAAGAATCTGTCAATACTAATGGTCTGTTTGGATTGAGGGAGAGAGAGGAGGAGTAGAGTAGAGTAGAGTAGAGTAGAATTGATCTAAAATTAGTCTATTTTCAGCTAACTCTATTCTACTCCCCTCTACTCTCCCTCCCTCTTCCTCAATCCAAACGGGCCCTAAATCTGAAGAATTCGCCTAAGGGATTTATTTTTTAGGAAAAATGAAAGTGCTACTAATAAAATCATACAGAAAGGATTGCAATTTTGGCTATGAGGCTCCAAACCAAACTGTCATGTAACAAGCCCGTTGGAGAGAGACATTTTCCTTGCAATATAGGGTCCTTTGACTTTGAAATTTGGTTTCAGATTTGACAATATGTCATGTCATAATTGCAGTTTTGGAATTTGGTTTCAGTTTTGACAATATGTCATGTCACTGCAGTTCAAAACTTGCATTCTATGTTTTGACAACAATGGAGTTAGCAAGATACACGCTATGAGAAAATTGAGTTAGCAACATTCAATGTTTTGACTAAAATTGAGCATCTCAACATTACTTTCACATTTATGCATATGCTAAGTCAATGTGTGTGGATTTCACATATATGTAAGAATGTATAAAATACTTTCTAGACATAATAACCACTAAAACATGTCAATTTACATCTAGTTCAAAGTTTTTATGAGGTATGTATAACAGATGACCATTGGACCATTCATTTTTTGTTGTTTCTGCAATACAATACAAAAAATACTTTGCTCTTTTCTCTCATTATTGAGTACAAGGGAGATGTTACATTTAGTGATTTACAACTAGACAGAGTCATTCTCCCTATTTCAATACAAATAGCATCAACTATACATACAATGATTTTGTGCCACATGCTGTCAATCATGTATAAGTATGACCTCAAATTTTACAAGATTTTTTTATAGCTTAATATATTAATTTAAATTTATTATAAAAAATGACATTTTACTTGTCAATGAGGATTCAATTGCCAGTCAATTTCTAGGTGACCACAATCAAGCAAACCTTTAACTCTATCTAGAGCTGCTTGCCTTTTTTGCAATAATAGAAGTGAGGTCTCATCTAAGTGTTTTGGCATGTCGTCATTTGCCTTTTTACATGGCAATTTCTTCGAAACATTTTTCCATTTTGATTCAAACTCACAAGCTACAAAAACAATTGAGAAAAAGGAGAATGAGATGCAACAACCCCAAACAATATTTTATCATTGATCAAATATGTAGCAATATTTCAATTCAAGATGCAGTATGATAAGCTAGAAAGGATACAAATTTTATTGGCAGGGTTTATATACAAATATGATAGCTGCAATCGGTTTATCATAAAATTATACACAAATATGACAAGTAACACAGAAAGAGGATTATATGTCAATTAAACAAGACTAAAGTATGACTAAATGAAGATATTTGACCCAAAATAAATAAAGGACATCATAATAACTAAATGACAATAATCATTATTCAGTCACGCAAAATTGATAAAGGGCCCGTGAATTCTAGCAAAGGTTATGAAAACAATTGTCTGACAAATCAGAGCAGGTTAATTAGCTATACACAATATGCCAAACTAAACTTTAAAGCTTCTTGGCAGAAACTGTCATCAAGTGTTCGTAATTTAGTTGTGGAAATACGGCCACCCCCTAATGTAACAATAATGTAAAGAAGTAAAAGACTGCAATTTTTGTGCTCAGTGAAGAATTTATTGTCATTAAGAACATAAATTACAGAATTGTCTAGTCAAGTTGAAAACACTATCAAATTTCACAATAATTCAATTTAGAGTGACTCAGAAAACAGATTGCAATTCATGAAGAAAGCCAATACTTGATACAAAAGAACAGGTGATATTTGTAAGGGTAGAGATCATCTACAGTTAGTCACTTTGCAGTTTTTGCAATTAGCAAAATCATTAAACCATGTGAAAGTAATTACATAACATTTACCTACTATAATCAGCTTTCTGCCTCTTTCATCAAATGACTATGATCCAAGCATCATTTCAATGTAATTTCCAAAAAACAAACCCAAAAAAAAAAAAAAAAAATCAAATCAAATTTTTTTAAGCAGCGCATTTCAAAAGTAAACCAGAAATGAGCAACAAAAGATAGGTATATTCTAGAATTACATATGAAACTTTTTATGTCGACATAGTTTCCAAACTTGTAGAATTGCATATTATTTGAGCTGATGATAATAAGCATTCCAGGAAAAATGCAGCTATTAAGAAGCAATACTAGGACCAAAAGAAATTGAAAATTTTTCAATATTCTATTAAAATTTTTACAAATATGATACTGCATAAGCTCATAGGATGTTATCTATATTCTAGAGTAAAAGTTAAGAGAAAAAAAAAAGAAAAGCACATGTTATTCAAATCTCAAAAATTAGAACATACCTTCACTTTGGTCCTTAAAACCTTGGATAATGCATGCACATACCCATGGCCTTCCTGCACGAGATGCTTTTGCACCACCTTTAAGTTCACCATTATGTTGTTTCAGTCTACACAGAAAGTTTCAATTTGTCAAAATGAATATTAATTAGACTTGTCTAATTATGAAGAATACTGTTCCCTGTACTCTGGCTTCTATGAACAAAAGGAAGAGCCCACAGGGCAAAAAATTTATATTTAAGACTAAATAATACACTGTGACAAATATGTTAATATCATTATTGAAATCCAGTAGAACCATCAATACAAGCTAGACTAGGCCCTCAACCAGTTAAAAGGAGGCAAAATTTGCAGGTACCTAGTGTGATTGAAAAGTAAAACTTTTGCAGTTTGGGTGCATGTGAGTGCTTAATGCACAACATCTATAACCAATCATTTTCACTAACACCCACACCCCCTCTTTTTCCCTATTTCTTTCCAAATTCTTTTGTTCTTCATTTTTTGCCTTAACATTATAGAAAGTGCCAAAAGGGAACACTACTTGCATATGCAGGAGGTACACAAAGTCATGATTGTTGGAAAGCTGGCAAGCTCCACCTCTTGCAGGAAAAAAAAAATCCTATAAATCAAGTAAAGCAGCAGTAATGGGTACAGCCATCCCACAAGGGAGGCACAAGAAGTCTTTGAGGAAGGTGACTCCAATTGGTGTAGGGGCCATTCAATCCCTCCAAAACTCGTTTCCTTCCAAATACTTCTCATCAAACACAAAGGCTCATTTCTTTCCAAGCTAACCTTTTTCTTTTGCCACCAAAACGACCATGCCAACTCTACAATGAAATACCCAATTGAAACCAATCAAAGTAAAAGACCAGAATCCTCTGCACAGCATACTGTGAAAAAAAGAAGATGATCCTCTGATTCCCAATACCTTTTGCACATATAGCACCAATCAATTGAATAAACTTATCTTCTAGAAGGATTTTCCAAAGGCTTGCTGTACAAACAAAGAAGCGACTCTTGTGGGCATGAGTACAATGGATCTCCAACCACAAAAAGTTTCCTATTTCACCATTCTATAACAATTCAAACTTCTGCTACTAGTGTACTTGTCAATCCAACGGATTCTCACAATCCCCCACACCTTGTCTCTAAACTTTGCCATCCCTTCAGCAATTGTAAAACTAGCACCTATTTTCTCAATATAAGCTAGCTTTTCAGGAACCTTTTGCTAATGTTTTGCAAACATGCTTATCAATGGAATCACCAAATCACCCAATGAGAAAAGAGAAAAAATATTTCTATAAATAATTTTTGGGACATGTTTGCTAATGTTTGCCATTATGCCATATTGGCAAGCCGCACCAAGAATTACAAAACTAAACAATTTTACATGCTCTTATATCCAATCAAACATATATATTGGGGGAAAAAAACCCCATTTGAGCATAAGAACTAAACAAACTAAGACTGACCCAGACAAGAACTTCTAACAGATTTACCAAATACCCCATTATGCCATATTGGCAAGCCACACCAAGAATTACAAAACTAAACACATTTACATGCTCTTATATCCAATCAAACATATATATTGGGAAAGAAAAAAAAAAAAAACCCCCCCATTTGAGCATAAGAACTAAACAAACTAAGATCGACCCAGATAACAAATTTCAACAGATTTATCAAATAACCCTCCAAAATGAACAAAAATTTCATTTTTTTTTTCTATTGAACAAACATGAATCAGTGAATGTACCGGCGAGAAAAATCGGTGGTGACGCCAACGTAGGTTTTGATGGGGGTGTTGGTGGAGAGAATGAGATAGACAGACCATGATCTTGAGCTCAGTCTAACTTGTGATGTCTTTTGTGTTGTTGATGATGATGCAGATGGGCATGATTTTGAAGGATTAGGGATTTTGACAGAGCGAAATGTCTTGGATAGCAGCCTTACCATATTGGGTAAATTTCTTTGCTTTGGAAAGTCTGTAAATTTTTGAATATCCAGAGAGTCGTTAGGTAATTAGCTAACACTTCCGGCGGGTACAACTTTGGCCTTTTTTGTTTTTGGAAACGGCAAAATCCAGGCCCAGCTGTACTTTGTGGAAGGTAAAAAGCAAGTGATTATATTGACGAGTATGTAAAATTAATATTATTTTTTTAAATTAGATTTAATAATGTTATTATTACTATTCTTTTTATATTTTAATAATTAAAAAAATAATTTGAATCATAAATGTTTTCATTAAAAAGTGAAAACGAATGCTAAAAATTGAGCTATAAAGCTCATAAGTGTTTTTATTGAAAATGTTAAAAGTTGAGTTATAAAACTCTTGATATGATATGCTTTTTTGATCAATCGAATGTGTCAAGATCAGTAGCAGTGTAAATCACAATCAATCGAATGTGTCAAGATTGCTGAGGTGGTGAGCAAAGATTTGTTTAGCTAACTTATTTTTAGCTTTATTTGGCTTGTATGATTTTTAAAACTTTGCTTTTTTTTTTTTTAAAAGTACAATTATACTTTCATCCATCTAAGCAAAATAAACCAAAGAAAATAAGCTAACTCAAACACATAAATGTCTAAACTTAATATTCTAGTAGTACAATGAGAATGGTTGGCTTCATTTTAACTCCTTCCTATGCTGCTAGCCTGCTACATCAGTTTTTGAAGTTATTTCTCTACATCAATGTTTTAACCAAAAATCAGCCATCTTTAGGGCTTTAGGCTTTTGTGGACAGTTGTTTTTGATGGAAAAACAAGTATTGAAGTAGAAAGAATATGGATATACATTAATTGATTCCTTTAATACACCAGTATATGACAAACATGGTACACTTTCAGATATACATTATGCTTAAAACAAAGACAAAGTTGGTGCCAGTATCAAGATTTGAGATCTGTATTCCCAAATTGAGATTTGATGTAAGAGCTTATCCTGTTCCAAAGTGAGAACTTGGATCCAAAGAAACGCACACTCAATGATTTTCTTGATCCATCTCTCACAAATTCCAACTCCCTGGCAATGCTGTAATCAATACTTTCTCCATCATCAAGAAGGGGTAATGCAATTGAATTTTGTGTCTCCAGGTTTTTGATCCACCCACGTAGTAAATAATTCACAACCTGTGTGACAAAAACAGTTAATGGTCTAAGTACTAGAATAGAAAAGGAAATAAACCTGTGTGACAAAGACAGTTAATACTTTCTCCATCTTTTAGTTGTTAATGCATTATCCTCTTTACCAAAAAAAAAAAAAAAAAAAGGAAATAAAGGTAACCAAGGTAAACTATTTATGGCCGAAACAGAGAATACAAGTTGATTGTAAACACCAATTTAATGAATTTTTATCCTGTAAGATCCTTCTTTCCACATGTAATAAGTGGCATCATTGTGTCATCTCTGAAACATAAAACAACTTCCACTATCTTTTTTCGTTTTCCCCTTTGGCATCTAGCAAAACCAACTGGAGAAATGAGACTGGAGAAGCATCATTTTCAGAATTTCTTTATGTTTGTGGATAATCATTCCAAGGAAGGAAAATAACAAAAATAATGCTTGAGGACCAAAGGAAGCCAAACCATGTTGGTCCACTGAGGGACATCATGATGCAAGAAGGCCCTAGCTCATTGAGACTCTATTATTTGGGCACATTGGCACTCCTTGTTCTACATTCTTCATATGAACTAAAGTGTCAAATGTGGGAAATATTAAGTGCAATCAAATATCATGTTCAACATTAATCAAGATAAGATACATGCTGATTTGTAGAAAAAAAAATTCCCATGATTTTTTGGGTAGTGTAGGGAATCATAACGTGAAGTGCTGTAATAATGTGATTTTAATACACCAAAATATCTTATTTCAATCTTTTCAGGATTAGGATTTTATTTGATTTGAAGATAATGTATAATTTCATAGTGTAATAAATTCAAAGTTGATTTTTTCAAAAGTTTTTGTAGATTAAAAAAAAAAAAAATCAAGCCTATTATTCAATAAAAATTTACGTTTTAGTTTTTATTTGTCTTTACCACAATTTTGATTTCTGCAATGTCAGTATATTTCTTTACAAACATTATCTAAGAACACCCCAAACTAGTGGTGCCAAACTACATACCTCAGGAACTTCATCATGAGGGCAGTGACCAGCTGGGCTGATCTCATAATAGGGAGCTTCAGGGACCTGCCGTTTCACCTGAAGTCCCCAAACAGGTTTCACCCAGGGGTCTTCTTTTCCGTACATGAGACAGATTGGTACATTGTTCATTTTACACCTACAAATGAAAATGAACTGGAAATCCCTAACTTGGACCAAGAAAAAGAAAGAAGACACAAAATATTTGTAGCAATTTGAGCATAGGTAACCCACCTAGATAAAGCATCCCCAAAAGATAATTGCCCCCGAGGAGCAAACATAATGGAGGCAAATGATGCAGCGGCAGCTGGATGCTGTGTTGCCTCAAGTATACGAGAAAATACTTTGTCAACCTTTGTTGTATGATCTGCGTAAACTTGCCTGAGTATCTCTGCAATACTTCTAGGATCACTTATTTTCTGCCAACTGAAATTACATATTGAAATTTTAAAATACTGTTACTCTATAGACATTGGAAATGAATAAGAGTAACTGAAGCAGCTTTTCCTCCGACAACATAGGTAAAGGACCTAACCATGTTAACAATGTATTAACAGTTCAACCTCAAATGATTTAAAACAAAAATTATAATTTTCTGCTCCCCAGGCCTAAACTTCAGCTTTTGTGAAGAAATTTTATTAAATAATAACATTCCCATGTATGGATGGTTACTGTCTTACTGATAATATATGTGGTGCTCTGGTGCTCATAGGTTTAAGACATGACAAGCTGACTTGGAAATACAGGAGCATATATCCGAAAATGGACACCATGTGATCTAAAAAACCAGTTAAACTTACACAAATTCTATGAGCTTTCTCACACGGGAAGGCAGAGGAAATGTTCCAGACCATGGAAATATTTTTGCTAGTCTAGGAGATGTTATTGGGTTAGGCAGAAATCCCCAGAAAGGAGTTGCATTAAGCAATGTAACACCTTTCACCAAATGAGGGTTGGTTGCCGCAAAGTATAGAGCCACATATCCTCCTAGTGAGTTCCCAACGACATAGACTGGTTCACCAATGACCTGAAAGAAAAATGATTGATTTATCTCCCTGTTTATAGACTAACTTGAACATATCATTAATCTGAAATCTAGGAGATCAATTTGATTAAAGATTAAAGATCCTGAAGCTACTTTAGCTGAAATAACAACAAGATTCACTCTCAACCACGATTCCTTTATGGTTATCAAAGGATGATTGTCATGAAATTTTGGTAATAGATAGATGATGAAGGATATCATTGTCTTCCTGCTGCCCACAAAAACAATATAGAGACTAACATATTACTGAGAAAAATAATTAATTAAATGTTGTACCTTTGCATGTTATGTTAACTGTTACTGAGATTCAACCAAAGGAAAAACCTAACATCAGAGGAGGATAATTCCTCTTTTGCATTAATTAGTAGTCATTCACTCAACTTCAAAAATGTGTAGCTCTTACACTTGAGAGCAGTCCTGACATACTGACATCTTTACGCTTTTTGCTAGCCACTTCATTTAAAAGGAAGGGATATAAGATTAGTGTTCACAAGAAGTATGGCTACCATCAGAATAATCCATTGTTTCTAAAAGTCTATGAAACCACAAAATGAACCATGCCAATTCACTATGTGACAGAAGTAAAAAAGTGGCATTCATGATTAAATATGCTGACAGTGGTAGAGGCGGAGGGATTTCAGTGTCAATGAGTGCAATGTAAATGGTGGCCATGGTTGATGTGGTTGACTGAAGCAGATGCAGCCTTAGTAGAGCAATGGTGTAGCAGATGGTGTGGTAGTGCCATAACAGTGGTAGCTGCAGGTTGTAGCATTACTGATGGTGGCAGATGTGATGCTGGAATTAATGGCAGAACCACCAGCCACAATGTTGGAGTGCTTGTAGTGATAAGTGGGGTACTGGAAATAGTAAAGTTAGTGAATGCGTTTGCAAGCACCCACAATGCTAATATTGGAGGTGTGGATGATAGATGTTGTGGGTTGAGTAATAGTTTTGGACCTGGTAACAAATACTTCCACGGGAGTAACACTTTTCCAGCTGGCTTCAATATCTTTGTTTTTGGGGTACCAAAGAAAAGGTTAAAAGTCCATTCCCATAGTGATTTAAAGCTAACATCAAACTTTACAAATAATTTAGCAGGCGTCATTCACTGAATCTTCACTCCAGACGAAACAGTGTTTTGTCAAGATTGTCTAGTGCCATACTAATTTTTGCAAAAATATAATTATACAAACTTAATCCATTCTTGGTGCCAAAGAGGGATATTGGTGTGTGAGGTGCATGATTTTAAATGCAGTGTGAACTTCCTCGATCAAAGTAAAAATATGAAAATAGCCTAAACAGTATGCACAAGAAAAAGGGTTCACATGAATCACATCTAATTAATGTAATCTGTCAAGGAAACTTAGACCAAGGAAACACAAAATTCGAAATCCCTTCAATTGGTCTGCATATAATGCATGCCAATCATATGTGCAGATGCAATTATACATGGTAGATGTGAGTTTTAACTTTAAAGAAATATGCCAATATAATAGCTATGCTACCGTTACAGAAAGGAAACAGAGGAAAATTACAGAGCTATTGGCTACCTCTTCTATGAAATAGCGAACTTGATCCTGCCATAAATCAATAGAGTAAACAAGCTCACTTGCCCACGGTTCAGTTTCATCTCCAAAGCCCCAAGCAGAATCTTTCCTCTCCAATGTATCTCCTTCACTAGAACCAGGAGTGGGATTTTCAGATGGCAATGACATGCCTTGCCCAAGAAAATCAATTGCCCAAACTCTAAAATCACGTCCTAAATCCTTCAGTTGTTTCTCGTAATGAAAAGAACCAACACCAAAACCAGGAAGAAAGAGCACTGGTGGGGAAGTCGCATTTTCACACCCTGATTTCTCATAATGTACATTGAACTTGGGCTTCCATTCCCAAAAGCAACTACTGACTGCAGCACTGGATTCACCATTAGATTCATCTGGCATGCCTGGAATTACAACCTTAGTTTCTGACTCTCCCGGTTTTGAAATATCTCTTGCATCCTCTTTACCATCAATCACATAACCATCATAACTTCCACTCGAGACCTTTAAATCAACATTTCTAAAGCTCCCAAGGGTACTTGATGACCTAAAACTGCCCTGGTGTTGCTTTAAGAGAGACTGATCTATATTGTACAATCTAAAGGACCCACATCTGGAATTAATTTTAGTGCACCAAAATTTATGTTTTCTAAAAGTAAGCTTTGACTGATGCAAGTCTGAACTTTTCACAACCAATTCCAACCTTAAATTAACTACATGAGAGCAAGGCGCACCACTGTATGATAGAATATCCATACCCAGAAACTGTGCCTGAGACAAAGCAAATGATTTAGCAACAATCCAACTTTACCATCTGTTTGGTTGCAGAGAAAAAAATAGGGATATAAATGATGTGATTTTGAATTCCAAAGTTTTTAAGTTATTTTCATTTTCAAAATGCAAAAATCTAAAGCTTCAAAATTGGAAAGGAAACATTATAAACAGATAGTATCATTAAAAACTATTCTTAGTCCTGGGAATAACTTGCACCAAACTACAGCTTATAAACTGATTTAACAAAAAATCTCACATAAAATTTTCTTAAAACTATTTCCTACTTAATTTTACTACAGAAAACTCCAAAATCTAAAGCCAGAAAATTCTAATGGCCCTGAATTGGAGCTCTCTTTAAGCAAATAGATGCTAAACTCAGAAAGAAAACCAATATACAATCTTAATCCAATCTTGCATGTTCTCTTAGTTTTCCAAACTTTTAATAAATCAACACTAGTAAGCCTAAAAGAGTATTACTGGTTCAGTAAAGTGGCAACCCATTACTTCCAAAGACCCATACAATGAAATCACACTAAATAAAATATTGACACCCTATTTTCCATCACTTTCTTGCAAATCAAACGAAGCTTAAAGCAAGGAAGAAAATTCATAAACAGAACTAAGCAAATTCAATTTCTAAGCCATGCTGGACTTATGTACATCTAAAAATCAAAGCTTGCATTAAAAAATCACAAACAGTAACTCTTGTTAACAAATAAAACAGACCCATCAGAAAGAAAAAATAAAAAATTTAAAGTTTTAGCAAATAAAGATTGAAAGTTTCTGTTTTTACCTTTAGTTTTCTGGGAGAAGTGGCATTAAACTCTGATACTTTAGTTTAGAGTGGAATTCAGAGCTTTACAAGTATTTAGGAGATTCTGAGAAGATCTAGAGAGAGGAGAGAGAAATTCAGTTGCTTAAAAGTAACAACTTCCTTTTATAGCCAGGAAAAATCCCAATTTTCTAATATTGTTTTTGATTTTTTCCTTTTTTTTTTGGGTGAATTTTAATTATCAAAAAATGAATCTCAAAAACTAAAATAAATTAATAAATCCAGGCTTGCTGTGAAGTGCTTGTACCTTGCTATGTTTTGCTTGTACTTGAAATTATTAAAGCAATTTTCTTTTATCCTTTGGTCCCCATTGGCAGGTTGGGGTGGGGTTCTAGGATAAGTCATGTCCCTGATTTTTTGTTTTTAAATGAAAACTACAAATTTGGAATTTTCCTTTTTTGATAAATGATCACATAAATCCAAATAATAAAACACAAAGAAATCTTTCTTTTTTCCTTTTTTTTTTAAAGGAAAAAAAAGAAGAAAATTTTTCTGTGTGCAAACAAGAGACAATTATTAGAATCCACTATCCACTTACCTTGTTTTTTGCTTGATTCCTAGAATAACTAGCAAGCATTTATACGTGTTTGAGATTCTTTTTCATACTAATAATACTTTTTTTTTTAACGAAATTATACTAGGATTTGAGGATTATTTTGGCAAAAGAAAATTTGGATATTTCATACAGCTATAAACATATATATATATATATATATATATTTGATACAAGTTCTAGTTTAACTTAATCTAAGTGTATATGTGTGTGAAACTTTCTCCTAGAAACTTGAACCCTAACCTTTACTTGTGGAGTGACAATCGTACCAAGAGTGTGCTGTAATTTTTTTTTTTTTTTGGGAAAAGCTATAAACATAATTAAGAGGAGTAAAAATAATAAGTGCAAACAACTCCTTTCACGCAATTATTTCAAATTTAAATATTATTAGTATCATATAATATCAATATAAATTAAAAAAAAAAATTAATATCTTGATTAATGTAAACAAACTTCCAATTTACATTTTGATTAATACTAAATTGATTTATAACTGAATGTGAGAACTTATAGTTTGAGCCTAATTTAGTTATATATATATATATATATATATAGTATAACCTATACTTATATAACAATCCAAAATAAATAAATAAATATATTTTTTTAGAAAGTTATTGATATTTGTCTATAAATGAAAAAGGCATACCTTTCTCTTTCTAAAAAAAATGAAAAAAAAAAAAGAAAAGAAAAGAAGGAAGAAGAAGTCCCGCAACATATCACATATCACCATTAAACCTCTCATAAATACATTTTCTCTCTATCTCTAAAAGTATCTCTTGTCATCAAATCATTATCAAACTACTATTTTTCTCTCTTACCCTTATTTGCATGGGTCACATTTAAACAATTTTACTTCGTATTTTGCATATTATGTTTAATATACAATTGATGTGAAAAATCTATTAGGCTGCATTGAGAATGTGGATCACTTTGGAACTCTAAGAGAATGAATGTTTTGGGGAGAGATCTAAAAGCCCTCCAACGTGTTTTTGGAGCTTTGGGTCATGAGAGGAGAGGACCTTTTGGCTTCTCTCCACAGAAGGAGAAGGACCTGTAATGATAAAGACTAACCCTATTACTGTTCTAGTACTCTAACCTATCTAAGAGAGTTGTGGAAGCTAAGGAGAGATTGGAGAACATCCAAAGGGTAGTCCAACAAGACCCGTTGAATGAGATTTTATGCTATTAATTTGATTTTAAGTGAATTTGTCTTCATTTGTAAAAGTTAAGATTATTAGGTGATGTTAATGCTAAATTTTATTATTAGCAATAAACAAAATATAACAATTTTTTTTTTAAAGTTAAAATCTCACAAATAAGCAAGAAAAGAAAAAAAAATCTAGCTTAAAGTTCTAACCATAAGTCTAAAGTTGATTCTTATATAGAGTTAGGTTTCAACACCATTCACTTGTAAGGCTATCCCTCAAATGGGAACCTATCTTACAGGAATTAGTAGTAGAGTAGTAGTGTTGCTTGCTATAGATATTTGAATGAAAGGAAACTGCTTGTTGAGAAAGAGAAAGGGAGGACAAGTTGCCTTCTATATGTGTTGATCCATTAAATGAAGTTAAGGATATGGTAATTTCCTTTTTATTTTTCTTGGTCAAGATTATTTTTTCTTCTTTTGTTTTGTGTTTTTGTGCCCTCCCTTTTTAAGGAAAGAGGAAAGTTGAAGTAAAAAAAATAAGAGTTTCATCTAGCACTCTATACAAAATTAACACATGGTCATTTTTAAACATCCGTCACGTCGTGTCATGTATGATAAATAATGGTCAATGAATGCATTCCAAACCCCAAAGGAAAGCAAAGGAAATGTTAGTGGGTTGCCTAGCTAAGAGGACATAAAAGGTAAAACAAGATACGGCCACCTAAACCAAACAAAACTCGTGCCCCACTAGTAAAGGTTAAGTTTATTAGGTATTGTTATTGTTAAATTTTTATATTAACAATGAATAAAATATGACAAAAAATTAAGTTAAAATCTTACATATAAGCTAGAAAAATAATGATTAAAGCTATCATCTTAAGTCTAAAGTTGTATCAATCCGACCATGGTTGTAAATTTCTTGCCTTCTTGGTCAAGTTCTGTTTTGCCTTTTCTCCCTTCCCTTTATACATAAAAAGAAATTCAAGGAAAGAAATATGAAAGTAAAAGATAGGAATAAAAATATCATCTAGTGTTTTTATACATTAGATGAGATACAAGATAAACACATGGTCAATTTTAAACACGTGTCATATTTGTGTCACATCCAATGTAAGGAAGCACCAAATACAATCCAAATCTCAAAAGAAAATAAGGAAAAAGTTAGAAGTTTATTTTATCAATTTCAGATATTTGTCCTCACTAGAGAGCTACCTAACGAAGAGGAAGTAAAACGAAAAACAAAGTAGTGCCACCTAAACTAAACTCTTTCATCCTTGTGAATTATAAGGTTATTCAAGGAATTATAAGGTTATTAGGTAATCGTATTGTTGAATTTCATATTGACAATAGATATAATATAACAAAAAATTAAAGTTATAATCTCACCCCAAAAAAAAAAAAAATTGTTAACAGTTATCTTCTTAAATATAAAATTATATCATGCCATAGTTGTAAATATATTGAAAACAAGTCTCAAATGATTTTTTTATATATTAAAAGAGTTATAGTAATGCCTTTTAATTTTTCTTGGCCAAGTTTTGTTACAGTATTTGTTTTTAATAAATTTTTATAAACAAACATACACATGCACGTAAGAAAAAAGAAAAGAAAAAAGAATGGGGTTTTACTTTTAACACAAAATGCACAACAAAATCTACTAAAAAAATCATGGTTTTTTTTTTTTTTTTTTCCTGTTTAAATCTTTTTAAAAGTAAAAAAAAAAAAAAAAAAAATCAAAAGGGAATAAAAAGGAAAGCAAAGAAAAGGTGAATATTTATTATTGTCCATTTCATGCACTAGTCCCCACAAAACCGACGGACATAAAAGGATGATTCCCTACAACGACAATCAATTATTCTCTCTACAATTAGACACCATCCTCCAATCAGAAAGAGCAAAGAGTATCGTGTGGTGACGTGGCATACCATGTACCTAGCTGATTGTACGTAGTGGAAACCATTCCATTGCAGAGAAGTGAAACCCAGAACCCAAAACTGAGCTATCAGAGTTTAGGTGGTTTAAGTTGACACGTTTTGTGTGTGTTTGAGACTTGGAAGTCGAAACTTCAAAGTAGCCATATATGTGCTGTTCTTTTCTGTTCAGTTTGGCTTTGTCAAAATGTCGGTACAATCTTTCTTTCTTTCTGATAGGTATTGTTTGTCTTGGTCCTCATTTGAGAGACTTTATTTTCATTGATTTATTGGGCATAATTAAAAAAAGGATAAAAGTATAATTATATTTTTGATTAATTTAGATGATTAATCAAGTTCACCTCAAAAAGGAGTAAGTATGTCGAGAAAAGTTTGGTTTAGCCTGTGATATCGTCTTCAGCACCGTTGCATTATCTCCTTCTAGATTCACCTCCGTAAATCCAGCATTTACAGTAAACTCGAGAGTTTTGCGGCAAGCCATCTCTTCCACCTCTTCACTATCCCTCACAGCACCACCATTCGCTGAAATGATCATATAATTCCAAATAATAAAACACAAAGAAATCTTTCTTTTTTTAAAAGGGAAAAAAGAAATTTTCTTTGTGTGCAAACAAGAGACAATTATTAGAATCCACTATCCACTTACCTTTTATTTTGCTTGATTCTTACTAGCAAGCATTTATACATGTTTGAGATTCTTTTTCATACTAATAATACTTTTTTTAAAGAAATTATACTTGCATTAATTGAGGATTGTTTTGACAAAAGAAAATTGGATATTTCTCACTGCTATAAATATAATTAAGTGAAGTAAAAATAATAAGTGCAAACAACTCCTTTCATGCAATTATATCAAATTTAAATATTGATAGTATCATATATATCAATATAAATTTCAAAAAATAAATATCTTGATTTATGTAAACAAACTTCAAATTTACATTTTGATTCATACTAAATTGTTTGTAACTGAATGTAAGAGCTTATATTTTGAGTCTAACTTAGTTCAAATTTACATTTTAATCCACACTAAATTGATTTGTATACGAATGTAAGAACTTATAGTTTGAGCCTAACTTAATTGTAAAGAGGGAGTAGGTTCTAGTTAGCTCAACTGGTAAAGTTTCTGATGGTTGTATAAGAGATCTGAGGTTCAATCCATGCCTACATCAAAAACTGATTAGTGTCTTGGTCTGATGATAAAGAGCTATCATCAGGAGCGGATGCCATAGGTTGAAACTCTCTAAAAAAAAAAAAATTGTAGAGAGGGAAGCCTCTTTCATTTAACCATTTAAGAAATTACACAAGGCTCGATATATATATATTACCACTATACTTATGTAACAATCTAAAATAAATAAATAATTTTTTTTTTAAGAAAGTGATTGATATTTAGCTATAAGTAAAAGATATGCATATACCTCCTTCTCTCACAAAAAAGTAGCCCATGGAACTTATCGCCATTAAACCTCTTATGCTTACATTTTTTCTCTATCTCTAAAAGTATCTCTTGTCAACAAATTATTATCAAACTACTCTTTTTCTTTCTTACTCTTATTTTGCATGGGTTCACATTTAAACAATTTTTTTTTTATAGTAAATCCGGTTAGCATTAACGAACATAATTTTATTTCGTACTTTGCATATTATGTTTAACATACAATTGATGTGAAAAATCTATTAGGCTGCATTGAGAATGTGGATCACTTTGGAACTTTAAGAGAATGGATGTTTTGGGGAGAGATATAAAAGCTCTCCAACGTTTTTTTGGAGCACTTGGCCGTGAGAGGAGAGGGTCTTTTGACTTCTCTCCACAGAAGGAGAAGGACTTGTAATGATAAAGACTAACTCTACAATTTTCCAGTACTACTCTAACCTATCTAAGAGAGTTGTGGAAGCTAAGGAGAGATTGGAGAACATCCAAACGGTAGTCCACCAATACCGCCTGTTGAATGAGATTTTACGCTATTAATTTGATTTTAAGTGAATTTGTCTTCATTTGTAAAGGTTAAGATTAGTAGGTGATGTTAATGCTAATTTTATTATTAGCAATAAACAAAATACAACAAAAAAATTTTTTAGTTAAAATCTCACAAATAAGCAAGAAAAAAAAAATCTAGATTAAAGTTCTGACCTTAAGTCTAAAGTTGATTCTTATATAGAGCTAGGTTTCAACACCAATCACTTGTAAGGCTATCCCTCAAATGGGAACTTATCTTACAGGAATTAGAAGTAGAGTAGTAGTGTTGATTGCTATAGATATTTGAATGAAAGGAAACCGCTTGTTGAGAAAGAGAAAGGGAGGACAAGTTGCTTTCTATATGTGTTGATCCATTAAATGAAGGTAAGGATATAGTAATGCCCTTTTTATTTTTCTTGATCAAGATTTGTTTTTCTTCTTTTGTTTTGTGTTTTTGTGCCCTCCCTTTTTTAAGGAAAGAGGAAAGTTGAAGTAAAAAAATTAAGAGTTTCATGTAGCACTTTATACAAAACTAACACATGATCATTTTTAAACATACGTCACGTATGTGTCATGTATGATAAATAATAGTCAATGGATGCATTCCAAACCCCAAAGGAAAGCAAAGGAAATGTTAGTAGTTTCTTCTATCTATTTTAGGTACTCATCTCTGCTAGTGGGTTTCCTAGTTAAGAGGACATAAAATGTAAAACAAGATACGGCCACCTAAACCAAACCAAACTCGTGCCCCACTCGTAAACGTTAAGTTTATTAGGTAATGTTATTGTTAAATTTTTATATTAACATGAATAGAATATAACAAAAAATTAAGTTAAAATCTCACATATAAGCTAGAAAAATAATGATTAAAGCTATCAGCTTTAGTCTAAAGTTGTATCAATCGGACCATGGTTGTAAATTTCTTACTTTCTTGGTCAAGTTCTGTTTTGCGTTTTCTCCCTTCCCTTTATATATAAAAAAAAATTCAAGGAAAGAAATATGAAAGTTAAAGATAGGAACAAAACTTTTATCTAGTGTTTTTATACATTAGACGAGATACAAGATAAACACATGGTTAATTTTAAACACGTGTCATATTTGTGTCACATCTAATGTAAGGAAGCACCAAATGCAATCCAAATAATCTCAAAAGAAAATAAGGAAAAAGTTAGAAGTTTATTTTATCAATTTCAGATATTTGTCCTCACTAGAGGGCTACCTAACGAAGAGGAAGTAAAACGAAAAACAAAATAGTGCCACCTAAACTAAACTCTTCCATCCTTGTGAATTATAAGGTTATTCAAGTAATTATAAGGTTATCAGGTAATCTTATTGTTGAATTTCATATTGACAATAGATATAATATAACAAAAAATTAAAGTTATAATCTCACAAAAAAAAAATATTGTTAAAAGTTATCTTCTTAAATTTAAAATTATATTATGCCATAGTTGTAAATATATTGAAAACAAGTCTCAAGTGAATTTTTTATATATTAAAAGAGTTATAGTAGTGCCTTTTAATTTTCTTGGCCAAGCTTTGTTACAGTATTTGTTTTTAATAAATTTTTATAAACAAACCTACCCATGCACATAAGGAAAAAAGAAAAAGAAAAAGAATGGGGTTTTACTTTTAACACAAAATACACCACAAACTTTACTAAAAAAATCATGGTTTTGTTTTTTTTTTTTTGTTTTTGGTTTTTTTGTTTTTTTTTTTTCTGTTTAAATCTTTTTAAAAGTTAAAAAATAAAAATTCAGAAGGGAATAAGAAGTAAGGCAAAGAAAAGGTGAATATTATTGTCCATTTCAAGCACTAGTCCCCACAAAACCAAAGGAGGACATAAAAGGATGATTCCCTACAACGACAATCAATTATTCTCTCTACAATTAGACACCATCCTCCAATCAGAAAGAGCAAAGAGTATTGTGAGGTGACGTGGCATGGCCTAACTGTCAGTACGTATTACCATCCTCCAATCATGATTGTACGTAGTGGAAACCAGACTCATTCCATTGCAGAGAAGTGAAACCCAGAACTCAAAAACTGAGCTATCAGAGTTGAGGTGGTTTAAGTTAACACGTTTGGTGTGTGTGTTTGAGACTTGGAAGTTGAAACTTGAAAGTAGCTATGTATGTGCTGTTCTTTTCTGTTCAGTTTGGCTTTGTCAAAATGTCGGCACAATCTTTCTTTCTGATGATAGGTATTGTTTGTCTTGGTCCTCATTCGAGAGACTTTATTTTCATTGATTTATTGGGCATAATAAAAAAATTAAATAGGATAAAAGTACAATTATACTTTTGATTAATTTAGATGATTTATTAATTTCACCTCAAAAAGGCCAGGAGTAAGTATGTCGAATAGTAAAGAAACAAAAATTATTAAATTTTCTCCTAAATTTATGGAGGTGACTTTTGATTTAAAAAAAAAAAGAGAGAGGAAGAGATGAGAACCAAAAAAAAAAAAAAAAAAAAAAAAAGAACTTTAGTTTCTTTGTTTTAATCTTTAAACATAAATATATATATTTTTTTTAAATAAAAAAAAATGGTTTGTGGGTTGGTTAGTTTAGATGACTAAATTTTGATCAATCTTTAGGTATAAACTAGTATTAAAACTCTTTTTAAAACATATATATTGTTTTCATTTAGTTCAATTTTAACACCAACACAAATCCCTTACATAGACACACAATGATGAACTCCTTAAGTTCATATTTAGCCTACCAAAAGAATCTTAATGACTTCAATTTAGATTTAAACTACGTATTTGAATATCTTTACTTTTTATTTTTGAGGGGAATATCTTTGCCTTGACACAATACAAGTACGACCTGCTAACATAAATTGTCACCCTTAATTAATTAATTTTTTTAAAAAAAATTCTCTTTTAATTTTATGTTTGAATGACCTTGGAAAACTTGAAGATAGTCTTAGGTCTCAACTCCATGAGACCTGAGACTATCTTCAATATGGTAAAGAATTGAAAGTCCATAGATAGATTAATTTCCACTCGTCCATGGTTAGGACCTTTGAAAGTCCACACGAAGTCTGCACTACTAAACCATATGATCACGACCGATTTCCATCAACTTTCTTAGCATAAGCACTCAAGCAAACTTCTGCAACCATCTCCATGAATCTTGGTAGACTTTGACAAAATCCGAATTCATATTTTGTTCAAAAAATGGTATGGGTAACGTAATAAGAATAATAATTCGTTTTTATTTTGACCTGCACTCGATTCTGATCCGACCCGACCTAATCAAACCCAAACTTGACCCGATGTGATCCATTTGCCAAGCCTCTATATTATATTAGATCTTTATATGGTAAATAAATAAAAATGCTAATTACATTACTTGTTGACTTGACGTGTGATATTCAAATGCAAATATTTTCAATATTGAATTTACAACTAAAATTGTGTAGTTATTTTTTTTCATAAGTTCAATATAAATTTTATTCATAATTATATACTTTTTTTTTTGTTTATCTAGCTTGTTATATTTAATTATTATAACTATATATTTAATCATTTTTACATGTGATCTTACTTTATTTTATGTATAACCAGTGTATGTGTTTATTTTTATTTTGTTGTGTAATTATTGGATCAAAAAACTATATATTAGATTTAAGGATTTATGTATTATTCAAAATTTTATTTTTGAGTGTTTTCTTTATTCTCTAATTTGTATGGAAAGAAATATAAAACAATGTTAAAAAATATGTTCAGTAGTTTTTTTTTTATACTTGATAAAATACGAGTTATATTGAGTTGACTTGACCATCAAAAACAGGGAAATGATAATAGGAATAATATCTCATTTTAGTTCGGCACCCAAATATGCTAGACCTAATCTGATTTTTTTGTCAAATGTAATTAGTTTTTTTTACCAAGAATACTACATAAGTTCTTATGACGTTTGTTAATCTTGTTGTAGGAAAATTAGAGAGATTTTCATGATGTAAAATTACTTATGTTTTGTTTGTTTTTATGTAAAATGTTTTCAGCAAATTTTTTTTTTTAGATAAAAACAATTGCTTATTTATTATTTAGAATGGCCTCACATGTTCATGTGTACATGTATACATATGTGCGTCACTTATAAAATTTGTCCTCAGAGCTCAAGTCAAATCATGACTTTGCTAATGGTTGTAGGAGAAGAGCAAGGGTGGGTAAGTGGGTTGATGGGTGTCACAAGTCTCATGTTGTTCACGATTAATTGCAGAGAGTAGATAGTTACATGTGGTGCTTTACCATTCGTGGAAATAGTCTAATAGATAAAACTAACTAGTAAATAGCAGTGTTTGTTTATTTTATTTTATTTATTTGAAAAATAAAACCTAAAATTCATATGATGACAAGAATTTGAAGATTATATATGTAGGGGCCTTTTTTGTTGTGCGTTGGGCTGGGCTGCCTCTTGCGGTACTAGACCCAAATATTACTACAACAAAATGTATTTTTAGTGACGAAAATTAGTGAGGAAATATTTTTCGTCGCTAAAAATATAGCTTTAGTGACGAAATATGAATTTCGTCACTAAAAGTGAAAAAAATTATACCATTTAGCGACGAAAAATACATTTCGTCGCTATTGTGATCTAAAAAATAGGCGCCAGTGGAGGGAAATTTTGGCGCAAGTTTAATTAAGCTATAATGACGAAATATTTCGTTACTAAAAGTTGAAATTTTTAGTGACGAAATATTTCGTCACTGTAGGTATTGTTGTAATAGTATTAGTGACGAAAATCATTTCGTTGCTATAAGGAAGAATTAGTGACGAAAACTATTCGTCACTAAAAATAACAATGGTTTTGCACTTAAATGTTTTTAGTGACGAAATCATAATTCGTCACTAAAAGTATGCTACAGTGACGAAAGTTGAATTTCGTCGCTAAAAATCTGAACAAAATATGGTCTCTTTAGTGACGAAAATAAAATTCGTCGCTAAAAGTGTAACAAATTCTGGGTCTTCTGTGACGAAACAAAAATTCATCACTAAAAGTGGTTTTTAGCGACGAAAACATTTCGTCGCTAAAGACCACTTTTAGTGACGAAACTGATATTTTGTCGCTATTTCCCGCTTCTAGTGACGAATTTCAGTTTCGTCACTAAAAGTGGTCTTTAGCGACGAAATGTTTTCGTCGCTAAAAACCACTATAAATACTCCAAACCAAAATTTACGCTCACCCACTCAGCAGAACAAAAAAACTCACCCACTCAAATTTTCAATCAAAAACCCATAGAAACCCAAACAAAAAAAAAGAGAAACCCAGCCTACCGTCGCCGATGAAGATGAAGCATCGCCAATAAGCAGCTACCGTCGCCGATATCAAAGCCAAAGCGTTCCGTCGCCGAAGCCATTCGCCGAGAATCGTCGCGAACCGTCACCGAGAGCCGTTGCAAACCGTCACCGAAGCCATTCGTCGCGAACTGTCGCCGACGCCGAAGCCAACCGTCGACGAAGCCATTCGCGAACGGTGACGATCTGTGAACCCATTCGCGACGAACCCATTCGCGACGCCATTCGCGACGATTCAAAGATCCGATGAACCCATTCGCGACGATCCGAAGATCCGACGAACCCATTCGCGACGCTGTTCGCAATGATCTGAGAACCCATTCGCGAATGGTGACGATCTCGACGATTTCACTGGCGACGATCTGAGAACCCATTCGCGACGCCGATTCCTGACGATTCGGACCATTTGCTGTCGTGGCCTTTGTTCGGAATTGGTAAGTTTTTTTTTTTTTTGGTTATTAGCAACTTCATCACTCTTCTAATATGCACCATAAAGAGAAAATGAGTTTGATTAGAGCTTGATTTCATTACTTCTCTTTTAACTAGTTTTTTTTTTTTTTTTTAAATTTGTTTTGCTGAGGCGTTTGGTTGGTGAGAAAATGTTGCAAAATGAAGGAAATCATTATTAAAGACAAAATTTATTACTCTAAAAAAATATCAAAATCATTGCAATTCTGTCCAAGTTAGCTTGAATTTGATTTTTTTTTTTTTTAATACGATCATGTATGTCTATATCGATTGGAGCTTAAATTCTCAGGTTTCAAGCATCAGTTTCAGTCGCAACCTCAACCAATCTAGCCTTTTCGGTGCCTCTGTTCCCAGTGGCTCATCTTCCTTATAGTTGAGTAATCCAACAATTTTAATTTATATATATATATTATGTACATATGTATCTCTGTTTGTGTATATGCAGTATGTGTATGTATATTTTATGAAAATTTTGTGTTCTCTTGATGTGATTGAAATTGGAATTACTGAATCAATTGCCAGGACATGTAGTGTGAGGAGCATCCAACCCGTTAAGGCCACTGCTACTGAAATACCTCCTACAGTTCCAAGTATGAACGCAAATTACACAAATTATTTGTATTTTAAATTTCTCTGTGATGCATTAGTGATTTTGTGCTTGTTTGGTGCTCACTTTTATGTTTATTTGTTTAGGATCAAGGACTGGTGGGAAGACAAGGATTGGAATCAACGGTATGTTTTCCTATGTGTACTGTTGTTGTGTGCTGTTTTGGTTTGTAGGTTGATAATGTATGTTAAAACTGGTTTTGCTTGTTTTTTTGTTTGTAGTTGGAGGGCTATGCATTAATTAAATGAATATTTATAGTTGACTCGAAGATTGGATGTTAATGTGAGGATTTATAGTTGTAGTGTGATTTATAAAGGGGTTTATGGGTTTGCACATTGTTTAAGTGTTGAGATATTTCACAATTTTAAAAAATTCTGTGGTTTTTTCATTGTTCGCTTATGGGTCTATTATTAAGTAGTTTAAAGAGTACAGTACATGATAACAAATGTCCCATCTATCTTGGTTATGGAATATAAACTCCGTTTGTTATGCGCAATGTGATAAGATGTAGGTTAGAGTGCTACCTTCATCACTTTTCTGATTGGTGTAAGCACTACCTGTATTACATGTGTAAGCTATGAGTTTGTGTAGTAATTTATGAGAGGATCATTTTTAAGACTGAAGTACTTATAAATTTAACTTTTCTTTTGCAGGCTAAATACACATTGTTTGCAATAACTTTGGATTTTTTTTGAAAGTTGTAAGCTTAGCTTGAGCAAAGTAAGTAAATTTTAGTTGAAAATCTTATAAAACTCTATACTTGTTATGTTGGGAATTGGATTTGTGGTGGTATGTTGTGTTGGAGCAAGCGGGTGGCTTGCATGGTGTTATAAGGTGGTTTAAATATATATTGGGAGTGTTTTTCAATTCTTGCAAATGTGAATGAGTATTATTGATTAGATGTGATGAATATTACTTTATTCGATTTCAATTCTTGTAAATACTTTATTCGATTTCAATACTTATAAACACTCTATACTTGTGATGTTTGTGATTGGTTTTGTGGTGGGTTGTTGTGTTGGAGCAAGCGGGTGGCTTGCATGGTGTTATAAGGTGGTTTAAATATATATTGGGAGTGTATATTTGTATGTGCAATATATATTTATTTAAGTATTAATATAGACTTGTGCATTCATGAATGTGATAGAACTTTATCTAAGTAGCTTATAGACTTAGATGTTAAAATACATTATGCATGAGTTGTTCTTATTTTACTAAAGTAGGATTCATCTTATAATTGTAGTCAAACATGGATAAAAGTTGGATGACAATGGGTAAGACACCCGATGGCAGATTAAGTCATCCATATATTAAAGGGGTCAATGCATTTATTAATTCTGCAAGAGCGGTTTTAGACTTGAGTGGTAATATTCCAAAAGAATATTCTTAATTTTTTGAGGAGCAAGGGTTATGATGACGGTTTTAACTATGGGGGTGGTTCATCTTCAAGTTAAATCACTTATAGGTAACACTTCATTTTTTATGTATCATTTGAAACTAATTGTTATAAATTTTTTTATAACATAGTTAATGTTTTTACTTTACGATTTTAATGTAATAGTGTTTTTATATTTGTGCAGATTTCTTATTGGTGGCTTTAGGGGATTACTTTTAGCATTATTTGAAGACATATGAGGACATCTTTTGGCTTTAGGGGGTTCTAATTATATTATGTTACATTTCTTGTATTGTTATAGAACATTTTAAGTTATTGTATGTGTTGCAAACAATTATTGTATGGAAGGAGTTTGAATTTGATACTTGTTTTAATTTTAACTTGTGGAATGTATGGATCGATTTTTTATAAATGTGTTGTTGAAATAAATGTGTTAATCAAATGTGAGGTTTTAATAATGTAATGATAGGTTACAGGTTAATATCAACGTCATGAAAATAATAAAAACAGAAAATATGTTTTAGTGACGAATTTTTTGTCACAAATATGGCAACAAAAAATTGTTTTAGTGACGAAATATTTCGTCACTAAATGCAGTGGAATTTTGTAAGAAATGGTTTTAGTGACGAAAATGTTTGTCACTATATGTGCATGGATTTTCTTAAAAATAGTTTTAGTGACGAATATTTTCGTCACTATATATACCCAAAAATAGTTTTAGTGACGAAATTTTTCGTCACTAAATATGATTTAATAAACTGAAATGGTTTTAGTGACGAAATATTTTCGTCACTAAATACTGTTTTTAGCGAGGAAAACATTTAGCGATGAAACATTTTCATCGCTAAAAGTTTTTTTTTTTAAACCAAATTGGACTTTTAGTGACGAAATTTTTTGTCGCTAAAAGTCGCCAGGACTTTTAGTGACGGGGCTACAGCGACGAAACGAATTTTGTCACTAAAAGTCCAATTTCGTCAATAAAAGTTCTTAGTGACAAAAAACTAGACTTTTAGTGACGAAAATTTTCGTCACTAAAAATACATTTTCTTGTAGTGTATTCTGAGTAAGAGAATTGAGACCGGTCCAACTGCAACTCAATTTGGTCTGACTTGTGCGCAAATATTGAGTCCAAGTCCAAGGGAAGACGCAGCAAAGTGGGCTTATCCTTTGTTTCTGCCGCAGAAGACTTTTCTCCAGTTTCTGCCGCAAGATTGACGTTTTTGCTGCAGAAGGAACTTTTTTCCAATTTCTACCGCAGGATTGACTTTTCTGCTGTGCAGCAAGACTTTTTGCCATGTAGTAAAACCCTCTGCCGTGCAGTAAAACTTTCTGCTATGTAGTGAAGCTGTCTGCTGTGCAATAAAGCTTTCTATTGTGCAGTAAAACTTCTTGCCGTAAAGCCTTCTGCTGTGTAATAAAACTGTCTGTTGTGCTTTAAAGTTGTCGGCTGTGCTTTAAAGCTGTCTGATGTGCTTTAAAGTCTTATGCTGTGTGTTGAGGGTCATTTCTTCCAAAAAGACAAGGGTAGACCGACCCAACGACGCGGGCAGCAGACTAAGTGAGAAAACCATTAGGCCCAGGTGGCAGGAACAATGGATTACAGGCCTATCAATACAAATGAATGGGTTTTGAGGAAGTAAGTGGGCCTAAAAGGCCCGGAAAGAGAGAAAATGGCACCCATGGGCAGTATGTGTTGTGAAATAGAGAGAATGGGCTGCGGCAGGCCCAAGGTAAAGTAAACAAAGAAAGTAGGGGATAATGGCAAGCCCATGAACCCCAAGGATGAGAATGAAGAAATTGGGCCGGGGAAGCCCAATTAAGTTAGTAAAAGCCCATGGGATGCGGAGCTAATAAACGGACCAAGGATGTCCAAAGAAATGGGCCGGAGAGGCCCAAGGGAAGAAGGGACATAAGAGCCCATGAGCAAGAACACCAGTGGCCACCATTGATTGGGTCACTGGGGGAAAGAATTGGAACGGCAGGCCTGAGAAAAGGCCCTGCAGGAAGAAGTCACTGCAGCAGGAAAGGCTAAATAATGCGGAAAGAAAGCAAAGGTAATTAAACGAATTGGGCTGAAAGGAAAACAAAGCCCAAACACTGAGTAAAAGCCCAGACCTTGAAGGAGCGGGAAATCAGAATAGCAACTCGTGAAAAAGCCGGAAATGGGCGGCAGGCGAGCAAAGTCTTCAGTCCACGGCAAATGCATGAACAGCAGGCAGGATTCAGACGTAAACACGCGCAAGGCCCAGGCATCGCCAGCCTGTACCCAGCCAATACAGGACATGGTGGGGTCATGGGTCAGAGGTAAGAGGGCACGGTTTGGAGGTGGGGAGAGAGGAAGGCCTGTTTTAAGGTTCCTGCTCAAACTCTTTTAGGGGATACGTCTTGCTGGGATGACATACCACCAAAAAGAGGCAACGCTGAGTTGGAACCAATAGGTGCATGCCACGAGGGATAGAGAGAGAAGAAACATCACCGCGGCAGGCAGGAATGCCGCGACAGACTAACGGACAAAAATGTCTGTACCTGTAACAGGGGAACCCACAGACGGAACAGTAATGTCGGCAAGTACTCCTAGACCAGACAAAAACGGTTGGAGGGTAGAATAGTAAAAAATCCACTCACGGCAGGCGCTATAAGAAGGGAGCCTCTGCCATGTACGAAAGGGGGGAGGGGTGGAAGGCAAGGTAATACTAAAAAAGAAAAAAAAAAAACTACTCTGTAACACACTTAGCAAAATAGGGGAAGCACAACACTAAAAAACGACCAAGGGTGGAAATCACTAAGAAAAACGAAAAGAAAGAAAACAAAGAGAGGAAAGATAGAAACAAAAAAGAGTGAGAGTTAGTGGCATGCACCGATAGGTTTCTTCCCTTCTCTCCCTCTCAAATCCCTGTTCTCTTCCATACTCATTTCGGGTATTGACCACTTGGGTCCACCTCCCTCAAACCCATTAACTTCACGGCAGGATTTCTTTTCCTCGGAGGTTAATCGCGCTGAGAAGAGGTGTTCTTCCTCTTTGGCTTTACTCCTGCGGACGAAACCAAACTTATTCCATGTCTATTGATTAATTTTATCACCATTCTCCTTTACTATTTATTTAAGGATTGTTAAGTATTATTATGGTTATGGATTACTTTATCATTTCCCATTAAAAGTGTTATCTGGTCATTCCAGAATGTATGTTTCTGTTCATCAATAATATTTGCCCGCCGTAAGCATTTTTCTGAAACAGCTCCGCTTGCCGCAAGCATTTTTTCTCTAAAAAAGCTCTGCTTGCCGTAAGCTTTTCTCTGTGTCAACTCAGCCTACGGTAAAGCACTCCCCCGGCAGACGAGGCATAGTTCGCGCACAAGCCAGGCCAAGTTGAGTTCCATTTGGTCCGGTCTCGACTCCTGCAACCCAGAACACTTGGGCCTACGATCACAAAAGGGCAGCCCAGTCCAACATAGCAAAAAAGGCCCCCACATTAAATTGGCGACTCCACTGGGGAGTTGAGAAATAGTCTAGGGACAAGAGCCCTTGCAAACAAATGCCTCCGAAATCCAGGACTACACGCAACATGAGTGCTGTACCTTCACAAGCAGAGTCCAGGCCCACAACGCTCCACCAACCCCAGCCTAATCAGGCAGAAGGTGCTAACGAGATGGGAGCTGGACCCCAACCTCCTCCGAGGATCCCCGCAGACAATGCCAACACCTTCATTAAAGTATTGCAGGCCTTGCAACACTCGCAACAGCAAATGATGGAAGAAATTCGTCAACTAAAGACGGACAGAACAAAGGAAAAAGGAAGCCAACATGATCCAGAGCATGGGGCGGAAGAGACACTGGTGGGTGGTGTCCCACAGAATACAGATCAACGCTTTATTACTATGGCAGAAGTGGCAGCTCTCCTGGAGCAAGAGAGAGCCAGAGGACCAAAGGAGAGATTCTACGCACGTAGACCCCCATACCCGCTAAGGGTGCTCAGTAAACCATACCCCAAGAGGTATGAACCGCGAGTATTCGCACAATATGACGGCAGGAAGGGAAGTGCTGTTGAGCACGTAAGCAAGTTCATTGATATGCTTGGCCCTTATGCCGCAGACGAGGACTTGTGTCTTCGAGAATTTTCCAAATCATTGTGTGACCGAGCTTATACCTGGTACATTGGCTTAAAGCTAGGGTCGATCCCAACATGGGATGATATGGT
The DNA here is from genome assembly GCA_032727855.1 of Quercus ilex subsp. ballota. Taxonomy (NCBI): domain Eukaryota; kingdom Viridiplantae; phylum Streptophyta; class Magnoliopsida; order Fagales; family Fagaceae; genus Quercus; species Quercus ilex. The sequence goes on from CM064911.1 coordinate 11,719,199, forward strand.
GGATGTATTTTGCACCAAGTACTTTCACGGAGAGGAAACGGTGACACTTGCAACATTGCAAGCAACTAAACAAAGGAATGGTGAGGACTTGATGGAGTACATCAAGAGATTTAGGGATATAGCACTCGACTGCTATGAGCATTGCGAGGAAAGGACGCTGGTGGAGATGTGCATGACGAATATGATCAGGGAATACAGGGCAGTCCTAAAAAACCTTGAAATCTCCCAGTTCGCGCAGCTGTTACAAAAGGGAAGAAAAACTGCCCAGTCCGTAAAGCCAAGCATGGACAAAAGAAGTGTCCCACAAGCCATGGCGGTATCCACCGGTGAGCGGAGGAGGAAGACCGACGGGAAAGAATACGATACTCCTCCGCCAATACCATGCACCGCAAAGGAGTTGGACGTACTGCTAGACAAATGGATAGCAGATGGCGTATTCAAACCTAACCAAGTTGCTAGGGAGCCCACCGAGGAAGAAAGGAGGGACCCGCATTTTTGTCGTTTACACAACTATGTCCAACATGCCACCGCAGAATGTTGGGCACTCCACAGACTAGTGCACCGCAGGATAAAAGAAGGAACTTTAGAGCTGGCCCAGCAGGAGGTCCAGAGAAACCCACTCTCGAATCACAAAGGGAAGGGTGTAGCGGCAGTAGTGATCTGTTCGGATCCAGGGGATGACGAACGAGAGAATCCGGCCTTGCCTGCCGCAGCAATTACCACTTTACAACAGAGCTCTAAATTCAAAAACTTATTTGATCAACTAGGCCTCACAACAAAAGAAAGAAGAGTAGCTACCGAGGCCCTAGTAAGCATTGCCTCCGGGGCAAGGGTGGAATGTTTATCAGCGGAAGTCCAAAATGACAGGGCTCTCTTTCAGGAGTCAACCGAAATCACCTTCAGTGATGAAGATATGGAAGTGGGGTATCCAGACCACTGGAGACCTCTCTATCTTGCGGCATCCATAAATCAAATCCCCATAAAAAGGGCTTTAATAGACACGGGCGCTTCCGTAAACCTCATCCCGTTGAGCACTTTGCAAGCTGCGGGGATTTCAGAAAGAAAGATCCAAGGGTGTCCAATGGAAGTAACAGGATTCGGTGGAAGAGGAGAGTACACCGCCGGCCATATCCAGTTGTGGTTAAAAGTGGGACCCATAGCTTCCCTAGCTCGGTTCCACGTGGTAAAAACGGAAGTTTCATACCACGTCCTTTTGGGACGACCATGGTTGCATAAACACAGATTAATTCCATCCACCTACCACCAATGTGTGAAAGGACGGATGAACGGCAGGATGATACGCATAGTAGCGAATCACTCACCATTTGAGCAGGCAGAAGCTCATTTGGTAGAAACCATGTTCTACGATCAATGGGCTCCACCCGGGGAAAATTCAGTGTCAAGGCCACAAGGTACCTTCGTGCCTAAATGGAGAGACATCCAGGATGATCCCGAGCCTGACCTAAGGGAATTACTAGGCAGAAAAAAGAAGAGGAAGGAAGCGCCAGCCGCGGACCCAGAGGATACACCCCACTGCGTCAGGATCCGAGGTCCTGACGGCAGGATTGTGTATAAATTATGAAGGGGCGCGGGGCCCACGAGTGAAACGCAAGAGGGCCCCACCCAGGAGTGGCAACACAAGAACTTGACGTGTTGCGTGGTTCAAGAAAAGTTAGAAGAAGAAAATAGTGAAAAAGAGAATGAGAAAGTTGCGACAGAAAAAGAAGTACAGATTACGGCAGAAGAAGAAATGGAAGAGGTTGACTTGGGGTCTGTTTCCCAGGGGCCAAGACCTATCCTGATTAGTGCAAGTTTGGCAGAAGCAGAAAAGGCAGAATTGATGTTGCTCTTGAAAGAATTTAAAGATGTCTTCACATGGGAATACAATGAAATGCCAGGGCTAGACCCTGCGCTAGTTGCACACACGTTGAATGTAGACCCAGAGGCCAGGCCAATAGCTCAGCCTACCAGGACATTCCACACGGAAATAGAAGGGCAAATAATCAAAGAAGTGCAGAAATTGCTTGTCGCGGGATTCATCAAACCTATCCAACACCCGCGATGGCTGTCCAACATCGTACCCGTGAAGAAGAAGAATGGCCAGATAAGATGTTGTGTAGACTTCAGGAATCTCAACAAGGCCTGTCCAAAGGATGAGTTTCCTTTGCCAAAAATGGACTTACTGATAGATTCTGCGGCAGGCAATGCCATGTTTTCGTTTATGGATGGGTTCAGCGGGTACAACCAAATTAGGATGGCACCAAGGGATGCAAAGAAAACCACTTTCAGAACACCCATGGGCAATTTTTATTACACTGTAATGCCTTTCGGGTTGAAAAATGCAGGTGCCACTTATCAGAGAGCAATGACGGCCATATTTCAAGACATGATGCATTGTGAACTGGAGGATTACGTAGACGACATAGTAGTAAAGTCAAGGAAAAGAGAAGAATACTTCAAAGTGTTGAGGAGGGTGTTGAGGAGGGTATTCGATAATTGATACATTGAAAGAGAAATTCCAAGAGGAACAGCGCGACAAAGACTGGCGGTTTCCCATAAAGGAAGCTTTGATGAATGAAGATGATGTCGCAGGACTGAAGGTGCTAAAAGACTACGCACTAGTAAATGGGGAGTTATACTGCAGGATGCCAGGTGGGGTCTTGGCCAGATGTGTAAGACCAGAAGAGGCCCAGAGAAAACTGAAAGAAGTACACAACAAAACTTGCGGATCCTGCGGAGAAGTCAGTCTTTACCGCAGGCTTCAAAGGGCAGGCTTTTATTGGCTAAACATGGGCAAAGATGCGGATCGAGCCCAAATTCAGTGTGGGGCTTGCCAACTTGCGGTAGACAGAGAGGAAAGTTACGTTGTGTCCGCCTGCGAAGACTGGAGAAGCCCATTTATCCAATACCTGACAGAAGGTATCCTGCCGCGAAAGCAGAGTGAAAAATATAAACTCAAGCGGCTGGCGACACGCTACTTCATGCACAACATGGTCCTCTTTAGAAAAGGGTATGATGGGGACCCCTTAAGGTGCCTGGGCCCTGAAGAAGCAGAGAAAATGGTGAAAGAAGTACACTCAGGAGAGTGTGGGGAACACCAGGGGAAGAAAAGACTTTACAGGTGCCTGCTGCAGATGGGTTACTACTGGCCTGCCATGAAGAAGGATACGGTAGAATTTGTAAAAAAGTGCCACAGTTGCCAAGTACATGCTAACTTAATTCACACCCATCCGCAGAATTTGCACAGCATGGTAACCCCATGGCCCTTCCACACTTGGGGGCTTGATTTGGTGGGACCGGTTAACCCGCCGTCACGAGGATATATATGGATATTGGTAGCTACGGAATATTTTACTAAATGGGCAGAGGCAGTGCCTCTTCGCAAAGCCACCGGAGGAGCAGTGGCAAATTTCATCAAGGAGAACATAATTGTAAGGTTCGGGGTACCCCACAGAATCATCAGTGACAATGGCACACCTTTTGTCAACAGTGAAGTAAGGAGGATGTTAGAATTCTATCAAGTTAAGCATCACCGGTCATCACCTTACTACCCTCAAGGGAATGGGCAGGCGGAAGCAACAAATAAAACCCTTATAAAAATTATAAGTAAAATGAGTCAGGAGTACACGGGAGGATGGGCAATGCACCTGCCAGACGCCCTTTGGGCTTACAGAAAATCGCCTAAGTCAGCCACAGGTTTTTTACCTTTTTCCTTAGTCTACGGGACTGAAGTGGTGAGTCCAGCAGAGGTAATGACCCCGTCTCTGAGAGTCATGAAAATGCAAGAAAAGGGAGGAGAGGAAGAAGAGGTCTTTGCGGCAGAAAGGTGTGAAGACCTGGAGGGACTTGACGAAAAAAGAGAACAAGCCCAGGAATGCAGCCGTAGATATCGGCAAAAGATGACTGAAACTTACGGCAGGATGACTAGAGAGAGAGTGTTCGTGGGAGGACAGCTTGTTTTGAAAGTAGCAGACTATGTTAGAAGAGGCCTGGCAGGACCATCCAAATTTGCACCAAAGTGGGAAGGGCCCCTTGTGATAAGGGAAGCACACCCAAGTGGGTACTACCGTCTGACTCAGATGGATGGCAAAGATTTAATGGATCTGATCAACGGGAAATGGCTGAAGCAGTATTATGCCTGAGGAGGAAACTTACATGATTGCCTTTTTTCCTTCCTTTGTTTTATTTCCCTTATGTTTCCTTTTTACCCTATCATTTTTCAAGTGACTATGTCACAACATGAAATTGTAATTTTGCTTTTGGCAGGATGTAATGAAAAGCATCAAGTATTATCATCATATGTCATAGCAAAATGTAAAGTGTAGCGTCACAAAGATAAGTTACAAACCCAGGTCATGGCAAACTAGCCAAATAAGTGCTACAACAAAAATATAATGTAATAAATAGAGTCATAAGCTAAAGGAAACAACGAAACAAGGAAGAAACAGCATCAACAAAGCCCGGAAATAAGAGACTGATCTCCAAAATGATCGGATCCACCAACACTAGAAAGAAGACGCTCACGATGGCCCTCCAAGTCTGCCACCTCCTTTCTCAAGATCTCAAGGCGCGAGTCAATAGCATAAACAGTGGGTCGCACTCTCCTTGTGAAAACAGCCCGAGCAATCTCTCGAAGGTAATCCAAAAGTGAACTCCACGGCAAAGCCTACGCTGACAAGCTCCTGCACCGCAGCCCTCCACTGCAAAATCCTCTCGGTAGAGACAGTGTCAACAAAGCTATGCTCTATGTCATTCAGCACACTCCCCAACATCTTCAAAAAATGCTCTCTAACAGAACGACCGAGTCTAAAGCCCTGCATGAAGTCCCCGCAGTTGTCATAGATCATCACCAGATGAGAAGCACAGTCCTTCGGGACTCTAAAGCCATGAAAGTCCACATAAAGAGGGCCGGAGCCCCAGAAAGCTGCAGGATCAAGGTCATTGACCTCAGGCTGGTTAAAACAGGTGAAGAAGGCAGCAGCCTCATCCTCGGGACCTGGAAGGGTGGTAGAACTACTACCCGCTTCAAACTGGAATGGGGCTATAGGAAGAGATCCTACCAAGGAAAAACACAAAGCATGAGATGAGGAATTAAAAAGGGAAAAGGGGAAAGGAGCAAACCCACGGGGAGCAAATAATAATATAAAAAAAAAATAGACAAGGAAGAAAAGAAGCTTACCAGAACCAACATCAATGGGGGCTGTGGGGAGAACTTAAGCAGGCACAGAATGGACGGCGGAAACTGACGCTGTAAAAATGGCAGAAGCTGGTGCAGAGAATACAACAGGAATGGGTGATGGGGGCGTGGCAGGATTAACTACCGCAGGCGTCCCTACGCTGACCGCGATGCCTAGCCCTTCAAAAGTCTCTGTGCATAAAAGAAAATAGACATGCAAATGAAAAAAAAAGAAAGAAGAGTGGGCCTAGTGAATAAAGAAGGAAAAGCAAATCCAACAAAAGAAAAAAAGGGGGAGTGGGGACATACCCATAAATCTAGCCTCGGGTGGAGCATCCTCTTCCTCCTCGGACTCAGAAATCCTCCTCGGCAGGACGGGATCACTATCAATATCTTCAAGAGTATCCTCGGACTCCTCGGAAGACAGATCAACATCGGGTCCTCGAGTGGCCGAGCTGGGAATGGAAGAAGGGGTGATTACTAAGGAAGAACCATCCTTCGCGGCCTGAGACAGAGTCGCAAAAGGATCACTGGTAGAGAGGACGAGAGGAGCAACGGGTGAAACAGCCTCGGTCTGAGTTATGGCAGGAGGAGCAAATCCCTGTGGAGAAATAGGCATCTCGGCTGAAGAGGGAGTGGCCTTGCTAACCCCCTCAGTATGAGTACCTTCTCTGGGTACCAGTTCGGTAGGAGGGCTAGGAGTTTCGGCAGGAATCCCAGGTGCAGCAGCTGGAACAATGGACATCTGGGAAGCTTCACCAACCCCGTCAAAGGAATCTGCCACGGGTGTGCCCATGGAGGCGGGCAGCTCCTCGGCTGAAGGGCGATAGATGGAAAGGGGCTCGGGCTGACCCTGGAAAGCAAAAGAAAGAGAAATGCATATATACACATGTGGTAAAGAATAAGGGAACCTACGGCTTATCCAAACAAGTGAAGGCACGTGGCAGATGAAATATATGTAAAAAAAAAATAATAATAATAAAGAAGAGGAAAGAAGGAAATAGAGGAGATTACCTCAAATTCAGGCTCGTCAAGGTCAATGGGATGAGCAGATGACGTGTCTTCCTTATGCTTAGACTGCAAAGAGAGACAAGAGGCAGTATTAAGGAAAGGAATCAGTAGGCGTGACATGGGCTCACCGCAGGCAAGTTAAAATCAAGACACAAAAGACAAAATGTATGTAACATTCCCTTGGCTTAGCAGCAGGCATGGGATGAGGGGTTGTTTTCCTCTTGCTACCCCATGTCCTGCTAGAAAGAGGAGCATCCGTGGGTGGCTGTGGGGTAGCAGGCTTGGGCTTGCTTGCAGACTTGTGCTTGGCAGGAGTTTTCTTAGTTGGTGTAGGAATGTTGATTACCTTAACTTTTTTCTCCCAACCAGGGGGAAAATCGCCTGCGAGCCAACACCATCCCTTTTTCTTCTCGTCCTACTCAAAGACAGCAGAGCGGCTCTGTTTCTCAATATAATCTAAAACTGACTTGGAAGGCAAGAGCAACCGAGGGTTGGGAGATACTAACATACTTAGCCCCTCAGGTAATGACCAAGAGAATACCGCTTTTCTCACTCCCACTGGAAATTATCACTATAAGGTAATGCCCTTTGGCTTAAAGAATGCAGGGTCCACTTACCAGAGAATGATGACGAAGATGTTTGAACCGCAATTGGGTAAAAGCATTGAGGTCTACATCGACGATATGGTCGTAAAGAGCAAAGTAGTGGCCGAGCATGTGACAGACCTTACCAATATATTTGAGATTTTAAGAAGGCACAAATTGCGTCTGAACGCATGCAAGTGCTCGTTTGGGGTAAGTTCAGGGAAGTTCTTGGGTTACATGGTGACTCATCGGGGAATTGAGGTGAACCCTGATCAAATCAGGGCCATAACTAGCTTGCAAGCGCCTCGGAATCCCAAGGAAGTCCAGAGGTTGACTGGGATGACCGCCGCATTGAACAGATTCATATCCAGATCGGTTGACAGGTGCATGCCTTTTTTCCTGCTGCTCCACAAGTGGAAGAGATTCGAATGGACTGAGGAGTGCGCCCTAGCATTTCAGCAGCTGAAGGAGTATTTGTCTCGGCCGCCCGTCATGTCTAGCCCTGAGGTGGATGAAGTTCTTTTTTCCTACCTGGCGATCACCACTTACGCGATTAGTTTTGTTCTGATACGAGTGGACAATGGAGTACAGCGGCCAGTCTACTACGTGAGCAAGTCGCTTCATGAGGTCGAAGTATGTTACCTGCCTTTGGAAAAGGCTATTTTGGCAGTGGTCCACGCTACGAGGAAGCTTCCCCATTACTTTCAGGCACATACTGTGGTCGTCTTAACTCAGTATCCAATCAAAGCAGCACTTCGGAGTGCAGACTATACTGGCAGGGTTGCCAAGTGGGGCACAATTCTAGGGGCCTTTGACGTTAAATACATGCCTCGTACCTCTGTGAAGGGTTAAGTGCTCGCCGACCTGGTAGCCGAATTCGCTGAAGGCTCTGAAGAAATAGAGGCAAACCCAAGTGGCATGGATGAAAAATCAATTGGCCTTATCTCCGCGCAACCTATTTCATCCTGGAAGGTGTATGTGGATAGGGCGGCAAATCAGCGAGGGTCGGGAGTAGGAATTGTACTAATATCCCCTGAGAAGATCATTATAGAGAAATCTCTAAGATTGAGATTCTCGGCTACTAATAACGAGGCGGAGTATGAAGCTTTGTTAATGGGAATGATAATGGTCCAAAAGCTCGGTGCAAAGGTAGTGGAAGTATTCTCAGATTCGGGGCTGGTCGTGGGCCAGGTCAGAGGGGAGCTAGAAGCTCGAGACATAAGAATGCAGGGATACTTGAGCCAGGTTAGGCGTCTGCAAGTTAACTTTGAATTTTTTGAGATAACCCATGTCCCTAGGAGTGGAAATGCCCATGCGGACTCTTTGGCCACCCTTGCCACGTCCTCGGCTCAAAACCTACCTCGGATGATAATGGTTGAGGATTTGAGCACACCTACCTCAGTAACGACGGACACGCTTCAGGTCAACCAAGTCAGCTCGACACGTAGCTGGATGGATCCTATAATATTATTCCTTGAGAAGGATATACTGCCCGAGGACAAACCAGAGGCAGAGAAGATAAGGAGAAAGGCTCCTCGTTTTTTGCTGTCCGAGGATAAGAAGTTGTACAAACGCTCCTACTCCGGGCCATATTTGCTTTGTGTACGCCCTGAAGCATCGGAGGATCTTTTAGAAGAGTTGCATGAGGGAATTTATGGTAGTCATACAGGAGGAAGGTCTTTGTCTCACCGGGCAATCACACAGGGGTACTGGCGGCCAGGCATGCAGAAGGAAGCCCAGGAATACGTGAGGAAATGTGACCAGTGCTAGAGGTTTGCGCCAAATATTCACCAACCAGGAGGAGTCCTCAATCCTCTTTCTAGTCCTTGGCCTTTCGCTCAGTGGGGTTTGGACATCGTTGGCCCTTTCCCTAGGGCAGTAGGAAATAAGAAGTACCTGCTAGTCGGCACGGATTATTTCACGAAATGGGTAGAAGCTGAGCCTCTGGCTAATATCAGGGACGTGGATGTCAAAAGGTTTATCTTGAGGAATATTATTACCCATTTCGGAGTTCCTCAAGCTCTCATCTCGGACAACGGTCTGCAGTTTGATAGCAAAGCTTTTAGAAAGTACTGTTTCGACCTGTGTATAAAGAACAGATACTCCACCCCTGCCTATCCACAGGGGAATGGACAGGCCGAGGCTGTCAACAAGGTCATAGTGGGTGGACTTAAGAAAAGGCTGGATGATGCAAAGGGCAGATGGGTAGAGGAACTTCCACATGTCCTCTGGGCGTATAGAACGACGCCCCGACGATCGACGGGGGAGACCCCGTTTTCAATGACGTACGGAGCTGAGGCCGTGATCCCTGTTGAAACGGGCTTTCCAACCCTGAGGACCAGCACCTTCACCTCGGATGGAAATGATGAGCTGTTAAGGAAAAGTCTAGATTTGATAGACGAGCGGCGAGAGAAGGCGATGGTCCAATTGGCATACTACCAGCACAAGCTGAAACAGGGTTATGACGCGAATGTCAAACTAAGGCCGCTGGCTCCAGGAGATCTGGTTTTGAGGAAGGTCTTGGGAAATACTAAAAACCCAGCCTGGGGAAAGTTAGGGCCTAATTGGGAGGGGCCATACCGTATTACATCCGTAGCGGGGATAGGGGCTTATTACTTAGAAGACTTAGATGAAAAAATTGTACCCCATCCCTGGAATGTAAGCAATCTGAAGAGGTACTATTATTAACAAATTATATTTCATCTTTCTTTATGGTTTATCTTACTTCTGCAATATATGTTTCTGAAATCAATGGAAGTATTAAACAGAAGCTAAGTCATGTCAGGTCCTCGGACCACAACTTAGTGGAAATTAATGCACTATCAATGGAAGTATTAAACAGAAACTAAGTCATGTCAGGTCCTCGGACCACAACTTAATGGAAATTAATGCACTATCAATGGAAGTATTAAACAGAAACTAAGTCATGTCAGGTCCTCGGACCACAACTTAGTGGAAATTAATGCACTATCAATGGAAGTATTAAACAGAAACTAAGTCACGTCAGGTCCTCGGACCACAACTTAGTGGAAATTAATGCACTATGACTTCAGTTGAAGTACTCCGCAAAGGCTAAGGGACTACGAATTGTTTAGACAACCGACTTAACCGAAATCGGTACATTGTAAAAGGAATTCATGCAACTGGAAATATATATATCAAAGTGAATGCCATGAGCATCACTTAAAGCATTTCAAGGTGTTCAATACCTCTCTGGGTGAAATGTAAGAACGCTATCTTGGGTGTGGATATCTTTTATAATTGAATTTACAGTAAGCCTCAGTAGGGCTGAGGATGTCACTACTATAGTCTGCTTTGGGTTCCCAATGAGAGCATATAAAGTTAAGTCTTTCCTTTATGATATTAACCTTCATTCTTTTATAGTCTGAGATCATGTAAAAGGAAAAATTAATGAGGAACATCCACGCAAGAAATTATACAAGTAATAGACGAAACCCAAATATTTCTTATAAATTAAAAAAAAAAAAAAATACACATTGCAACTAAAAATGTCCTCAAATGAATGGAAAGGGAAACTAAAGAGAATCTGATCACAATTAGCTATTTGTTTAATTTTATTTGGAGTTGACGTTGAGGGGCTTTGCCAGCTGCCTCAAGAGGAATCTCTTTCTCCTGCTCCTTAGGAGTCTCTCAAACAGGTAAAGTAGTTGAAGCCAGGGCTTGTTCAAAACTTTGAGAAGCTACTCCATCCTTGGGCCCTTCTGTTCCTTTATCTGAGGACAGGTCATTCGCCCCTCCAGGCACTTCAAGTTGCTCCTGCTGATCAACTGAGGGAGGAGCCTGGGTTTGAGCTTCTTTGGTTGATTCAGCAGCAGTAGAAGATGCCTCTCCTTGTTGATTAGAAGGACTAGGGGCTCGAATAGCTGGGGGAAGATAAACATTCTCAGGCCTTCTCAGCTCTGATGAAGGTTCAACCCCAGCTCGGTTAAGAGCTTCCTGCCAGGTCAAAGCGCAGTATTCTCGGCATACAACGGGCACCTCAGCCCGGAAACTATCCTCTGTTTCAGCAACGCCCACATCATAGCCATGTTGCTCGGCTGCGTCCCTTTCTTTTTCAGCTTCAGCCTTTGCTTTTTCAACATCAGCCTTGGCCTTTTCAGCTTGATCTCTAAGTCCATGGGCTTCCTCCAGTTGTTTTTGCAGAGTTAGTATTTGCTCCTGGAAGGTCGCCAGCTGGGCATTAGCATCGCGCAAGAGCTTCCTTTGGTCTTCGGCTTGCCTTTGGACTCCTTCCAAAGCTGAGTCAGCGCTTTTCTGAGCATTTACCTCATCGGATAACTTTTTCTTCAACTGCGCAATGTTTTGTTCAGAAGCATTGAGTGTTTGCACAGCTGCTATCTTCTTCTTCCTTTCAGTATCAATCTGTTGGTAGCAGGAATTGGTTATCTCCTCCAGCCTGAAAGTGGCTTGAACGGCCTGAAAGAAAAGAGGTTAGAAAGACACCACGGGGAATTATGCACGTAATATCTATGATATAAAAAAAAAAAAAAAAAAACAAACAACAACAACAACAACAATAATAATGCAACAATGAAGGCGTTATACCATGCCCAAGTATCTCTTGGCATTCTGGAAGACCTCATTACTCTTAATAGTCCTCAGCTCGGCCATATCCTTGGGAAGAAGAAGTGTTTCCTCTAAAGTCGAAGCGACGCGGCACCCAAGTCCATCATTAAAGTTCCTGATTGAGGCATCCTCCCTCAGGGGTTCTCCGCCAAGCATGGGAGCAGGAAGTCAGGCCTCAGGTTCCGAGGACTGAATAGTTGTCTTGTCGGCCGCTCGTTGAGTCCCGTGGCTAACTTTTTGCTGCTTTGCAGCTCTTTGGTCCTCATTTGCACGGGTCATACGAGACCTCCCAGCGTCCACCACTTCTTTGTCCTTTGGCTCTCTCCTCCTCTTCGGGTCGCTGGGTTCGGTCACGGGTGGCTGAGGTAGCCGAGGATGGGGAGGAGGAGGAGGTGGGAGATTGGGTTGAACCGGCTTCTCCACCACCACCCTGTCAGGCTGGCCTTCGATTACATCCTTCAAGCTCCTCTGACTTTTCCGTTGGATGCCCATTTCTTCAGAAGTCACCTCGGGAGATTGAGGCTGGTTGAAAACGTCAAACTCGTCTGCAGAATCTGACGGTTCTACAACTCCTCTTGGGGTTTCTTCTTCTTCTTCTTCTTCTTCTTCCTCTTCGTCCTCTTCCCTCACTTCCTGAGGAACAGAGCGTGACGATGAAGCACCCGTGGAGAGAAGGGCCTTGGGCAGTGGCTCAGTGAAGGGAACACCCTCAGGAATTGGAACGCCTTCAGGAACAATGAATCCCTCAAAGGCTACACTGATACGGCGGAGCCGAGGATCTTTCGCCTTTATTACGCACTTGGGAGCTTGAAAGGCTGTGGAGATTGGTTTGTACTTGAGGATTAAATGTGCTGCTCTCAATTGGCCGTCAGATGGATTCACATACACCTCGGAGCGCAGAATTCTGTCTAAGCTCTCCCTGTTAGTCAATCTGATATGAGGCTTAGTAGCGCGTTTGTCCGCAAAATCATTAAAACGTGGAGAGAAAACCATATTAGAGATAAAAGTAACTTGAGTTAAAAGTATAATCTAGTTTATAAGGGCGTATGTCCTAGGAGCCCCACCTGGTTGTCCCTCCTCAATCGGACAGGGCAAACCATCATGCCATTCCCTGGAGAAAATGATGAAATTATCTTTCAAACCCTTGTTTGATGTAGGGAGGCATTGGATCAATCTTATTTCAGGGAACCTGGACTTAAGGTAATATTCCTGCCCCTTCAAATGATTGAGATTATACACCCAGTTCACATCGTGATGGGTTAGACCTAGATTATACTTGGCGTTTAGAGCCTCTATACTCCCAAGCACCCTGAACATATTCGAAGCGCACTGTGTCGGAGATAATCTAAAGAACCTGAGGTAACTTCTAGTTAAACTACCCATCGGGATAGTCATCCCTCCCTCTAGAAAGGCGATTATAGGGATGACCACTTCTCCTATTCTTCTCTCGTGTAACCACGTTTTTGTGGAGGCATACCTCATACCCACTGTTGGGGGAATCCTATACTTGGCTCTAAATGCTTCTATTTGTTCCTCGGAATCAAAAATATACTTAAATCTACCCATTTCCTAACAGTTGTAAAGAAAAACTGACGAAGAGGATGGAAAGCTGAGGAGGGTTAAGGAAACTTATAGGTTTGGAAAATGAGCTCCTCGGACAGGCCCCTAGTATTTATGAGAGCGTGGACCGGTGAGATAGAGAGACAGGTTCAAAGAACACGCGCTGAGACGGTGTGATTTATGTAACTGAAGAGAGTTTTGATTTGAAGGGCCTTTTATAAGGGTACAGAAATTGGGAGCGGGAAAAATCCCGCCCATAAATGCGAAGAATCCTCCACAGTCAGATTTGCATCATGACATTGCACGTGGGGGACAGGGAAGCCGTCATCATTTAATAATGGCGTGTTCCCGACGTCGAAACGTCAGGAGCGTGCCTTGGGCAGATAGAAAGACGTTCTGAAGGCAGGGAAAATCTACGAAATAATTGAGGGCTAGATGTCAAAATCTCCCTTTTTTCCGAGATGACAAAAAGCGAGATTTTGAGGGGCTATTGTGGGGCCTGTTATCTAAAAAGATACTGGAATCGTCAGAAATGGGCTTGGGGTCCAATGGCCCTGTCCGAGGACAGTCACATGTCCGAGGATGAAGTTCACCTCGGATATTCTACCCCGAGGTGGATGTAACTATCATCTTCGTCCAGGTTAACCCGCAAGGTTGTGTTAGAACTGGAGGACGAACATTGGCCTAAGGAGATGTCGGTAAAGATAACAAATATCTTCCAAGGCCACTACCTCCGCATTAAATGCGTTCCAACTAACTCTCTAGCCGCATTAATATGGAGGTGATACCTGAACAGTAACCAAGCAACTTTATGGTCATTGAGCAAAGATTCCGGTAAGTGCTGGATGGGACAGAAAGGAATTCTCAGGATAAGGACTACACGTGTACGGTGGAAATGGAGGAAAGAGTAAGGAACATAGTATATAACATGGAATCAGGTGACATTAGAGGGGACTTTTGGAGGGGGGAAAAAGAAAAAAGAGAAACAAAAAGATAGAGTTCACAGAAAAGCCTATTGAAACCTGGCCGAGGAGAACCCTGATCATAAAAACGGCTCAAAGTGTCTTTTATTTATGATAACTGTAACCTTTCCTTTCAAGTAGACACAGTTCTTGTACCCACGCTCTAAAAATTTATTGTTTGGGCTTGTTGGGCTAAAAACCCATTCATATTCGGGGTCCAATCCATTTTGAGTCCTTACAGTTTCAAAACAGGAGTATTTTGCTGTATAATTTGTAAATTAGGGGCAAATGTCCATTTTCCCCTACTTAGAGCATTCTTATTGAGGGTTTTAAATACTAAAAGATGCTTTTTTTTAGCATTTTTGACCCAAAAGTTTGCTCCATTAAGAGTTACAAATGCCAAAAATTTTGGCATTGATGAACAGTGCGGTTTCATATTTGAAACTGCACTGTTCACCAAATGGTAAAATGTAAATTATTTTTTTATTCAATTGGGGCCCACTTTTTTATTCAATTGAGAAAGAGAGAGACAAAGGAGAGAGAAGGAAAAATAAAAAATGATAAAGAAAGAATATTTAAATGGAATGTTAAAAAAAATAGAAGTTTTGATAGAGGAGATGTTGTAAAGTGGGGTGTTATATGTTATAAAATTGGAATTTGAGATAGTAAATGCTAAATTTTTTGCAATCCTTGATAAGAATGCTCTTACTACTACTACATTTTTCACTCTCCCATTGAATAACCCTTTGAAAGTTAAAAGTTTTCTATACGTCATAACAGGTGGTAACGGTTAGTAGAGTTTTCTAACTTTATTATAAAATTATATATATTTTAATGAATTTTCAATGCAAGCTTTTTTTTTTTGGAGAAAGATTTTCAATATAAACTTGTATGCTAAAATTATATTAGATTTTTTATATGGTAAATAAAAATGCTTGTAGGGACTCAATTTTGGAAAGGCCCTCTAAAATCAGAAGGAAAATGATCCAATAAGCCCCAAACAATACATTTTTAGAGAGTGGGTTGAAGAAATTGGCCCTTGCAGACGAACGGAGCCCAAATGATGGATTCACCACCGTTGAAGGCCGGAGCATCCAAGTTCCACTTTAATGCTGCTCCTCGGCACTAATCCGAGGAGGTTGATATTTGTCCCTCTTCTTTTCTTTTCTCCTTTTTCTCTTTTTCTTTCTTTTCTTCCCCTTCCCTCTTTTAACTGTTCTGTTGGTTCCTCTTATATAGTCCTCCTCCTTCCATCTCTTTCTTCCATCTGTTGATCATTCATGCGCTTTCCCTCTGACCGTCCGTCCCATCAGCTGCATTATTAGTACTCAAGTGATTTGCAATAACCAAGGTTGCCCTGTTCAAGAGTCACATCTCCAGTAGTGCGGCCAGAGGGTTAGGTGAGCGCATTTAATGTGGAGGTGACAATCTGTCCTAGGCCTGTTCCTCCACCTGGAGTCAGTCTCGGTCCACCGAGGACAGGGTTATCCTCGGCGGGGATTTCTAAAGCTTAGGCCTTCATACATCGTCCTCAGACGATCCTTCTTCCTCGGCATGGGCCCTAAGCCGGATGTAAAGTGGGCTGAGGTCACCAGGCCCACAGGCCCCACAATAGCCCCTCAAAATCCTGCTGTCCTTATCCTCGGACGGGGAGAAGGATTTTGATATCCCCGGGCCCTCTACATAATTCACCAACCTCAGTCCACGTCAGCGTTGGAGTCTTTTCGCCTGCCCAATGTACGTTTCTGGTGCTTCGAGGCTCAGTGCGCGTTCGCATTAAATTTTGGCGGCTCCACGTTTCCCACTTCCAACGGTGTGATGGTGATCACTTGGCGGGGATTTCCTGCTTTTATGGGCGGGAAGTTACGCCTGGTTAACTTTAATTGGGGATATAAATATTCGTTTGAACCGCTTGGCCTCCTCATTTGTGCACTTACAAACTTCGGTGCATATACTCTGAATTTGGTCCAATTGCCACACTGACAAGTGCCCCTTTCCAGTGTAAAAAGCTTGCCCGAGGAGAATCTTCCCATTTCTGTAAGTCTTCTTCTCTCTGTAGCACAAAATTTTCTTTGGTTCCTCTCTCTCCTTCCCTCTCTTAGGTCCTTTAGTCATTGCTAGGAATGGGTAAATTTAAGAAGTTAGTTGAGTTTGAAGAGATGATGGAGAAGTTCATTGCTGATTATGGGATACCCCGTAATGTGGGCTTGAAGTATTGTGAGGAGGGAGAGTGGTATATTAAGAGGAACGAGGGTGAAGTTGTGATTCCCATAGTCGCCTTCGTAGAGGGAGGCATGAGAATCCCTATGGGGCCAGTGACGAGCGGTTACTTTAGGCATTTTCGGCTGGCTCCTACCCAGTGCGCCGTTAATGTATTTAGGATGTTAGGGTGTGTAGACGCCTTGAATGAGAAGATGGGGTTGAGGTTAACCCACCATGATGTAAATTGGTGCTACAATCCTTAGCACCTGAAGGGTAAGTCGTATTATATGAAGACGAGGGATGATAGGGTCCGGCTTATCCAGTGCTTCCCCGATTTTAGTAAGGGGTTGACTCAAGATTTTCTCATTGTGTCGGGGGAATGGCATGACGGTCTCCACTGCCCAACAGTAGAGGGAGAGCCAGGTAGGGTATCCGAAGTAGGAGGCCGTCCAGATTCCTTTATTTTTTCTTTGTCGTATATCTTCTTTGGTTGATTGATCATAGGAGTTTTGTTTATCTTTTTGCAGATCCGCACGCCTTGGCGCTTCATTTTCATCTGGTTAATCAGGAGGATTTGGAAACCGTTCTTAGGGCGGAGCTTTTTCTGAACAAGGCCGATAACCAGATTAAAGCCGCCCACAAGATCCTCGGATGCAATCCAGCCCAGAAGTCGTTCCTGGTCCCACAGCATGTTATTAGGGCTCGTGATCCTCGGCTTAGACAAATCACTGTGGTAGAGGACGGTTTTGCGTTTTTCGAAGGATCTTCTATTCCGGAAGGCACTCCGTTGGCAGGCTTTTCCTCGTCCCATAAAGCGGCAGAGACCGAGGAAGGGAGCTCGGAGGAAGGAGAAGAAGTGGTCGAACTAAGCTCGTCTGAGGACGAATTCAGTGTATTTAACCGAGCTGATCAACTCGAAGATCCCTCCGGTGATCTAGGGGACCCGTACTTATCCGAAGCCGATCTTCAGCCCCCGAGGGTTGGTACCCAAGCTGAGATGGGTCCTAAGAGACAGCCCCAAATCAGCCTTCTTGACTTACTTGAGGGCAAGTCTGGGAAAGGTGCACCGAAGGAGTCACAACCCCAGCATCCTCTACCTAGATCTTAGCCTTCGCCTGCGCAGACCAGGTCTTCATATATCTCCCCAATCTCGGACTCTCGACTTGAGTCCCCCGAGCCAAAAAGGAAGAGGCCTTCCAAGAGCAAAGACCTAGTGGATGGGGACAGATCACACCCTTCTCCAGAGGAGGATGAAGCCCGACGACCTTCTAAACAACTGAGGCTGGGTGGTCAGCGAAAAGGGAAAGAAATCGTTCAACAGTCCGAGCCCCAAGCCTGGCTGCCTGCTGCCATGCTCCATGGAAAACCTTTGATGGATGACGCTACTATCCGGGATTTCCAAGGAGGTGAGGGGGCTCGTGTAGCTGATGCCCTGGAGAGGTCCCTTCTCCTTCCCATTGACATGGCTAAGCTTAGAAGCATGAGGGGGCCAGAGGTTGCCAGCATCCTCAAGAGATACCTGGGCATGGTAGGACCTCTAGTACTTGTTTATTTCGTTTGAATTTTATTGTCTAGCACCTCCCCTCCCTTTTACGGCGTATCTGTTTTGGTTGGCAGGCTATCCAGGCTGTTTTCAGGCTGGATGAGGAAGTCTACGGCCAGAGTAATGCTCTGGCGAAGAAGCGCGACAAGTTCTTGAAGGCTGCAAGTACCTTTAAGAGATCTGAGGCAGATCTCAAGAAGGCGATTGAAAATCTGGAGGAGATGACAAAGGTTAGAGATAGTGCGGCCTCTGACCTAGCTGTGGCTACGAAGCAAGCCGAGGATCAGACAAAGCGCTTGCAGGATGTCGAGGGCCAATTGCAGGCTACCAAAGAGGACGTCGTCGACCTGAAGAAAAAGTTGGCCGAGGCGGTCAGGGCAAAGGGTATTGTCGAGTATGCTAGGGACGAGGCCGTGAGGGCCAAAGAAATGGCTGTGTTTGCGAGAATAGACGCTGAGCATTCTGTAGAACAGGCGGAGGAGGAGGCCTTTGCTGAGGGGGTGGCCAAGACTGAAGCTACCTTCAAGGCTCAAGTCCCTGAAGTGTGCAAGCGCTTTTGTTCCCAGACTTGGAATGAAGCCCTCAACCAAGCGGGAGTTGATGCCTCGTCTGACCTTAGGAGGGCAGCGAGAGTATATTACCCCCTGCAATTCGCGAGGTTGTCCCCATTACTTCCGAGGAAGAGTCTGCATTACTAGCGGCAAGTGAAAGTCAGACCAAAACTGCCGAGGACACATCTTCAGCTGACAGACCTTTTGAGGAGGCTGAGCCTCGTAGAGCGTTGGAGAGGGCTAGAACTGACAGTCAAGAAGTGCCCCAATATGTGGTGAGGCTTCCTACTGACTCCCAAGCCACACTCACTGTCCCCCAGATCCCTCATACCGTGGAAGGGTCCTCTGAAGTAGCCCCTTCGAGTCAGGGTCCCTAGGAGTTAGTCGAAGCCTTTCAACAGGCTCCTTAAGATAAGCTGCCCACCGAGTTGGGGGAGTAAGCCATCTCGTTGGGCCACCCGTTTTGATGGCACGAGACACTCTTATTTGTTTTCTTTTTCATTTCATTTTGCTTTTTGCCTTAGCGACACTGTAACGAAACTACATACTTTCTATTTGAAATATATATTCAATAGTTTGCTTTTGGTTCTTTGATTGATGCTTCCTTTTATTTGTTATACTTTAATATTTTGCTCAATACCTTGGTTCTGTTCTGTACTTAGTCTCATGAGACAATCAGTTGTCCTTCAGGTTTGCATCCGAGGACCGTACCACAACTCGGTTCCATCTAACGCTTTTATTCTTCTGCAAATAGCTAGTTTCCCCATAGGTTTGAGTTCGAGGACCATGCAAGACCTTGGTTCTGTCTAACACTTCTATTCTTCTGTAAGTAGCCAGTTTCCCCATAGGTTTGGGTCCGAGAACCATGCAAGACCTTGGTTCTGTCTAGTACCCAGGTATATTTGAGTGGTTAGTTTTCCCATAGGTTTGAGTCCGAGGACCATGCAAGATCTTGGTTCTGTCTAACACTTCTGTTCTTTTGTAAGTAGCTAGTTTCCCCACAGGTTTGGGTCCGAGGACCATGCAAGACCTTGGTTCTGTCTAGTACCCAGGTATATTTGAGTGGTTAGTTTTTTCATAGGTTTGAGTCCGAGGACCATGCAAGACCTTGGTTCTGTCTAACACTTTTGTTCTTCTGTAGGTAGCTAGTTTCCCCATAGGTTTGGGTCCGAGGACCATGCAAGACCTTGGTTCTGTCTAGTACCCAGGTATATTTGAGTGGTTAGTTTTTCCATAGGTTTGAGTCCTAGGACCATGCAAGACATTGATTCTGTCTAGCACTTATGTTCTTCTGTAAGTAGCTAGTTTCCCTATAAGTTTGGGTCCGAGGACCATGCAAGATCTTGGTTCTGTCTAGTACCCAGGTATATTTGAGTGGTTAGTTTTCCTATAGGTTTGAGTCTGAGGACCATGCAAGACCTTGGTTCTGTCTAACACTTCTGTTCTTCTGTAAGTAGCTAGTTTCCCCATAGGTTTGGGTTCGAGGACCATGCAAGACCTTGGTTCTGTCTAGTACCCAGGTATATTTGAGTGGTTAGTTTTCCCATAGGTTTGAGTTCGAGGACTATGCAAGACTTTGGTTCTGTCTAACACTTCTGTTCTTCTGTAAGTAGCTAGTTTCTCCATAGGTTTGGGTCTGAGAACCATGCAAGACCTTGGTTCTGTCTAGTACCCAGGTATATTTGAGTGGTTAGTTTTCCCACAAGTTTGAGTCTGAGGACCATGCAAGACCTTGGTTCTGTCTAACACTTCTGTTCTTCTGTAAGTAGCTAGTTTCCTCATAGGTTTGGGTTCGAGGACCATGCAAGACCTTGGTTCTGTCTAGTACCCAGGTATATTTGAGTGGTTAGTTTTCCCATAGGTTTGAGTCCGAGGACCATGCAAGACCTTGGTTCTGTCTAACACTTCTGTTCTTCTGTAAGTAGCTAATTTCCCCATAGGTTTGGGTCCAAGGACCATGCAAGACCTTGGTTCTGTCTAGTACCCAGGTACATTTGAGTGGTTAGTTTTCCCATAGGTTTGAGTCCGAGGACCATGCAAGACCTTAGTTCTGTCTAACACTTCTGTTCTTCTGTATGGGGTAAAGGAGATTGTCCTCGGCGTTGGGAATATTAGTTTTGGCATGATGATGGCCTCGGCCTTGCTTCGTCGGAAGTGGGCCATCCTGTGGACCGGACCCTTAACCCCGCAGTGCTCTGGGCAAGGGTGGTTTGGGACTCTAACCTTACGCGTGGCAATAACCCCGCCTTCAGTTCAAGTTTCTGCCCTCTTCAGTTACGAGGCGCCTCCTGACTGTTCGAGTTCCGCGCTTGACTTTTTGACACGCGAGGCGCGCTCTCATTAATATCCTCGTGGATTGATGCAGATCGAACGGTTGATAGCCGCCTTGGAATTTGGTCAGGATTAATGTCGCCGATAATCCTTACTTCGAATTCTGCATAGATCAGTTCCCATCAATCTCCATCCTCTATTTAAGGCTATATGGGGGGAAATGTCCCTCTACGCTCCACGAACCCTCTAACAAAACAGAAAACATGTCCCCTCAACCTTCAGAGCCCCCTCAATAACCCTGCCAGAATTGTGATAAGAGTTTGGAGAAATGGGACGGCCTTGGATGGGAGTGAGGGCATATAGGTCAAATGTCCTCCTCCCTCTACCGAAAGCCGTTGTGGCTATAGCTTACGTCAGATCTCCGGCGCGGCAAAGTTTGGGCGTCATCCTGATGGTACCGTGCATAGCGGCTAAGAGGGAAATCCCTGAAGTACATAACGCTCTTCTCCGGGGCGCACCCATACCGGTGGAGGCGTGCAAGATTACGTCATGTCTGGTGCCCGAGTGTTGCCGTCTCCAACGGTCAACCACCGTAGGGCTGGAAGAGAATCAAGGGAACATTGTGGAGAAGGGCCATCAGGCGCCCTTGCATCTGCTCCTCTCTTCGTGCCAGCACCACCGCACCGGCCTGGGAGTTGTTGGTAGCCTTAAAACAGGCCTGCCTCAGCCCCCTTCCTTTTAGTTAGCTTTAGAACAAGCCCGTTTGGGCCTCTGTTTGTATCTTGTACTTCCTTTTCATTTAATAAAATACTGTGATGTTTCTTCTCTTTTCCTTTGAATCTTCTACTTTTCTGCAATGGTTTTTTTCTTTTGCAAACGCGTTGTTGTTAACACTCCATGAACTGGCTACTTAAGAACGATTGTCCGTTGCACCTGCTAGTGCACAAATTCTTCCCATAGACAGCGCTAATTGTAGGGACTCAATTTTGGAAAGGCCCTCTAAAATCAGAAGGAAAATGATCTAATAAGCCCCAGACAATATAAGCCCCAGACAATACATTTTTAGAGAGTGAGTTGAAGAAATTGACCCTTGCAGACGAACGGAGCCCAAATGATGGATTCACCACCGTTGAAGGCCGGAGCATCCAAGTTCCACTTTAATGCTGCTCCTCGGCACTGATCCGAGGAGGTTGATATTTGTCCATCTTCTTTTCTTTTCTCCTTTTTCTCTTTTTCTTTCTTTTCTCTCCCCCCTCCCCCCCGCTTTTAACTGTTCTGTTGGTTCCTCTTATATAGTCATCCTCCTCCCATCTCTTTCTTCCATCTGTTGATCATTCATGCACTTTCCCTCTGACCGTCCGTCCCATCAGCTGCATTATCAGTACTCAAGTAATTTGTAATAACCAAGGTTGCCCTGTTCAAGAGTCACATCTCCAGTAGTGCGGCCAGAGGGTTAGGTGAGCGCATTTAATGTGGAGGTGACAACTTGTCCTGGGCCTGTTCCCCCACCTGGAGTTAGTCTTGGTCCACCGAGGACAAGGTTATCCTCGACGGGGATTTCTAAAGCTTAGGCCTTCATACATCGTCCTCGGACGATCCTTCTTCCTCGGCATGGGCCCTGGGCTGGATGTAAAGTGGGCCGAGGTCACCAGGCCCACAGGCCCCACAATGCTAATGACATTATTTATTGACTTGACGTGTAATTCTTAAATGCAAATATTTTCAATATTGGATATACTACTAAAATTGAGTAGTTATTTTTTTTTTCCCATAAGTTCAGTATAAATTTTATTCATAATTAATTATATACTATTTTGTTTATCTAGCTTGATATATTTAATTATTAAAACTATATATTTAATCATTTTTATATGTGATCAAACTTTTTTTTTAATGTATAATCGGTGTACGTGTTTATTTTTATTTTGTTGTGGAATTACTGGATTAGGAAACTATATATTAGATTTAAGGATTAATGTATTATTCAAAATTATATTTTTGAGTGTTTTCTTTGTTCTCTAATTTTTATGGAAAGAAATATAAAAAATGTTAAAAAAAATGTTTAGAAGTGTTTTTTATACGTAATAAAATACAAGTCATATTGAGTTGACTTGACCATAAAAAACAGGGAAATGGTAATAGGAATAATATCTCATTTTAGTTCGGCACCCAAATCTGCTAGACCTGATCAGATTTGTTTTTTAGATGTAATTAGTTTTTTATACCAAGAATACTACATAAGTTTTTTTTGAGGTTTGTTAATCTTGTTATGGGAAAACTAGAGAGATTTTCATGATGTAAAATTACTTATGTTTTGTTGTAAAATGTTTTCAGCAAAAAGTATTTTTAGATGAAAACAATTGCTCATTTATTATTTAGAATGGTCTCATGTGTTCATGTATACATATATGTGTCACTTATAGAATATGCCCCCTAAACTCAAGTCAAATCATGACTTTGCCAATGGTTGTAGGAGAGGAGCAAGGGTGGGTAAGTGGATTGATGGGTGTCACAAGGTGCATGTTGTTCTCGATTAATCGAAGAAAATAGATAGTTACATGTGGTCCTTTACCATTCGTGGAAATAGTCTAATAGATAAGACTAAATAGTAAATAGCAGTGTTTGTTTATTTTATTTTATTTTATTTATTTGAAAAATAAAACCTAAAATTCATATGATGGTAGGAATTTGAAGATTATATATATATATATATATAAAAGTTGAGTTCAAGTTATACCTGGTGTAACTCTAAACAATGTTACACCACCTAATAATTTGTTATAGAATTCATATTTTGAAAATCTCACCGTTGAATTAAATGTTCTATATGTTCTTAACATTCATGCCAATTTTCATGTCAATTGGATGTTATTTACCATTTAATCCACAAACTCATCTTTTATGAATTATTTTAAACTATAAAAATTTGAATTTAAACAATTGATTGATAACATGACTATTAATCTTTGATCACTTTGAAATTTTGCAAGTATGGAGAATATATGAAGATGATATAATCTAAAGGTGGATTTGTCAAAATTCGCATTTAATTAAAATATATTGAGTGGTGTAACATTACTTAAAGTTATATATGGTATAACTTGAACTCAGCTCTATATATATATATAAAGAATGATTGACAAAAAAAGAGATTTTTTTGAGATAGTTATACTGTGTTGCTAATTTCGTAGCTCAAAAACTTTTCTCTTAAACTCTCAAGCACTTTGTAAATAGAGAAGTGTCAGTTAAACTAAAAGGCTTTTTTGTGATTTTTTTTTTTTTTAAACAGCATAGTTAAGTCTTAGCATTAGGAGTTACATAACAATTTTAGATCAATTGTTGTATCAAAAGATCGATCAAGATTTCTCACTGAGATTTGTATTGCTCGAACTGAGCTGATACAAGTAAGTTTTAAATTATAGTGTGAATTTCCCATTATTGTATCTTAAGCTCCTTAATTGAGGTTATTTTATTTATTTATTATTTTGTTGATAAATTTTTTGAGAATCTTGTTGATAATTAGATAGTTACAATAAAAGATGAGAGATTTAAATTGTCGATGTCTTAAAAATATTAAGAGGTGCCAACATGAGTTACAAAGCTCTTGACTTAATACTGATAATTTTAAACCATAAATAAACTTATAAATTTTTTGTAAACATAGCCTGGACCATAATTACTAAACTTCAAAGCGTATTGGGTACTCTTTTCTCCCCCCAAAAAAAAAAAAGTATTGGGTACTCTAGTAATTAATTGACACATGTCTCCCATCTCTCTTTCAGGTTTCAACTAGATTTTTTTGGGGTCATGTTAACGAGTGCTCTTAGAGCAATGATTAACAATCTATTTTAAGAAAGTTTTGACACTATTTTTATGTAAAATAAATAAAAAAAACTGTTAGAATATTAATTTTTTTTCATAAATTTTTTTTTTAATTGAATTGTTAATCATTGTCCTTAGCATTTCCTTGGTTTTTAGAAGCTTTTAAGTTTCAACCACTTTTACTTCTGTTACCTTTTTCACTCTCTCATTAAATAACCCTTTGAAAGTTTTGTAGAGTAAATCTATACATCATAACAGGTGGTAAGGTTTACATTTGAAAGATGCTAAAAGTTTACTACAAATATTATTATAAAAAAAAAAATGGACACGGTTCTCCCATTAGCTAACCCATTTGAAAGTCAGTAGAGTTTTCAATACGTTTAAAATGTGTGGTTTATATCCAAAAGATGCTAAAAGTTACTATAAATATTATTATAAAAAGCTTAAGCTTATAAACTGACATAGGTCAAGTAATAAAGGCCAACGGGGGCTTGGCTCAGCTGGTAAGGTTCGGACGCTTCGTCTAACCCACCTAGGTTCGAGTCTCGCTGCCAGCAGGTTTCCGTTGGTGGGTAAACTTAGTGGTGAGGTGTACTCAGAGATGAGGTGACTCCCACACAGTGGTACAGTCGGGCCCCCGAGATCGGGCTACCTCGGCCGAGGCCACTGGCTCCCTGCCCGGGGGTGCAATATGACCATAAAAACCCCTATTTTTCCATTCTAAAAAAAAAAAAAGGTCAAGTAATAAAGAATGTGATTAATACCACTAATATGATAGAATTTTTAACTTATTACATATGTTTTATGATAATTACTTTTTATTATGCATCAAACCAAAACACTAATTAATTTTTTGTGTAAGTAAGGTCGAATTTCATATCTTTTGTTTGATGACAAAATTTTTTACCAATTGAGCTAATTGAAATCTATGATTAATACTATTTCAATAACATAATAAATCATTTTTATTTTTATAATTGGTAATATATCAATTTGTAAGAATAGTATTTATTACACACGTTAAGACACACACAAATACATATTGGGAAAAAAAACAACCGAAATTGTGAATTCACGCAACAAGATTTTGCTAATTTATAATATCTTTAGCATCACTAGCTTGTTGAGTTAATTCTAACACGATAGTCTTGGTGTGAGTTTGGATAGCGTAAACAATTCTGGCATTTGTGTTTGCGTTTCATTTTTGTGGGTCCTGTGTACTGTTCATGGGATTTGCAAATATAGAATTTAGCAAAATCAACTTTAAAACTGGGTTCCACGACATTATTCACACATTTAAAAATTATTTTGTTATAGTATTTTCAGTTTCCAATTTTTAACAATAAGCGGTATCTAACAGACCCTTGGTCTTCGAGTGAACGTTTACAAGGTCCACAACACAATAGGACTCGCATCTCCTGCCCCCAAGTTCAAGAAGTTGTGTCCACACTTGATTATAAATATTGCAATAGCCAACAACATAGGTTTTCACAAAAGCATAAACCAATTCTCTCTGTGGTTCTCTGCCTTTTGCTGTGTCTTCTTCCTCTTCTCTCTTTCCCTTTCAACATATTCATTTGCTTTGCAACTTACTACAAAAGAGAAACATGGCTGTAGAGTTGGTGGGTGGAGCTGTTCTCTCTGCATTCCTTCAAGTGTTGTTCGATAGGGTAGCTTCACGTGAGGTTGTGGATCACATTCGTGGAAAGAAACTCAACGATAGGCTGCTGAAGAAGCTGAAGGTCACGCTTTTATCTGTGAATGCAGTGATCAACGACGCGGAGGAGAAGCAATTCAGGTGCTCATTGGTGAAAGAATGGCTACTTGAACTTAAAGATGCTGTGTATGATGCAAAGGACCTTTGGGATGAGATTGCTACTGAAGCTTTGCGATGCAAGCTGGAAGCTGAATCTGGAAGCACCGTCAGCCAGGTATACTAAGCTAGTTTTTTGTTTTTTAAGCTTTTATATATAACTTTTTAAAATTTCATTTTTTCTCACTTTCTCAAAGTTCATATATACTTTATCACATTTTCATCCAAAAAAAAAAAAAAAAATTGCAAAAAGCTAAATAAATTATTTTTAAAGGAACACTCGATTTTCACTTTTCTTAGTCCATATCAGGGAGAGATAAAGTAGAAATAATCAAAAGGAGCATGAGACTGATAATGAAGCTTTATGAGTTTCGATTAGTTTAATTGGTAAAATTTTTTGTAGTTAAATAAATATAGCTGAGATTGAATTCTACATACATAATTTAAAAAAAAAAAAAAAAAAAACAGTAATGGTGTCTTAATCACCTCCATCCTCTCTTAAACTCTTCTCACCAACATCATTCCTTGAACCCTACCAATTTTTTGTGAATTTTTTATGGTGTCAAAACAGAGATTTTCTATGCAAACAATGGCGTCATTATATATATACATGCACATACATATAGACACACACTAAAGTGTACTGCTCCCATCTAAGTGGCATATATAATTAGTAATTATCTATTTTGCCAAATAATACTGACTTTTATGTATTATTATTTTTTAAATAAATTGTAGTAAGTTCTTTGAGTTGGCATGACGTTTCCCATGTTTTTCGACAAGGGAACTCAAGCCTTAGCTAAGCAATATATATATGAGTTGGCATGACTTTTCCCATGTTTTTCGACAAGGGAACTCAAGCCTTAGCCAAGCAATATATATATATATATATATATATATATATATATATATATATTGTTTTTGAATAATTTGATAATTAAGGAAGGAAAGATTTGAATTCTAAATGTCTCATTTATAAATATTAGAAAGAGTCAACAAGTTGAAATACAAGTCTCTTTAGCGTACATGTATTTATACATACAAATATAACTATCTAATTTTTTGCTGAATACATATATAACTATATCTAAGTTCTTCTAGATTTGTATGGAATTTGATAAAAGTGATGTTGTTGGTAGTTTCTTTAGTTATTCTTGTTCTTGATTATTTTATGGAACATTATTATACATCTTTTAACTTGGTCCGTCCAATATTTGTCCAAGAAATTAAAAAATTCAAAGGTAAACTCCTAATTATACACACACAAAATAGTACGTTAAAAATAAAAATCAATCACAACCTATTTCTCCCTCTAGAAATTATCTCTCTTGAAAACTCTCTCTTAATTTCTCTATAAATTTATTACTTTGTCATCTCCACTCGCTTTGTTAACAAACCATTTAGATTATTTTTTTTTCTATTTTTTCGTTTTCTAGAGAGGTTGGTTTAATTTGGGAAATACATATAGAAACCCTAGTTATTTGCACACCCTAAATTACATATGCCGTGACGTATATACTCCAGCTAAAATAAACGTAGATGTCTAAAATAGGACGTGTGCTAGTGTCTCCTCTTTCGTATTGGTGTGGGTCTATTTTGTAGGGGTTACTCTAAGCTTTCTAGAAAGCAATAAGATGTACTTTCAAGCATTATTTTTCTTTAAAGAAAGAATTTTTTCCTTTAACTACGTGTTTGGTGCAACATATATATGATGACATTTTCATATCCAAAACCTGGTACGTCTTTGGTGCAACACACACTGACTCATAATTCAAAACCAACTTAAATATAAAATGTATAAAAAAAAAACATTGAGAAACACTAATTTAGCTTGGTTTGTATAAGTCCCATGTTGCCTCACTTTAGCCAAACTTGTACGACATAAATGGTTGATAAACGTATTTTTTACGCATCTTATTGCATACACCGTATACAGAAATTATTTTTTGAACGAAAATGTGTATATTTTATATGTAATAAACACTGTCCTTTAGTTGTAAACTGTTCATGCAAAACCATTTTTCAACCATTATTGCTCGTTCTATTCTACCTAAACAATATCTCATCTTGCTCACAATCCAACTGTCCAACACAAACTTTGAATTTATATTTTACCACATGATTGAATAAAAGAATTATTCAACTCTTTCAACGGAATCCTTTTCTTCAAAGCTATCAACTAAATTTATGTTCTTTTTTTTGACCTTCAACAATGCTGAACCGATTCTTCAACTTGCCCAAATTCTTAAACAAAATCAAATTCAATATCTTCAATGATAATAATACCTTTTTTAAAATTCACCAAGTTTGTTGACTGCAGGAACACTAAATAATTATTTAAAATAATTAAATAATTTAAATCCATGAAATTTGACTATCAAACTTATATCCATGCAAAGAGTAATATTTTCACAACATTTTTCACGATAGTTGAGCTGATGAGTTTTTACTCTCATATGATGACATTATCAAATTTATATCCATGCACAGAGTAATCCACAATACTTTTCACACAATTTTTCCCGATGGTTGATCAACCTACAAATTTTTACTGGTTCTTATCTCATCTAAGTTTACCACTACCACTAGCATCACTTGTTTACATGCTAATAACAATTTGCCACCCAACTGTAAAAAAAGAATTGTGAAATTTTCTTTTGCTAGATTTATTGCCATGCAACATTAATTTCAACTGTAGGGTTCAAATTCAATCTTGAACAGTCTCTAATTGCTTTTAAGTAAATAATATTCAATCTTCTTCCATAACAAAAATTACTGTCTCATGGTAGATCGATTAAGTTTGGAAATTTGTGATATATACTTTTGATTAATTGGTTATTGAATTGAATTAGATTAGTTTGTGTTGTGCTAGTGTATGCTAAATTCTATATTAGATATATACTGAGTTGATTGGGCTCTATAAACAATTAAGAGGAGGTTCAATTGGGACGAAACTAATCTTTTTGGAAATAACACAGATGTAACTAGCACTTTCTTAGATTCATGACAGTTAGGACTAGGATTATTGGGACAATTAGAATTAGAACAGTAAAATAAATGGACTTAGTCTGCAATCATATCTTAACAAATAAAATTGTTAGTAGTGATTTCTTACCTCTTACGTGGTCAACATTTCTTTGTCTGCTCTCTATTATGTCATCCTTTGGTCTCATTGTCAATAAACTCGACGATGTTTACAATATTCTTTTTGAATCAACATCATCTCACCTTCAAACAAACTATCCAATATCTGGTTCTTACTAATTGTAGAAATTGCAAGACGTTCTAACAACTAGTTTCTCTGTGACCAAATCTTAGAATTTAATGATTCTTAGCGTTAAGTCCAGCCCTGTTGATATAGTTTAGAGGTTTTCTAGTTGCTTTGGAGTCCCAAATAGGCTAAAAGAATAATATGGAGGTGCATTAATTTTTGTTAGGAGTGTTAGTCCACATTTATAAGAAAACAAAGAAGTAAGGAGGTGCAATAGTCCCTACAAAAAGAGTGGTAGAGACTAAGCTTTGTCTAGTAAGAGAGATAAAGACTATGGTTGTCCATCGTGTTAGCATGGGAGCACCTGTGGGTGTATTGGGGATTTGGTTTGGTTTTATGTTTGTGAGAGTTATGGTTGTAATTCTTATATTATAGTAGATTTTTTTAGTTGGTATTACCCATGGATGTAGGCGCATTCATTTTCGAAACCACTGAACCAAGTTAAAGGTGTTAGAGGGACAAATAAATTTGTTAGCTTTAAGATGATATTTGCCCCCACTTGAATGAGCTTGCTATAGGGTTCCAGGAAAACCACCTTCAGGATACAACTAATGCTAGAATCTACAACTAGCAATCTTGAAAGAATCTTGTGATTTTTTTCTCCTATGGTATTAATCATTGTTTATGCTCTAAAAGACATATAACTTTCATTTTCCTTAATAAATGAATATGAAACACCATTTATGTATATAACGAAGAGTGAGTGAGTTGCCTTTGAAAAGTTACACTTGAAAATGCCGCTTTTGGTAATACAAGCCCTCTAAACTAACGCCTTCTAAAACATTGCCTTGGCTATTACAAGCCGTTTGGAACCTAAAATGCTCATTTCCCCTTAATTTTCTGCAAAATTCTGCAGAAAACTTGTTGCTACAATTTTTCTTAGTGGACTCAAACCTTGCTCAAGTGAGCGTTACTCAAGCAGGCTCCACTTAAGTTTCGTCTATCACTCTCATTTTGAGGTTTTGGGAACTTCATTCCCGAACGACACTTTGAATGCCCTTGACATCACTCGAGCGAGCCACTAAAAAACATTTTTCTAAATTTATTCTTTCTTTAATATTTTACTTCCAAAGTAATATCACTCACATGTTTTAACTTACATGTATATTTACTAACATAGGAAAAAAAAAACATTTATTTTGACTATTTTTTTTTACGAACTTTTGTAGAAATCTATCATTTGCCGTGTTTTGCTAGAGCGAGATATGTTTCTCTTGAGCAAACTACCTCCCACTTAAGTGAACTTATTTTTGCTCGAGCAAATTTTCTATACACTTTTAAAAGAATTAGACAGAAATTTCACTTTTGGTTTAAATGAAACTCACTCAAGCAAAACATCTTGTTGGAGCGGAATTACTTTTGGTTGAGTGAATTTTCAATACACTTATAAAGGACACATGTTATAATTTACATATATAAGAACAATACCACACATGCACAACATATCTAATTTGGCATATTTGTAAAATTTAGTAAGTTAAACTGTCCTAATCACTTAGACTCATGAACCAAAACCAACTAAAATATAAAATTAAAAAAATATTGGTAATCCTAATTTCGCTTGGTTTATACTTCCACAGATCAAACCCAAGATAGAGGAGATCCTTGACAGATTGGAATTTATTGCAAAACAAAAAGATGCCCTTGGCCTGAAACATGGTGTTGGAGAGACACAGTCATGGAAAATACCAACAACATCTATGGTAGAAAAATCTGATGTGTATGGTAGGGAGGATGATAGAGAAGCCATAATTAACTTGTTGCTGTCAGATTTTGTCAACGGCAATAATATGAGTGTGATTCCAATAGTGGGCATGGCTGGGATTGGCAAGACTACCCTTGCTCAAGTTCTATACAATGATGATAGAGTGATGGAGCATTTTGAGTTTGCAGCATGGGTATGTGTTTCTGAAGAATTTGACATTTGTAGGATAACAAAAACAGTTCTTGAGGCAGCCACTTCAATTCCTTGTGATATCAAGGATATAAATTTGCTTCAACTTAAACTTAAAGAGAAGTTGACTGGGAAGAAATTTCTGCTTGTTCTGGATGATGTTTGGAATGAAAGTTATGATAGTTGGGAGGCCTTGAAAAGACCTCTTAACTCAGGGCTACAGGGAAGTAAGATCATTGTGACAACACGCAATGAAAGTGTTGCATCAGTCATGCGCACTGTTCCAATTCATCATCTGAAGCAGTTAACTGATGAAGATTGCTGGCAATTATTTGCAAAGCATGCTTTTGAGAGTGGAAAATCTGATGCATATCCAATCCTAGAAAGAATTGGTAGAGATATTGTGAAGAAATGTAAAGGCTTACCATTAGCTGTTAAGACACTTGGGTGTCTCTTGCGCTTTAAACTAGATGCTGAGGAATGGGAAAAGATACTGCAAAGTGATATATGGGAATTGTCAGATGACCAGAGCAACATTCTTCCAGCCTTGAGATTGAGCTACTATTACCTCCCCTCACATCTGAAGCGATGCTTTGCCTATTGTTCGATATTTCCAAAAGATTATGAATTCAAAAAGGAGCAATTGATACAATTATGGATGGCAGAAGATCTCTTGCAGCACCCCAGAAGAAATAAGAGAATGGAAGAAGTAGGTGATGAGTACTTTCATGAATTAGTATCAAGATCATTTTTTCAAAGATCAGGTGGTGAAAACTCATGCTTTGTTATGCACGACCTTATTAATGATTTGGCTAAATTTGTATCTGGAGAACTTTGTTTCAGGTTGGAGGATGAAAACTCACAGGAAATTTCAGAAAAGACTCGTCATTTGTCATATGTTATGGCTTTAGAAGATCTCTTTAAGAGATTTGAGATTTTCTATAAAGCAAAAAGTCTACGCACCTTTTTACCACTATATTTACCTGATGAATTTTACTGCTTGTCTAACAAGGTGCAACATGATCTCTTGATTAAGCTAAGGTGCTTGAGGGTGTTATCTTTGTCCAACTATCATAGCATCGGCGAGTTGCCTGATTCAATTGGAAAACTGAGACATCTACGATATTTGGACCTCTCTCGCACTTTGATCAAAAGGCTGTCAGAATCTGTGTACTTTGTACAATTTACAAACACTAAAGCTGGCCTATTGTTATCGCCTTAGGAAGTTGCCTATGGGTATGCACAATCTCTTAAACTTGCGTCATCTGGATATAACTGGAACATGTGTAGAAGAAATGCCAACACAGATGAGTAAATTAAAAAACCTCCAATCTTTGAGTTCTTTCATTGTGGGAAAAGAAAATGGGATCAAGATTGGAGAGTTGGGGAACCTTTCAAATCTTCGAGGAACACTGTCCATTAAAAAGTTAGAGAATGTTATGAATGCTAAGGATGCCTATGAGGCCAAGTTAAAGGATAAGAAGTACCTTGTGGAGCTAGACTTGGAATGGGGTTATGGAAAAACTGATGATACAAAGTGTGAAAGAAATGTACTTGAGAAGCTCGTGCCTCATACAAACTTGAAAAAGTTTCAAATCCATAATTATGGTGGCACGAGATTTCCAGATTGGTTAGGTGATGAATCATTCTGCAATATTGTATCTGTAAGCCTTCACAACTGTGGAAATTGCTGTGTCTTGCCACCCCTTGGGCAATTACCTTCCTTGAAACACCTTTCGATTGAAGGTTTTGATGAAGTAGTGGCTGTTGGTCCGGAGTTTTATGGGAACAGTTCTCTTGTGACTCAACCCTTCCAATCTCTCGAAGTATTAAAGTTTAGTTGGATGTCTGCTTGGGAAGAATGGTGTTCTATTGAAGTTGAAGATGAATGCAGAGCTTTCCCTCGTCTGCAAGAGCTTCACTTGGAGTCCTGTCAAAGCCTAATCGGGAGTTTGCCCAAGAAGCTTCCTTCTTTGAGGAAACTTGTGATAGAATACTGCGAGCAGCTTGTTTCTCCGCTCCCAAAAGCTCCGGCCATCCGTGAATTAGAGCTGATCAAATGTGATATGGTAGTGTTGCATGAGCTGCCACGCACGCTGCACTCGCTTAAAATCAAAGGATGTCAGGTTGTTGTTCAGTCTTTTTTGGAGATGGTGAAAGTCCAAGCCTGTCCTCGACGTTTGGATATTTCTGATTGTTCTTCTTTGACATCATTTCCTGGAGGTTGTCTACCA
Source organism: Quercus ilex subsp. ballota (assembly GCA_032727855.1). NCBI lineage: Eukaryota > Viridiplantae > Streptophyta > Magnoliopsida > Fagales > Fagaceae > Quercus > Quercus ilex. The sequence goes on from CM064911.1 coordinate 11,752,680, forward strand.
ACTACATTGAGCTTCCTAAGTATAAAAAATTGTGAGAAGTTAGAATTTCCGGTGCAGCATTATCACACATCACTTAAACATTTGTTGATAGTAGATAGCTGTGAGTCACTCAGGTATTTTCCATTAGATTTCTTCCCTAATCTCAACAGTCTCACCATTGTGAGGAATAAAAGCTTCAGAGTCTTTACACTGTCAGAGGGACCATGCAAGGTTCTTGCATCTATCAATTACTTGAAAATCCGGGGTTGCCCAAAGTTCATCTCTTTTCCCAGAGGAGGACTATCTGCACCCAACCTGACTGATCTTTGGGTTGAGGAGTGTGAGAACTTGACATCACTACCAGAAGGAATGCGTATCATTCTCCCATCCTTAAGAGAATTGAGGATTTCTGGTTGTCCAAAAGTTGAGTCTTTTCCTGAGGGGGGTTTGCCCTCTTGTTTGTCTTCACTTTACATTGGAGGTTGCAACAAACTCATTGCTCGCCGGCAGGAGTGGCATTTGCAAAGTCTCCCTTTGCTTACAAGCTTTGGAATCTTCGATGAAAGTGAAAACTTGAAGTCCTTTCCAGAGGAGGAGCTGCTGCCCTCTACTCTTACTTACCTGTCCATGTTTGGACTTTCATGCCTCAAAATCTTGGATGGCAGGGGGCTTCAACACCTCACTTCTCTCACAACATTAGTTGTCAGTGGGTGCACTGAGCTCCAAGCAATGCCAGAAGAAGGGCTACCTATGTCTCTTGATGATCTCATTATTCGAAGATGTCCTTTGCTGAGAGACCGGTGCCAGAGGGAGAAGGGGGAAGATTGGCCCAAGATTGCTCACATCTCCTGCATACAGATGGATGATAACTGTACTGCCTAAGCTATCTCTAGAAGAGTCACCATTTTTACACACCCAACTTTCACTCAGTTACTGCATGCTAATATTTACTCTCAGCAGCAACTTTCAATTTGATTAGTAAGCTGGCCCTTCGTAGTCCTTTTTATTTAGATATCTTCTTCTATTATGTTCTTTTGAAGAATGAAGACCAGCACAGCATATTTTTTGGTCATCTAAAGCTGATCAAATTTTTAATGGAGAGTTCCTTTGCAGTTCTGCAGCTTTGTTCTCTTTGCTTTTTGATTATTACACATGACTATCTGCTGCAAATTTACTGATGATTTGTTGGTCCTCATTGTGGATCATGGAGGGCTTCTGTTAGTTCTCAAATTTGAGGCTCTTTTGCAGTCCACTGATCATTATCTCATTACTTTTTCCTTATCTGCTACAAAAATTGTATGCATTGGAACAATTAAGAAAAAAATCTGGTATTGTTGTTGGAACAGGGCTTCTCAGTTTTCTCTGTTTATACTGTTGTGTATGTCTGGTTCTCTTTATAAGCAGTATAATGATTGTATCCATGCTTATATTGGCTGTTGGCAAGTGAAATTTCGTCTGGTGTACTTGTAAGTTAACACTTCATTTTCCACAGTTTAGGCAGCTGCTGTGATACTAATAGCCTTCACTTTTGAATTTTCTAAGGTGTATGTTGACGTTTACCTTCTAATTTGCTTTAATAACCACACAAGCTCGTGGTACCACTTGTTTTAATGGTAATATTTCCAGTCTTTGAGGCTTTAACTTCTATTTGCTATTTTGCATTATGTTTTCTTCTAACGCTACGCACTTATTCTCTTGTGGCAGCTTTCAAGTTTGTGACATTGAGGGTGAAGCTTGGCTATGACCACCATGCTGGCACCTGTGTTCAGGGAAAATTAGAGAACAGAAAAGTACCTGGACTTTTGGTATGCTTTTCTCAATTTGTATTCTTGAGGACTAGAAAGTCAGCTACAGTGGCAAACATTGGGCATCAGGAATTTTTTCTCCTCTGCCTCTTATTTCTGGATTACTAAGAAATTAAGCCAATAGTTTTGTTAGCCAATTGCTGCACACACTTTTCAAGATTAAGATGTCAAATCCTCATTATACACTAGCTTTAAATTGGCAGATTTCCATTGGTGGGGGACATCTGAGCATAACTATCTTGTTCAAATGTACTTTGCCTCTTCGGGTCAGTTAATTTCAGGTATGAATTCTTAAACATAGATAAAACTGGATCAAATTTGGCCATGTGCAGTTATATCATGTTTTATCTTTTGTGTTTTAGGCTTATGTAGCTGAAGTTTGAAAAGTGTCTCATGACTTGTGTAACTGGAGATCTGGAGGACTGTGATGATCTAAATGGAGGATGAAAGCAATCCACGTCCAAGAAAATAGAAATGTTGCCTGCTTAGAGTCTATGCTTGACAATAGAATTAAACACCTGGGGCTTTTGAGCTGCTCCTTTCTGCTGCAGAAGTTCCTTTGCTACTTTTCTCAGTGAAGGGAGGTCAGGGACCTTAATAATGTTTACCTCTGGAGCTAAACACCCCAAAAAATTTGAGCCCATCCTCTGTTACTAGATGTCCTAAGTACTCTATATCTATAAACCTATTACCTCTGGAAATGCTAGTGCAATTGGGTTGAGTTCCATTAGCCGGTACTGTGTTGTAAAGCTTCACAGTAGCTCCCTTTTTCAGTTAAGATACTACAAATAAGCTTTCCTTCTATCTGGAATAACTTTTGTATGTAGGTTTTAATTTATATCAAATATTTGGAATGGTGGAGAACAAAGTTCTTTACAAACTTATTTGTTGGCCTCATTAGATGCATTTGTTGGCTACATTCTCTACTGCTTTGTAAAAATTAAAATACTGAAAATCAGTTTTGTCCACTAACTAATCCAGTTATCAGATGTGATAATCACATAGATGCAAGATCAATCATAACAGTCTTGAATTTACAATAGTAAATCAAATACACATGCATCACCACAATCCACAAATCAGTATAATTGAATCATATAGAACACAAAGATTTGGTGACAAGTGAATTTTTTTTTAAGAACTCCAAAATAAAAAAATTCAAATAATACCAAATAATCCGGCCTGTTAATGAAGAACTTCTTTTCTTATTTTTTTTTTTTTTGAAAAACAATACCAAATAATCCCCATGTATCATAATGATAAAATATTTTCCATCCAAGTGAAAATCGGACTCATGATCAAGGATTTGACTTCATAAATAAGGAATATCTCTGGCATTAGTACTTTCCATATAAAATTAGTAAGCCATAATTGTTTGAAAAATTATGAATATTAAATAGAGTAATGCTAGAGATATAAACTTTTTTACAAATTTTTTTACAAACTGCTGATGTGGTGAGTAATTTATTTTTATTTTTATTTTTTATTTTTTAATGAGAATCAATCTAGTGAGTAATTATCGGTAAATGAAAAAGTGATGTTAATGGTGGGCCTAAATGAAAGCCAATAAGAAACTGGCCACATCAATAGTTTGTAAAAATGTTGTAAAATAGTTTGTGGCTGTATATTTTGATCATTTGAAAAATTGTGTACATTAAATGTATAAAATTAAAAATTTGTGTATATTGAATACTATGAAGCATGGGTGCGTTTTCGGATTTGGGTGTGGGTGCGGGTATGGGTGCAGGACTTGGCAATTTTTGAAAAAGTAGGGTGCGAATGCGGCAGGTTGCGGTGATTAAAAAATTATTAAAAAATTATTAAAAATATTTTCTATATATTGCTAAGCATAAATTTTCACGTTATATAAACATATACCAAATTTAAGAGCAATAGTAGATGATAACTAAAATATGATGTTCATAAATTAAATACAATCCACAAGTTTGAAACTAAAACATTGAAATTAGAATACAGGGAGGAGGCAAAGAGTAGAGAACAGAGAGCAGAGAGAGGCAAAGAGCAAAGAGGCAGGGAGGCAGTGATGGTTTTTTTTTTTTTTAAAGATGTTTTTGCACTCTTTTTTTTTTTTTTTTTTTGAATAATTCTTACTTGAATTTCGACCTGATTCAAAGTCGGTATCGGTTGGTATCAGACTGAATTGGCCGATATGGCCTAAATTGGTCGGTTTCGGCCAGCTAATACGAACCGATTCGACCCTAATCGGCGCGAATCGGCCCGAGTCAGTGCCGAGTTAGCGTGAATCTAGAAACGAAAAAAAAAGCACTAACGCATGGGCAGTGGCGTTGCCCACTGCACCCTGCATCAAACGTCGGTGTGGCACCCTTGTTGCAGCGTTGGTGCTTTCCTAATTGAATATACATAATTTGTATAAATTCGTTGAAAAATTGTGTATGTTGAATATATAAAATTGTGTAAATTCTTTGAAAAATTGTGTACGTGAAATGTACAGATTGTATGTATTCTTTAAAAAATTAGGTATATTAAATATATATGTCCTTTGAAAATCTACATTAAATGTATAAAATTTGAAAATTGTGTACATTATTTGAAAATTTTTGTACATTGGTGTACAAAATTGAAAAATTCATGTAAATGGAATATACGTAATTTTGTAATTAATTTTTTTATTTTTATTTTTGGTAAGATACAATAACACAAAGCTCAAAAAGCTAAACCAATTGGAGATTTCCATCACCCTAAAAAAATTTGGAGATTTCCATATATATATATATATATATATATGATTATATTATAAGAAGAATGTGAGGGCATTATGGTCCTTCACCTCAAAAGTTGAACTGAAACATTTCTAAGAAAAAATATAGAAGTTTAGTTGAAACTTGAAAGAATGAAAGTGGGGAAACGTATATAGAGGCTTATTAGTTATCACGAGTATGCATCCGTCTATTGTGAGAGAGATGGTGTATATACATCTGAAACAATATAAAAAATTTCGTATTACTGACACCCATCACAATTCACATATGCTATTGCCACCTGAAACCTAATTATTATTGTGGGTTCAATTAGTTCAATGGTTAAAATTTCTTGTTGGATAAAAGATTTGGATTTCTAATTTGTTTCTCTATTACTTCCTCCACGGAGCCCAGCCCTATAGTATAGGGTATAGACTACATGCTCGCTTGCGCTCTCTATGCTATTTCACCATCTACTCCAATGAGCGAAAACCGTTGTCACCAACAATAAAAACACAAGGTGAAAGTAACTAGTCATGATCAACATTAGTATTACTCAACTTTTTTTTTTTTGGTTGCTTAAATTGTGGATTGGAAGATGGATAGGCTGGAAATTTTTTTACTTGAAACCTAGTCATTATGTGTGTGTATTTGAGTGTATTTCCACTTTGAATGATTTGAACTCTAGAACCAATTTTTGGCATATGTAGATAGCCAATAATGGATCACACCAGAAAGAAAAAGAAACAGCAGCTAATTTTGGCAGTCAGAAGTTGTAAGTAGACCAACTTTGAATCAAAGCTTCAGCAGAGGAATAAAAAGATGGTACCATCCTCTCCAAACATTTAACAAAACAATAATAACACGTAAGCACAAACGAATAGATTAATTAAGATTCCAAGATAAAAGTGAATTATAAAACCATTTTAAGAAAAGAAATAAACACCTTATAAATGCTCATAGAAAAAGGAAAAAAAAAAAAAAAAAAACTGAAATTCAGATCCTATGAAAGGACAACAATTGGGATAGGCAACTTTTGTAGATGACTCCTAGTAAGAGAACAATTAAGCGGTTGATATCAGCTTATAATTCAAATAATGCTCTTCACAAGCTCTTGGATTTAAAACTAAATTAAGAATTTCCCTCTCTCTGTGAAGTGCAATGTCATTGGTAATGGATGATATTTTGGAAGATCAAGTCATCAACATGTTAAGCCATAGATTGTTAGAGAAATTGCAATTGTGATTGCAAATGAATAGAGCCTAAAGCCTAAAGCTTACAAATGAAAATGAGTCATCAAGTTCTGTTGTCAATACTTGTGTCTATCAGGATGAGTAGTAATAAACAAATATTGGATCTCTACTTTCACCCTAAACTACAGTAAGCATTATGAAGAATCTGTCAAGTGAAAATCTTTGTCTTTATTTTGTTCCCCTTCAAATGAACAATGATGATGTAATAGTAAATAAAAAGACTAGTACTTGTTACGTCTGTAACAAACGAATTCAAGAAGAAGGCCAATAAGCAACCACTTGGGAAATGACAAGCTCCTTTATTTAGGTCTTGCTAACATGAACATCAACTTATGGTTTAAATCCAAGACAATCTACTGGAGAAGAATTGAATATTTAAGATGAAAAATGTTCTACATTCTGTTTTCAACGTAAGCTAAGCAAGCCGATAGGACAAAAACATTAGCAATTTAGAGTATGAAACGATTCAAACCTGCACAAGCAAAAAGGAAAAAAAAAAGAAAAAACAATACATATATATATATATATATATATTTTCTTTTGAAGAAATACATGCGTAAGCTAGCTAATTCTACAATACTGTTGACAAATATTACTTCTCCCACAAATATTATCCCAATATCACTAAGTGCTGATTTTCACTCTGAGAAGATGGAAGTAAAACACCCAAAATACATCACCCCACAAATATTATCCCAATATGTAATTTATTTGAATGAAGAAACAAATGAAGTAATTGCCGTATTCTTTCTCATAATAAAGCATGTTCACTCACGCCTTAAGACCTCCTGCTTTGGCACCATGTTAAATTACTGATTGTCCCAAAATCTTAAGCTATTGTGATATGATAAATTTCATCATTTAACCACATAATTCTAACATATGTGAGGAATGAAAATTCTATTAGTAGACAAAAAGATAAAGCTCCAAAATTTTTGGTTAAGCACAGAGTTTTAAGTTCGTATTCCTTCTTCTTTTCAGTTTGTTCTGCATAATTAAATTCAATAACGGAAAAAATTAGCTATACAATTAAAGAGGATGAAGAAAAACAACTTTGTTTTACATAATGAAATTCAATACATCTTCTTCTTTTGACGGAGCTAGATCTCCTTTCAAGTTTTGGGTGTGAGCAAGTCAATCCTCGCTCTTGCAACTTTCCACTAACATGGGATAACTTTGAATGTACAATTTCTTCAAAAATGTAAGGCCAACCATTCATTAGGCAATGATGTTAAATTTTGACAAATCGAAATCACAAGTGATTGAAGAGATATGATGTTACAGATACACTCCAGTCTAGTTTTCAATCTCAGACAATTTCCAATCTTAAGGTTTTGCAAAGAGGTGACATGTTGAAGCCCCACTGGAAGAGAGGCCAATTTTGAATAATTATGTAAAGTTAGATCCTAAAGCCTTTGCAGGCCTTGCCATTCCAATTCCATTCCATCTCATTACAATTAAATATCCTAAGTTCCTCAAGTGCAATGAGATGTTGTATATTTTATAGGAGATTGTTGAGCACCAAAATTTCACAAGAAAGCCCATTTCATGAAAAGTAAGGAAAGACCATGGACTTTAACAAAAAAAGGCCTAATTCATGAAGCTAAGAAGAACCATGAAGGCCCAAAATCCCAAAAAGAAGAAAAAAAGAAAAAAATAATAATGACAATAAAGAAAAAAGAAGATGATCTCGGTTAGGTCGGAGGACATGCAGCAAGGATCCTGGTCAAGCCAGAGGACATGTAGTAAGGATCTCGATCAGGTCAGAGGATATGCAGCAAGAAGAATCAACATCAAGGCCCTATGTATGTTTAGACCCACACAAAGGCCATTAAAAATCCAGCAAAAACCAGGTATTATCTTTGTAACTCATGGTCCAAGCCCGTGGGATCCCGAGTGGATAGTAAGGGAGGAATGGTTTGGTCGGTAGGGGAGTGATTTCTGGTGAAGAGAGGATCCCAAAGGGTTTCCCTTGGTTCATACATTTGCTTGGAATGCATGACACCTCCCCACAATTTTCTCTCAATTGTCATTTTCAACAAAGCTGTCACAATACATCAAGCAGCCCACCCATTGTTTTGACTTTCCAAGAAGGAATCTTTCATTTATAGCCAAAGACAAATTCTCCTTTTGAGTTGTAATTGCCTAAATAAGCTAAACCTCAGCCCAATGCACCTTTTTAGTTTCCAGAGGATATGGTTTTATCCAGCAGACTTGGGGCATGCTCGCCCGAGGTACCAAACCAGGTTTGCTATAAAAAGAACATTTAGCAGAAAATGGGAGATTTCAGGGGAAGAAAAATGGGGATTTAGAGGGATAGTTCAAAGGTTCAAAAGATATATTCTTAGTGCTTTAATAGCCCAGCAAGGAAGAGAAAGAAAGAAATAAAATAAGAGAGCCAAGGTGAAGGAATTTGTCCCATATCCTTAAGATCATTCAAAATATCACTTAGCCTCCAAAGAAACATATGCCAAAAAATGCACACATCAGATATCACTCTCTCTCACAAAAATCCTCCTTACCTAACTATCTTGGAAGGCAATGCCCAAGCAAAGCCACTTGGATTTGAGTTCCAAATCCCACAAGTCTTGTGCAAAAGCACTAAGTCTGTGAGAATTGGGGCCAGGATCCTCGTGGCTGAATTATTCTCATGAAATTTATTTGCATATATGTATATGTATTAAAATGTATATCCTAATCTAAGAAACTAACAATTATTTGAAAATATGTGTATTGTATAGTGTGTTCTTATGCAGGACCTATAGAGGTAAAGGGAAATGACCAAAACTCTATTGTATAATAAGCATGGAGAAAGGTCGTATAGTTCAGAGAATCAGCATTTTGGGTTCTTACAAGTCTAGTACCCCTGGGAACCACGACAGTACACCCGGGGTACCAAGTGAATGAACTCTTTTAAATGTTTACACAATAAAAGATAAGCCTTAAATACTCTATTTCAATCTCTTTCTCATTGTGAATATTATGAATAATTATTTTACTTGCTTCGTAAGAGTAAAAGGTCATTTTATGACACTAAAACACTTATAATGGTATTTTATTGCTTAGGAGGAGTTGAATTTTTCGTCTTGAGGATCTTTATGTGACTTGCACACAACTTGGTTTGTAATCAACCCCATTAAGCTGTGGTAAACCAAGTTTAGTCCACCAAAACAACAAGTAAAGGGCCTAGGATCTTAGTTTCTACTTGGGCCTGGGTACTGTCCAGAAAAGGACCCTCACAGAGATGAACATCATTGTCTTCTATTAGACTAATAATCAAAGATTTTAATTTGGAGAGAGGGCCAATGATGTAGCAAGTGTTGAAGAAGAACAACAAGAAGCAGAAGATGTTAACTTTGCTACTGTTGTTGTTGGGTTTTCTTGAGATGTCATATTTATCATTTCATTGATATTTTTTGCTCCAATAGCCTCAAATTAAACTTCTCCATATGTAGTTCTTCAAGATAGGGAAATAAAGGCAAGGAATACAATTTAAAGCAATCCCTAATCATAGATAGGAAATGAAGGCAAAGAATTACTCGCCACTAAGATTGTTATCATTGACATTCTAACATAATTATCATTTTAATCTTCGTCCTTCTCGATGGTGGAAGGTTAACACTTTGATATCAGTGATATGTATCCAAGAAAAGGAAAGTCATACAAGATGAGAGTTTTGAAATAAGACAATTAATGTAATGGTAGCACATGTTGGTGTTTCTTCATTGTATATAATGCAAGTTGTACAAAGATTCTTGAGTGACGAAACCAGATATCTCACTCTCCTATAACTATTTAATTCCAAACTTGTAAAATTTGGAGTTGGTTGCAAAAGCTTTGACTAATATGTCATCTTAGTATCTTACCCAACATTCACTTCATTGACATCTCCTTCTATCCACTCTAACACCAAGCCTTCAAGATCTTGCTTCTCTTTCAAACTTGTAGCCTTACATTCTAATTCAACATCTTTCTCATTTCTCAGATTGTTTCTCAGGTTTCTAGCACAATATGCAGTGCATTTGTTATTAGTTCCCTCCAATATTTCAATAATTGTTTTGGCAAAAATTTGTAATCTATAGTCTTTTATTTTATAGACAGCAAGAGTGTGATTTGAACATACCATATGTGTTTAAAATTGTAAAAATTGTATGATATTTCACAACCACTTAAGAATGCAAATATTGTTTTGATAAAATAAAAATGCAAATATTCTTCAATCATTTTCCCCCCCCTTTTGTTTGACTTTATTTCAAAAGCAACTAAATTTGAGCAAAAATATCATATTTCAAATTAATTGTTTCTCATATAAATCTTAGAAAAATAATATCCAAATTTCATTATACTTAAATAATTAATGCATCAATTAAAATAATAATACAACAAAATATGTATTTATCCTACTAGTTTAATTACATAAAGTAAATATTGCAATGTTAGTTCATATATATTACATGTCACTATAAGAAGTTACGAAATCTAAATCGTTAAGATTAATTTAGTGAATTCATAAATATTTAATTTTTTAAAAATGATTTTTTTGTTAATTATTTTCAAAGCAACTAAATATGAGGTAGAATATCATATTCTAAATCAATTATTATTATTCCAATTAAAAGTAGTTTTTTATATATAAATTTTATAAAAATAATTAGATAAATTCATTTAATATAAATAATTAATGCACAACTATAGATATTTAATATATGCAATTACTTCATTAGCTAATTCAAAGAATTAAATAAAGAAAATTTCAAAAAGTGCATCAGGTCTTTACTTTTACACATACTAGTTGTAGACCCATGCTATGTGTGAGAATATATAATTATTTTGAAATGTGGTATAATGTATAATGTATTCTCTAAACTCTATAGTAGATAATTTGTCCTTTGTATAAATTAAACAATTTCCAGAAGTACTTTCCATTTCTCTATTTTTACAAGTATATAATTTTTTTATGTTTTTGATTGATATTATTCTTTTTGAAGTGGGCCATATTCTTCTAACTATTGTTATTAATGCATTATATTTTCCTAATTTTTTTTTATACAACTTAAATTTTTAAGTTTAAAATTTATTATTCGACTTTTGTTCACTTAAGGAGTTTATCGCCAAAGGCTTTGTATCTGAATTGACACTTCCTCGTGTACAAAGTGCTTGAGGGTCTGGGGGGAAAGGATTCCAACTGCGAGGTTAGCAATATGTTGTAATTATTTCTTAAAAAAAAAAAAAATTGAGTTTTTCACGATAACCAAAATTTATTATGTAATCATAATTGATATTATTCAAATAATTAATAGTCCTCTTAACCAAAACTTGTCTTTTCCTATTCTTAAGTATGTACACCGAAGTGGATCAAATGGATCAAATTGGACGAAATGGACTGGAGGAACCAAATTGGACTGAATTGGACCGAATAAACCATATTGGATCGAATTGGACTAAACTATACTGAATGGATTGAATTGAAATGGGCCGAAAGGGACCATATTAGACTAAAGTAGATTGAATAAACTAAATTGGATCAAAGTAGACCGAATGCTGAACCGTAATTAGTAAACTTTTTAAATAATTATTTTCAAAAACTTTTTAAATAATTTTGATGTAAAGTTTTCACATCCAAAAAATAAAATGAGTGCTATACTAATATTACCTTTAATTTATTTGTTACTTGTTATTATTTGTGGGACAAAGTTTAGGCTACAACTTTATGTAATATCTTTTTATTGGAGGAGAATTTCGACGAATTCAATGTTGGATGATTTTCTTCATATATTCTTTATGCTTGCAAAATTTTTAGAAAATTAAAAATCAATAGCTATATTATCAATAAATTTTTTAAATTGCAAGTTTTTGCAGTTTAAAATTATACATAAAATATAAACTTATCAATTATATAATAAATAATGTTCGATTGACGTAAAATTTGACATGTGTATTAAGAATATAAAGAACATAAAATTCATCGCTTAAATTTTCAAACTATATAGTAATGTTTATTTTATTGAGTAAGGTAGTAGTTTTAGATTATAACTAATTTTGTAGTTAAATTTTGTCCTTACAAGTGGGTAAAAAAGTAAATTCAGTTGTGAAATTAAATTAAAAGCTCATGACAATTTTCCTCTTAAAATTTATTATGATTTATGAAAATATTGTGAATGAGTCGTTTCTAATATTAAAAAAAAAAAAAAAAAAACAAAAACAGTTTTTTTACTCACCCGCACCACTTGCTTTAATTTACTCACGATCCAACAGATATATCCCCTCATTCTTCTCTCTTTCCTTTCATTTACTCAACTGAGACAGAAAAATAGAAAGAAAGAAAGAAAAAAATGGCGGGAAGCAGCAGTGAGGAAGAAATAGAGTCGGTGCTGCTCCCCAATTTCGATCTCATCTACCAGGTAATCTATTGTATTATATAGAGAGAGAATTGGTAATTGTTAGTAATTGTTGATGATCTTCAATTCAGGATTTCAAGAATGCGATTGCGGAGATAGAGTTGCTCAAATCCAACAGTAACGCCGAGCTCAAAATCCGAGAAGCCCTCCAATTCACCACTCATTCTCTCCGCCAAGGTCGCATAAATAGGATTTCCATTCTTTTTACTGCTTTGTGTTTGTTGTATTGCCTCAATAAACAAACAATTTAAATAAAAAACTCTTCTCAAGTCAATTTGAAAGCACTATGCTATATATATATAATATATATATATATATAAATTGCAGAGAATGAGCGGCTGTCCAAACTGCAATCAGAATCTCTCCATAATCTTGCTGACCAGGTCCGTCTTTTTGTAAATAAAAAAAAAAAGCTACGAGGAGTTGTGGTTGCGAAATAGAGTTTTAGGTTTTTAAAACGTTCTTTTTAAACTCCCAAAATGTGTAACCGAATGGACCTTTAATTCATAATAAATATCTTTTTCCTTTTTCGCCTACATTAATTATTATTTTAAATACAGCTTGAACGGCGCACAAAATGCCAGAGCTTGAAAGAAGAACTTAAGAGAGTGAGTGATGAACGTCTCCATCAAGAATATGTAAGCTCTGATTGTAATTTCTATCGGGTGTGTACTCGAAAATCTGTCTGATTAGATAATCAGTCATTACAGTTGCATCCTTGTAAATATATGTGTAAGCAGGAACACAGGAAGTCTATGGATTTGCTTAAGCGAGATTACATGACAAAGGTTGGCGACTTAGAGGCTCAAATCCAGTGAGTTGAATATATTTTGCTCAAATGTGTTTTGTTTCTTCTTCAGTTGACTGATGATGTTGTCATACGCCAAGTAGGGGCCTTCTGCTTGAAAAGGCAACAAATGAAGCAACCATTAATCTCCTTCGTCAGGATTTGACAGCGCATAAAACTTATGTTCAGACTCTTGCAAAGAGGTTGGACCGTGTTCATTTCGATGTGGAATCTAAATGTGAGGTTATGTGAATTTTAGGAGTTCCATTTCCAGATTTTGTTGAATTATAAGGTATTTATGAATAATGTCACTGATTTTTGTTGTTGACAGATGATCTTGAGATTCAGGATCTGAAGGACTGTCTTATGATTGAACAGGAAGAGAAAAATGAGTTGAGTAGGAAAATCCAAGAACTGGAGAAGGAATGTGAGTGTGAGATTGCTTTCATTTTCTTCGTTCAAATAGCTTCGCCCATCTTTGAATGGTGCTTGTTTGTGCATTCCATTTTTTTCTTACTTTAGATTGGTTATATAGCTGATTAATATACGCACCCCAAATATATGTTTGATCAACTTATTGAAAAACTGTTTGATCAAAAAACACTTTTCTAGTGACTAAATGCTGAATACCAATGTTTGAAACAGTCCAAGACTGGATGTGACCAGAAACTGCAACTGATATTGTACTTAATACATGAAATCCCAACCTGCTCATTCCATATTATTCTAGAAATCTCGTGTCCTCTCTAGTTAAATGCTTTATGTTTTATTATTACATGTTAGGGTTTGCCTATTCTTAAATCTGATTTAAGGATTGAGGGGTCCTAAGTAAATGCACAAAACGAATATGCTCTACCACAGTGTGATAAATGATGTTACAATGGCACTTTTATCTATTGATGCATTAATTTCGGTTAAAATGCAGTGCTGATTAGCAGAACAAAGTTGGTTGAACAGCAAAGAGATATGGTTTCAAGTCGGCTTGTTGAAACACTTAAACTGAAGATTATGAAACTATGGAAGGAGAACGAGATCCTCAGAAGGAAGCTTCCTTGCACAGAAGATGACTTGAGGGATGGTATCTGAATTTGTATTACTCTGTCAGGAAGCTTTGACAAGCAAGTCAATGTGAAAATTTTACAATCTAGACTAGTATATGACTGTAATGTAAAATCTAGATTTTCAATCAGATGATGTAGACCTTATACTATTTCTTCAAAATCATGAGCTAATAAAATGAAGAACGTCATTCTTGTAATGTTGCAGTTGTGTTCATATCAAATGTATATAATTCTTTCCAAAATTTTCTTGAAAAGAAATCACAGTACATGTTTAGCTTTTCTTTTGCATGGAACAAGCACTTTCCATAAAATTTTAACATTGTGACAACCTGACTATAGGTGGAAAGGTGTGGCAAGAGGGACAACCTGTCTGTGAGTACTGTGCAGAGAGGAAAGGAATGAGCATGACAAGTTATTTGGTATAAAGTGGAAAGGAATGAGCATGACAAGTTATTTGGTATAGGAAGGAAAGGAATGAGCGCGACAAGTTATTTGGTATACTTGGTGTACTGCATCTATCTCGCATATTCATATATAGGATCTATAGGTGGGATCCCACTTTTACACCGGGTGTAATGAATAATTTTATAGGACAAGATATTACCCACTACTCCCTTGTTTGGCAGCCGAAATTAAGAGAGGGATGGTTCCATTCCATGGTGTTGTATATGTTTGGTCCAAAAATAGGTGGAGTGGTTCATTTCATTTTCTTATGATAGGAAATTATACAATTCACATACTTTGTGTAACTATTCAATTTCGAATGAAATACCTAATATTTAGACCTTTGAATCACTGTTCCAAAAGTGTGTTTAGTCTTTATGTCCTCTTGTTAGAAGCTTCCCTTTTGTATCTTTGATTTACTTAGATTGTGCTTTCATTTTGGCTGGGTCTGAAGTCATTTTCGTTCCCAATTTTGAAGCCTTTCATGGAGCCAAGGGTTTGTGAAGCTTTCTACCATCAAATGTGTCATTGCGGTCTGGATGCTTAAGTACTAAAGTTGTATTCCACTTATTACCAGAACTGAAAAGCTTAAGGGTACTATCTCTATCACTTTGACAGTTTTGCCAAAAACAGTTGGCAATTTAAAATAGTTTAGATATTTGAACATTTCTCACACTGCAATCAAAGTATTACCTGATTCAGTGTGTACTTCATACAATTTGCAAACATTACTGTTGGCAAGTTGTCATTCTCTCACTGAGTTCCTGCCAACATGGGAAGGCTAATTAACTTGCATCACTTTGATATTATTAGAACAAACTTGATAGAAATGCCATTGCTAATGGGTAGATTGAAAAGTCTCCGAACATTAACTTCTTCTTCTTTTTTGGGAAAAAAGGGTGGTCTTGACATCAAAGAGTTGAGGGAGTTTCGGCAACTTAAGGGAAACCTTTCTATTTTGAAGTTGGAAAATGTAGTTGATGCTAGAGATGCTTTACAGGCCAATTTGAGGGACAAGTTGCAACTTAATGAATCGGTATTAAAGTGGGGTGGGGATACAAATGACTCCAAAAAGGATAGAGATGCACTAGACCAATTGCAACCTCATGCAATATCACATTGGTCCAAATTCGTAATTGTAAGTCTTGCCTCTCCTTGCCACCATTTGGTAAACTTTCCTCTCTGAAGTTCCTCTCTATTGTGGGATTAGATGGAGTAGTGACTATTGGTACAGAGTTTTATGGGACTGTTGATTCTAAAAGCAAGCCTTTTGCATCGCTGCAAACTTTTTGCTTCAAGAACATGTTGCTATTGCAGGGATGGCTTCCTTTCAGAGATGACGATGAAGGTGTAGTAGCTTTCTCTCGTCTTCAACAACTTTATATACAAAATTGTTGTAACTTGACCAAGGGTCTTCCTGACAACCTTTTTTCTTCAAAGACACTTGTGATTGAAAAGTGTCAGCTGCTTGTCACTTCACTTCCACATTTACCAGCCATAAATGAATTGAAGTTACAGTATTGCAATAAGGTGTTGTTGAATGAATTACCACCTCAAGTTCTAAAGTTAACAATTAGTGGATATGATGCCTTGGTGTCCTTACCTATGGGTAATAACCACTGTCTTGAAGAGTTAGATGTCTCTGATTGTCCATCTCTCAGGTTGCTTCCTGTGGAAAATTACTGTTTCTGATGCACCAATGTTATGCATCCCTTGAGGGATTTTGCATAAGATGTAGTTTCAATTCTCGTGTCCTTTCCAATAGAATTATTTCCAAAGTTTAATCATCTTGATATCCAAGGATGTCAAAATCTTCATTCCTTTTCATTTTCAAATCGAGGACCACTTCAGCATCTATTATCTCTCAGAAGCTTTAAAATCATAAAATGTTCCAATTTTGTGTCCTTGTCCAAAGAGGAACTGCCTATACCACTCATAAAAATTGATGTTCTGCTCTGATACTCATTTTACTCATCATATCATACTTGCTGTCAGGTAGATGGATTGGTGAATTCTTCTTCTTGACCTTACACATCTAATTAGTAAAAAAGAAATTTCTAAATTATCAACTTCAACTTATGTCTTTTAGTGATCATTGCATAACTGGTAGCAGCAATGCTAGAGCTTTGTCTGTTCATTGAGGTCAATGAGTGATCATTGTATACTGGAAATGCTTGAGCTTTGCCTTGTCTCATTTTATGCCTACATTTCTTGTCAACCCTTCGCAGGAAACTGACTCATATCTTCTGTACAAGTTTGAAGCCCCAATGATGATTCTTGTTGCAGTGATATTGAAAGCTTTGTATACAAAAAGTCTCGGGTTAATGTATGGCCTAATGAACACACTTCATATATTTTTCTTTTTAGGATAAAACCAGCTAGCAATAATTGTGTTTGTTGAATGTCTGCAGCTTTTGACTTAACATCAGACAGGATCTGGATATGTGAAGTGCAGTTGGAATATTGTGGAAAGCACTGCTGAATGGATGGCCTTCAGGCTGCACAAAGGATGTACTTGAGAAGCTTGTGCCTCATACAAACTTGAATAAGCTACAGATCCATAATTATGGTGGCACAAGATTTTGAGGTTGGATAGGAGATGATTCATTCTGCAATATTGTATCTGTAAGCTTTCAAAATTGTGAAAATTTCTGTATCTTGCTACCCCTTGGGAAACTACCTTCCCTGAAACACCTTTCCATTGAAGGTTTTGATGGACTAGTGGCTGTTGGTCCCTAGTTTTATGGGAACAATTCTCTTGTGGCTCAGCGGTTTCTATCTCTTGAAATATTAAAGCGTAGTTGGATGTCTGCATGGGAGGAATGGTGCTCTATCAGAGTTGAAGATGAATTTATAGCTTTCCTCGTCTGCAAGAGCTTCACTTAGATGTTCTTTTAAAGTACGAAGATCAGCACAGAGCTTTGTTATGTCTGCTTAAGTTATCAAATTTCTTAAAGCAGAGTTTCATGCAATTCTGCAGGTATGTTCTCATTGCTTATTGTTTGGTATACTTGGTTGAGTATATTCCACAAACTTACTGATCATTTATTGGTTCTCATTATGGACCATGCAGGCTTCTAGTTCTCACAAAATTGAGGTTTTTACAACATTCCATTAGATGATTATCCCATAATTACTTTTTTTGGTGACTACTTCGAGCATTGTAAGCATTGGAACAATGGAGAAAATCTCTAGTATTATTGGTGGAATAGGGCTTCTCATCTTGCTTAGTTTAGTTTACTGGATGTTTTGTTTTCTCATCTAATCACTATTTTAAAAATTAGATCAGACCAATCGGTTCAACCAGGTTCCGAGCACTAGTCAAGTTTGGTAAAAACCAATCAAAACCAGAAGATGGGGTCAAAAATGGGTTTTTTGACTGTTCCCCTTTTTTAAACCATGCATCTAATTAGTATTGTTTTTTTTTTTTTTTTTTTTTTTCAAAACACCAACTGGGTAAAGACATTATAGATTTAGGGTTAATTAAAGAATTATAAACCTTAAAGTTAGGACTTAGGCCAAGTTTGGGGTTTTTGATGTTCTTAATCTTTTTTTGTCGATTGAAGGTGCAATTATCAAATTAAGCTACCTAATTAGTAAATATGTGTCTTCAATATCTAATTGGGTGAGGTGATAAATGCTTATGATTTTACAAAGGAAAGCTACTGGTAGAATTTAGAAGTCTAAACTACTTTCCCTAGACCCATACTTTTTTACTACTTAATGAAGATATATTGTTTTAAAGGCGAAAATGCAAACTACACACCAAAAGTTTTGGGCTAATTGGATTTTACCCTGAAGTTTGGGAATGTTTAGATTTTATACTTTTTAGTTTCAAAATTTGGATTTTACCCTCTAAATCCAAACGCTTATACTTTTTTACTGCTTATGGAATATATATTTTTCCAAACATTCATTTAAACGATTACTTTGTTCCCTACATCACATTTATTTACTTGTCTTTTTAGTGGAGTATGTATAACTGAAGGCTTGACTTCTCTTTCAAGAAAGTTTGTTTTTTTGTTTATCTACAAATTTTTTTTTTAAAAATAATCAATAATGCTTTTTTTTTAGATAGTTACTATATACTGTTAACCTCACAACTAGGACTCTTTCCCTCCTACAATTCCAAGCACTTTGTGCACGGAGAGGTGTCAATTCAACTACTAGGCTCTAACAAATAATTGATAATGCTACTTGTTACTAATCAAGTGATATTTTTATTTTCACCATACACTTATTTTGTTGTCTCTATATAACATCAAAATCAAAAGCTTTTCTCATGCATTTGAGATTCAGAACATGCACATTATATGTCCTCGAGTAAGGTAGTGAATAAAATTAAGGACTAATGCCTTCTTCATCAATAGACAAAAATAAGGATGATAAGTTCCATTGTTCATCGTATAAGTGAAAAACATAAGTATGGCATTATATCATGAAAAAAAAAAAAAAATAGAACTTATAAATTATAGCAATTAAATATTAAAATGGAAAAAACTGTATTATTATTCAATAAACCAATTAATCAAAGACCGATAAATAAAGACAAGTCTTTTACACACATTCACAAGCTTCAATTATTTAAATCAACACATGCAATACATATGTCATATGTAAATTAAAGCTCCGTTTGGGTAAGCTGCGTCCACGTCTGCACAGTGCATCAAGGCAAATGCATAGTAAATTCATTAATGAACAGTAACCAAAAAATATTTTTTATTGTTTTCAGTTTTTAGCAAAATAAGTGGTATCTAAACGCACACTAAATGAACCAAATTGGAGGAGCAAAGGAAGAGAGGGATTTTCCTTTGTAATGCTGCTTAATGGTTCCATCTTCCATGCTAAATACACCCATATCGTACCCTCCACCATTTAAGCAAGTAGGATAGCAGTCAACATTGTCATCTGTAAAATAGATACAATTAGCTTTGCATCCATTGAAGCTTGATGCAGACAGAGACATTGATGAATTGTCACCCACAAACAATGCTTGATCACCCAAGCTGTCAACATTCACCCAATCATTTTCATTTTTGCTTTTCACTTCAGAAGAAGATTCTAATTTTAAAATTTTGAACACAGTTGTCACATATGGAATTTCATAGATGATTTCTTGTTCTACTTCTCGTACTTGTTCTTGATCTTGTTCTTGTTCTTCTTCAGATTCATCTTCATGAATGTTCACATCCTCAATATCATCTTCAAAGTCATCATTAATGAATTCATCGGCCACAAGAGGACCTTCTCGTATGCGTGAAACCAACAAAAGATCTCCCGATGATTCAACAAGATACTTTTGGATATAATCCTCAGGTTCCTTGCAGAATGTAATACATTCAGTGAACACAATATCACCATCAATGTGACAAACAAAAACGTTACCATGATTGTTTACCGCATAAAACTTTCCCTTGTAGAGTGTAATGTCATAAAAACATCCAGAATCACATTTTATATCAATCCAAGCTTTATATCCCGGTCTAGTGAAGGCCAATGTTTTAAAATTAGTATAGATAACCATGATTATGCAATCACGATCATATTCATGAGTTACAGAGTTCCATGGATTCCTTGATAAAACACACTAGTAAAGAAAGATATCACCATAATCTAAAGGGAAGAGTTCAAAATTGCGATATCGTTCCCAAACATATGGATGAGAGGGAAGACTTAACTGGTGTTTAGACAATGGATGAAAGAGATTCATCCGGAAATCGATGCCTACACTGAGCAACCATCCAAAAGATGTTCCAATGCATTTTCTTCCAGCAAGTTCGGGCAACTTGAAGTTGTAAACTTTATTGTCAAATACATTGATAAATACACGTGTATGATTTTTTTGTTCCTTTTCTTCTGCAAGCAGAAGCCAAGGGCACCTAGGAGATAATGGAGGCTTTTCCATTGAATAGACACGCTGCCATGCCTTGCAGACGGCACCAAAGTTGACAAAATCATCATAGACAGATATACAACACGCTATTTCAGAGAGAATAAGATCCGGAAGATTAGCCCATTCAGACGACATGATGTTTAGTGTAGGACTGAAAAACAATAATGAAAAAAAAAATTAGAATTTGTCAATTTAAATTTTTAGTAGGCCATCACAAAATTATAAAGAATATTATTATTAGAGGCAACATGTAATATACGTACTAAATAATAAATCATGTTTGTATTTTTTTTTTTTTTCCTTTTTTAGAATGCAGTAATTTCATATAACAAAAAGATCCAACTACTCTGACAGACTCTACAACATGCAGAATCCAGAGAACAACCAAAAAAACCAAATAGCAATCCTATTACATACTGAATTATGTTTGCAAGATCAATAAAACACGTAAACATTGATGATTGGTATGATACAAAGAGAAAAATAAATTTGAAGAATATTGTATAAGTACCCACCAACCAAAATCAACAACACACAAAAAGAAAAGCAATTTGCTGATGGAAAAAACAAAAACTTACTTTGTTTGGTTTGGGGGCAGACCCTTTTGCCGATGGTTGAAGAGACCGAGCGAGGTTTGGAGGCAGACCCTTTTGCTGATGGATGAAGAGAGAGAGCGACTGAGTGAGAGAAAAGCAGACCCTTTTGCTGATGGAGAGAGAGAGCGACTGAGAGAGAGAAAAGCAGACCCTTTTGCTGATGGATAAAGAGAGCGAGCGACTGAGAGAGAGAAAAGGAGAGGCGCTTGCGAAAACAGAGAGGAATTCTTATCAGGTCATCTAGTTAAGGTTTATTTCAAAACACTATTGACGGTACGTATCTCTCAAAAACAGAGTCTAGGCCCATATTATATACTGCCATTATATACCGTCTTGTACTAGGAGAAGGTTTAAAGAGTAAATTGAAATATTAACAATGCTCAACGTAACTTTTTTTTTTTTTTTTTTCAATTTTTTCTATATTTTTTATGGTTTCAAAACTTTAAAAAAAAAATAGTTTATTAACGGATGCAAATAATAACATTCATTAAAAAGACCCATTTCTCATAGTAGAAAGTACACCAGGTGATCTTTCATGCATATAAAAAGTAAAATAAATATATTTGGAAAAAAAACTACATTCACAACAAATCAACGTCTAGCCCAAACTTTTATCAAAAAAAAAAAAAAAAAAAAAAAACTGACATTATAGCTTCTTCTAGTAGGACATTCCTTTTTTTTTTTTTTTTTTGGTTAGATTTGTTCACAGATTACTTCTTTTCACTTGTGAATCACTACTTGTTAGATTTTGTAGGATCTATTGGGAACACCATGTCACAAGGAAAAAATAATTTTCCCAGGATTTATCAAACTAAAGCACTAAAAGCCCAACATTGACATTGGGTCGGGGTGTCTTAATGGAGCCTGCACTGCTTGGGTCTACTCCAACTTCACCAAGGGGGACGGCCCACCCTCAATCCGTAATGCAATTTTTTTTTTTCCTTTCAAATTAAATACTATATTCATTTAAATTATTTGTCAACATTTGCTTTGAAGTATTTATTAATTTTAATTCCAAAAATAGGATTTTAGTTCAACCAATAATTTTTCAATTTTTCTAAAAACTATACCGTGTATAATCAGAAATTATCATAATTATTAATTTAGCTAGTAAATCTATACTGTCTTTAAGATGATCATTCATGTGATGCTCAAATTTGATTGATTGTGTGATGTGTGTGGATGTGTGATGAGTCCTACATCAAGTATTTACTGGGTAGATCTGGGCTTTATTAACAACTATAAGGAGCCTTAATTGTGACTAGTCATTTTGAGGTATAGCGCAGATGTGACTAGTGCTTTTCCTTGGGTCGTTACATATGGAAAAGTATAACTCACAAAAAATTCACTAGTCTACTGTGTTTAAGAAAAAATTGGTAGAGATATTGTGAAGAAATGTAAAGGCTTACCAAAAGACACTTGGGATGCTTTGCCTATTGTTCGATATTTCCAAAAGATTATGAATTCAAAAAGGAGCAATTGATACAATTATGGATGGCAGAAGATTTCTTACAGCACCCCAGAAGAAATAAGAGAATGGAAGAAGTAGGTGATGAGTACTTTCATGAATTAGTATCAAGATAATTTTTTCAGAGATCAGGTGGTGAAAACTCATGCTTTGTTATGCACGACCTTATTAATGATTTGGCTAAATTTGTATCCGGAGAAATTTGTTTCAGGTTGGAGGATGAAAACTCACAGGAAATTTCAAAAAAGACTCGTCATTTGTCATATGTTATGGCTTTAGAAGATCTCTTTAAGAGATTTGAGATTTTCTATACAGCAAAAAGTCTATGCACCTCGGGGATTAAAGTAATGAAAGTATGGTTAATAGATTTAAGGAGAGTACCAGAATTCAAACAAGAAATGACCGCTTTAGTAACTTCTGAACCCACGTTATTTCAAAAGGACTGATAAAAAATGGGAGGCATCCCATCTGGACCTGGAGCTTTTAAAGGTGCCATTTGTTTAATAGCAACATCCACCTCTTCTCTTCTGTAAGGCTTTGATAATTCAGTATTCATACTGTCAGAGACAACCTTATTCACACCCTCTAAAACTCGGTCAAGGTCATGGGCATTAGATGAAGTAAAAAGCCTAGTATAGAAGTCAACAAATACTGAGGACACCACCTCATCCTCCGATTGCCAGACCCCTTCATCATCTCGGATTCCTTATATAAAATTTCTTCTTTTTCTCTAGGTTGCCACCGTATGAAAATACTTGGTATTTTTATCCTCCCTTAGCCAGCCATTGTGTTCTTGCTCTCTATCTCCACATTCGGCTCTCCTTGTCAAGCAAAATATTAAGTTCACGTCGGAGGTTGGCTATTGATTCATAATCTCCACCTTTGGCTGCTGCTTCTTCCGCTTTCCATAGTAACTCTTTCTTCTTTGCAATCTGAATCTTAACACTTCCAAAGTGCTCTCTACTCCAAGACTTCAACATTTTCTTGTACTTCTTAAGTTTTTTTTTGTAACCTTAAACATAGGGGTCCCATGGTGTTCAACTTGCCATGCTCTCAAAACTGCAACCACTATTGGCCAGCCACATCTCTTCAAAACGGAAAGGGCGTCTGCTCCAACGCTGAGCTTCATTGTTAGGATTAAAAGTCAAATTGATAGGATGATGGTTGGAAGAGTAACAATGGAGATGGCGGACTGTAGCATTTAAATTAAAAGCTTATGACAATTTACTACTTAGAATTTATTGTGAAAATATTGTAAATAAAAACATTTGTTGACTCACCCACATTGTTACTCCACTGCCTAGTATTTATTTATTTTTAAGTTTTGATAAAAATTAAAGCACCAATCAATAAAGAGTAATGTTAGAAATATATAAAAATGTCTAATTTTGTGCTACAACTTGCCATGTGGCGAGTTGTGAGTATTGGAAGTATGTGTGACTTACCATCATCTATCATCCATCCACCAATCACAACTCATCATACGGTGAGTTGTGACATAAAATTGCGTATTTTTATAATTCCATAACATTACTCCTAAACCCAAATCACTTGCTTTCATTTACTCACCAATTCCATCAGATATATCCTCTCATTCTTCTCTCTTTCCTTTCATTTACTCACAACTGAGAGAGAAAAATACAAAGAAAAAAATGGCGGGAAGCAGCAGTGAGGAAGAAATGGAATCGGTGCTGCTCCCCAATTTCGATCTCATCTACCAGGTAACCTGTAGGGACTCAAAATGGATTAGACCCAAAATATGAATGGGTTTTCAGCCCAGCAAGCCCAAACAATAAATTTTTAGAGCATGGGTACAAGAACTAGTTCTACTTGATAGGAAAGGTTACAGTTATCATGCTATGAAAGACGTTTCGAGCTGTTTGTATGATCAAGACTCTCCTCGGCTGGGTTTTAGTGAGCCTCTCTATGAGTTCTGTTGTTCTTTTTCTCTCTTTCTTTTTCCAAAAGTACCCCTTAATGTTATCTGTTTTCCATATTATATACTACGTTCCTTACCCCATTTCCATCGTCCACGTGTAGTTCCTATCCTAGGAACTCCTTTCTGTCCCATCCAGCACGTACCAGAACTCTCGCCTAGTGACCAAAAAGCTGCTTGGTTACTATTCAGGTATTACCTCCACATTAATGCGGCCAGAGAGTTAGCTGGAAAGCATTTAATGTGGAGGTAGTGGCCTTGGAAGATATTTGTTATCTTTCTCAATTCCTCCTTAGGTCTATATTCACTTTTCAGTTCTAACTCAACTATGCGGAGTACCCTGGACAAAATGATAGTTACATCCACCTCGGACTGTAGTATCCGAGGTGAACTTCATCCTCGGACGTATTCTGTGCCACCATTCATGACTTTCACCCCTTTTTCGTATACTAGTCCCACAATAGTTCTTTTAACCTATCCTCGGACACGTGAGTGTCCTCGGACTGGGCCGCTGGGCCCCAAGCCCATTTCTTGTGATTCCTGTATCTTTTTAGATAACAGGCCCCACAATAGCCCCTCAAAATCTCGCTTTTTGTCATCTCGAAAAAAGGGAGATTTTGATATTTTGCTCTCGCCTATTTCGTAGATTTTCCTTGCCTTCAAAACGCCTTTCTATCTACCCAAGGCACACTCCTGACGTTTCGGCGTCAGGAACACGCCATTATTAAATGATGACGGCTTCCCTGTCCCCTACGTGCAACGACACGATGCAAATCTAATGGTGGAGGATCCTCCGCATTTATGGGTGGGATTTTTCCCGTTCCCAATTTCTGTGCCCTTATAAAGGGCCTTTCAAATCAAAACTCTCTTCAGTTACACAGATCACAACATCTCAGCGCGTATTCATTAAACCTGTCTCTCTCACCACTCCATGCTCTCATAAATACTAGGAGCCTGTCCGAGGAGCTCATTTTCCAAACCTGTAAGTTTTCTTAACCCTCCTTAGTTTTCTATCCTCTTCATCAGTTTTTCTTTAAAACTGTTAGGAAATGGGTAGATTCAAGTATCTATTTGACTCCGAGGAACAAATAGAAGCATTTAGAGCCAAGTATAGGATTCCCCCAACAGTGGGTATGAGATATGCCTCCATAAAAACGTGGTTACATGAAAAGAAAACGTGGGAAGTGGCCATCCCTATGATCGCCTTTATAGAGGGAGGGATGACTATCCCGATGGGTGGTTTAAGTAGAAGTTATCTCAGGTTCTTTAGATTATCTCCCACACAGTGCGCCTCGAATATGTTCAGGGTGCTTAGGAGTATAGAGGTCCTAAATACCAAGTTCAATCTAGGTCTAACCCATCACGATGTGAATTGGGTGTATAACCTCAATCATTTGAAGGGCCAGGGATATTACCTTAAGTCCAGGTTCCCTGAAGTAAGATTAATCTAGTGCCTCCCTACATCCAACAAAGGTTTGAAAGATGATTTCATTATTTTTTCCGGGGAATGGCATGATGGTTTACCCTATCCGATTGAAGAGGGACGACCAGGTGGGGTTCTTAGGGCATACGCTCTTATCAATTAGATTATATTTTTAATTTAAGTTACTTTTATCTCTGATAAAGTTTTCCTTCCATGTTTTAATGACCTTGCAGACAAGCGCGCTACTAAACCTCAGATCAGATTGATTAACAGGGAGAGCTTAGACAGAATCCTGCGATCCGAGGTGTATGTGAACCCATCTGATGGCCAACTGAGAGCAGCACATATAGTCCTCAAGTACAAACCAATTTCCACGGCCTTTCAAGTTCCTAAGTGCGTAATAAGAGCAAAAGATCCTCGGCTCCACCATATCAGTGTAGCCTTTGAGGGATTCATTGTTCCTAGGGGAGTTCCAATTCCTGAGGGTGTTCCCTTCACTGAGCCGTTGCCCAAGGCCACTCTCTCAACAGGAGCTTCATCGTCACACTCTGTTCCTCGGGAAGTGAAGGAGGAAGACGAAGAAGGAGAGGAAAAAGAAGCAGACGAAGAAGAAGAAGAAGAAACTCCAAGAGGAGTTGTAGAACTGTCAGATTGTGCAGACGAGTTTGACGTTTTCAACCAGCCTTAATCTCCCGAGGTGACCTCTGAAGAAATGGGCATCCAAAGGAAAAGTAAGAGGAGCTTGAAAGATGTAATTGAAGGTCAGCCTGGCAGGGTTGTGGTGGAGAAGCCAGCTCAGCCCAACCTTCCACCTCCTCCTTCTCCTCATCCTCGGCCATCTCAGCCATCTGTGACCGAACCCAGTGATCCAAAGAGGAGGAGAGAGCCAAAGGATAAAGAAGTGGCGGATGCTGGGAGGTCTCGTATGACCCGTGAAGATGAGGATCAAAGAGCTGCAAAGCAGCAAAAAGTTAGCCACGGGTCTCAACGAGTGGCCGACAAGACGACCACTCAATCCTCGGAACTCGAGGCCTGGCTTCCTGCTCCCATGCTCGGAGGGGAGCCCTTGAGGGAGGATGCCTCAATCAGAGACTTTAATGGCGGACTTGGGTGCCGCGTCGCCTCGGCCTTAGAGGAAACACTTCTTCTTCCCAAGGATATGGCCGAGCTGAGGACTATCAAGAGCAATGAGGTCTTCCAGTATATTAAAAGATACTTGGGCATGGTATAACACCCTTATTGTCATATTATTATTGTTTCTTATCATAGACATCATGCACACAATTCCCCGTATTGTCTTTCTAACTCTTTCCCTTCTAGGCCGTTCAAGCCTCTTTCAGGCTGGAGGAGATAACCAATTCCTGCTATCATCAGATAGATGCTGAGAGGAAGAAAACGGTAGTAGCTGTGCGCACCCTCAACGCTGCTGAGCAAAACGTTGCGCAGCTGAAGAAAAAGTTAGCCGACGAGAAAAACGCTCGGAAAGGCGCTGACTCAGCTTTGGATGGAGTCCAAAGGCAAGCCGAGAGCCAAAGGAAGCTCCTGCGTGATGCTAATGCCCAGCTGGCAACTTCCCAGGAGCAGATATTAACTCTGTAAAAGCAACTGGAGGAAACCCAGAGACTCAGAGATCAAGCTGAAAAGGCCAAGGCTGAGGCTGAAAAAGCAAAAGCCGAGGTTGAAAAAGAAAGAGACGCAGCCGAGCAGCATGGCTACAACGTGGGCGTTGCTGAAACAGGAGATAATTTCTGAGCTGAGGTTCTCGTTGTGTGCCGAAAGTACTGCGCCTTGACCTGGCAAAAAGCTCTCAACCGAGCTGGGGTTGAACCTTCATCAGAGTTGAGAAGGCTTGAGAATGTTTATCTTCCCCCAGCTATTCGAGCCCCCAGTCCTTCTACTCAACAAGGAGAGGCATCCTCTACAGTTGTTGAACCAACCAAGGAAGCTCAACTTCAGGCTCCTCCCTCCACCGATCAACAGGAGCAACCTGAAGTGCCTAAAAAGGCGAAGGATACATCCTCGGATAAAGGAGCAGAAGGGCCCACGGGTGAAACAGTTTCTCAGAGTTTTGAACAAGCCTTGGCCTTAACCACATTACCTGTTGGAGAAGCTCCTAAGGTGCAGGAGAAAAATGTTCCTCCTGAGGCAGCTGGCAAAGCCCCTCAACATAAGCTCCAAATAAAATTAAACAAATAGTTAATTGTAATCAGATTCCCTTTCATTTCATTTTTTTTTTTAAAGCCTTTTTTAGGACATTTCTAGTTGCAAGGTGTACTTCTTTTTTTTTTTTTTTTTTTTTAATTTATAAGAGATATTGGGGTTTCGTCTGTCACTTGTATAATTTCTTGCGTGAATGTTCTTTATTATTTTTTCTTTTACATGATCTCGGACTATAAAAGAATGAAAGCTGATATTACAAAGGAAAAACTTAACTTTATATACACTAATTGGGAACCAAAACAGACTATAGCAGTGACCTCCACAGCCCTACTAAGGCTCGTTGTAAATTCATCAAGAAGTATCCATTTCTAAGATAGCATTCTTACATTTCACCCAGAGAGATATTGAACTCCTTGAGATGCTTTAAGTGATGCTCATGGCACTTTGATATACATTTCTAATTGCATGGATCCCCTTTAAAGGGCATTGATTTCAGTCAAGTTTGTTGTCTAAACAATTCGTTGTCCATTGATAGTGCATTAATTTCCACTAAGTTGTGGTCCGAGGACCTGACATGACTTAGTTTCTGTTTAATACTTCCATTGATAGTGCATTAATTTCCACTAAGTTGTGGTCCGAGGACCTGACATGACTTAGTTTCTGTTTAATACTTCCATTGATAGTGCATTAATTTTCACTAAGTTGTGGTTCGAGGACCTGACATGACTTAGTTTCTGTTTAATACTTCCATTGATAGTGCATTAATTTCCACTAAGTTGTGGTCCGAGGACCTGACATGACTTAGTTTCTGTTTAATACTTCCATTGATAGTGCATTAATTTCGACTAAGTTGTGGTCCGAGGACCTAACATGACTTAGTTTCTGTTTAATACTTCCATTGATAGTGTATTAATTTCCACTAAGTTGTGGTCCGAGGACCTGACATGACTTAGTTTCTGTTTAATACTTCCATTGATTTCAAAAGCACATATTGCAGAAGTAAGATAAACCATAAAGGAAAGTGAAACATAACTTGTTAGTAATAATACCTCTTCAGATTGCTCACATTCCAGGGATGGGGTACAGTTTTTTCATCTAAATTTTCTAAGTAATCAGCCCCTATCCATGCTACAGATGTAATACGATATGGCCCCTCCCAATTAGGCCCCAACTTTCCCCAGGCTGGGTTTTTGGTATTTCCCAAGACCTTCCTCAACACCAAATCTCCTAGGGCTAACGGCCTTAGTTTGACATTCGCATTATAACCCTGCTTCAGTTTGTGCTGGTAGTATGCCAATTGAATCGTTGCCTTCTCTCGTCGCTCGTCTATCAAGTCTAGACTTTTCTTCAACAGCTTGTCATTTCCATCTGAGGTGAAAATACTGGTTCTTAGCGTTGGAAAGCCCGTTTCAACAGGGATCACGGCCTCAGCTCCGTACGTCATTGAAAATGGGGTTTCCCCTGTTGATCGTCTAGGCGTTGTTCTATACGCCCAAAGAACGTGTGGAAGCTCCTCCACCCATCTTCCCTTTGCATCATCCAGCCTTTTCTTAAGTCCACCCACTATGACCTTGTTGACAGTCTCGGCTTGTCCATTTCCCTGTGGATAGGCTGGGGTGGAATATCTGTTCTTTATCCCCAAGTCGGAATAGTACTTTCTAAAAGCTTTGCTGTCAAATTGTAGTCCGTTGTCCGAGATGAGAGCTTAAGGAACCCCGAATCGAGTAATAATATTCCTTAAGATAAACCTTTTGACATCCACATCCCTGATATTAGCCAGAGGCTCAGCTTCAACCCATTTCGTGAAATAGTCCGTGCCAACTAGCAGGTATTTCTTATTTCCTACTGCCCTAGGGAAAGGGCCAACTATGTCTAAGCCCCATTGAGCGAAAGGCCAAGGACTGGAAAAAGGATTGAGGACTCCTCCTGGCTGATGAATGTTCGGCGCAAACCTTTGGCATTGAACACATTTCCTCACGTACTCCTGGGCTTCCTTCTGCATGCCTGGCCACCAGTACCCCTGTGTAATTGCCTGGTGAGACAAAGACCTTCCTCCAGTATGACTACCACAAATTCCTTCATGTAGCTCTTCTAAAAGATCCTCTGATGCTTCAAGGAGTACACAAAGCAGATATGACCTAGAGTAAGAGCGTTTGTATAACTTCTTATCCTCGGACAGCCAAAAACGAGGAGCCTTTCTCCGTATCTTCTCTGCCTCTGATTTGTCCTCGGGCAGTATATCCTTCTCAAGGAATAATATTATAGGATCCATCCAGCTACGTGCCGAGCTGATTTGGTTGACCTGAAGCGTGTCCGTCGTTACTGGGGTAGGTGTGCTCAAATCTTCAACCATTATCATCCGAGGTAGGTTTTGCGCCGAGGATGTGGCAAGGGTGGCTAAAGAGTCCGCATGGACATTTCCGCTCCTAGGGACATGGGTTATCTCAAAAAATTCAAAATTAACTTGCATACGCCTAACCTGACTCAAGTATTCCTGCATTCTCATGTCTCGAGCTTCCAACTCCCCTTTGACCTGGCCCACGACCAGCCCCGAATCCGAGAAGATTTCCACTGTCTTTCCACCTAGCTTCTTGACCATTACCATCCCTATTAGCAAAGTTTCGTACTCCGCCTCATTATTAGTAGCTGAGAATCTCAGCTTTAGAGACTTCTCGATGATGACCTTCTCAGGAGATATTAGTACAATTCCCACTCCTGATCCCTGCTGATTTGCCGTCCCATCCACATACACCTTCCAGGATGAAATAGGCTGCGCGGAGATAAGGCAAACTGATTTTTCATCCATGCCACTTGGGCTTACCTCTATTTCTTCAGAACCTTCAGCAAACTCGGCCACCAGATCGACGAACACTTGACCCTTCACGGAAGTAAGGGGCATATACTTAACATCAAAAGCCCCTAGGATTGTGCCCCACTTGGCAACCCTGCCAGTATAGTCTGCACTCCGAAGTACTGCTTTGATTGGATACTGAGTTAGGACGACCACAGTATGCGCCTGAAAGTAATGGGGAAGTTTCCTTGTAGCGTGCACTACTGCCAAAATAGCTTTTTCCAAGGGTAGGTAACGTACTTTAGCCTCATGAAGGGACTTACTCACGTAGTAGACTGGCCGCTGTACTCCATCGTCTACTCGTATCAGAACAAAACTGATCGCATAAGTGGTGATCGCTAGGTAAGAAAAAAGAACCTCATCCACCTCAGGGCTAGACATGATGGGTGGTTGAGACAAATACTCTTTCAGCTGCTGAAATGCTAGGGCACACTCCTCAGTCCATTCGAACCCCTTCCACTTGTGGAGCAGCAGGAAAAAAGGCCTGCACCTATCCGCCGACCTGGATATGAATCTGTTCAGTGCAGCGGTCATCCCGGTCAACCTCTGGACCTCCTTGGGATTCTGAGGTGGTTGCAAGCTAATTATGGCTCTAATTTGATTAGGGTTCACCTCAATTCCCCGATGAGTTACCATGTAGCCCAAGAACTTGCCTGAACTTACCCCAAATGAGCACTTGGACGCGTTCAGCCGCAATTTATGTCTCCTTAAAATCTCAAACGTATTGGTAAGGTCTGTCACATGCTCGGCCATTACCTTACTCTTTACGACCATATCATCAATATAAACCTCAATACTTCTGCCCAATTGCGGCTCAAACATCTTCGTCATCATTCTTTGGTAAGTAGACCCCGCATTCTTTAAGCCAAAGGGCATTACCTTATAGTGATAATTTCTAGTGGGAGTTAGAAAAGCGGTCTTCTCCTGATCGTCCAATGCCAGTGGGATCTGATGATAACCCTGAAAGGCGTCCAGGAAGCTCATCCGAGGATGGCCCACGGTCGCATCCACCAACTGGTCTATACGGGGCATGGGAAAAGGGTCCTTAGGGCACGCTCTGTTAAGATCCGTATAATCAACACATACACGCCATTTGCCATTCTTCTTCTTCACTACGACCGTATTGGCCAACCATTGAGGGTAAAACACCTCCTTGATAGCCCCTGCCTGCTTGAGCTTGTTCACCTCGTCTTTGATAGCCTCGGCATGTACCTTTGACGGATGCCAAGGTGGCTGTTTCTTTGGAATAACAGAGGGATTGACATTCAAATGATGACAAATGAACTCTGGATCCACTTTTGGGGCTTCATAAGCAGTCCATGCAAACACATCAACGTTCTTCCTGAGAACCTCAACCAACTGCTCATTCTCTAACGAAGGTAACTATGCCCCAACCTGAAAGTACTTTTCTGGATCATCACCAACACCCACCCTCTCCAAATTCTCACACTTCATTTTCTCAGCGGAAGTACTAAAATGGGCTCCTTGATTCTTTTACTGCTATAAATCCTCCTCGGCTACAGCCGAAGTGCTTGTCTCTGGCCGATGTTGGATGGCCATTATCAGGCATTGCCTTGCCATAGCCTGATTTCCCAAAATTTCTGAGACCTCGCCTCCTGAGGGATATTTCACCTTCTGATGGAGAGTGGAAGAAATGGCCCCCAAGGCTTGCAACCAAGGTCTACCCAAAATAGCCGTATACGGCGAAAACACGTCCACCACAATAAAATCCACCTCCACCACATCTGAACCAGTCTGCACAGGTAATCTAATCATCCCTACCGGAACGACCGATCTACCTACGAAGCCCACCAGCGGGGAACTATAGGTTGTCAAATCCTCAGGTTTCAAATTCAGCCCCCTAAATAAATCCGGATACATTACGTCGGCTGCACTCCCCTCGTCAACCATCACCCTTCTCACGTCATACCCTCCAATCCTAATCGTAACTACCAAAGTATCATCATGTGGTTGTATGGTTCCTCTCTTATCTTCCTCTGAAAAACCTAACACTAGTGAAGCGCCCAATCTGACCCTCTTTGGCCTTGAACTAGAGCCCTCATCCAAGCACTGCGACACAGACATTACCCTGGTAGGGCAAGACCCAGTTCTCCCCGGGGCAGCAAATATAACGTTTATCTTTCCTAAAGGGGGTCCTGAAGAGGCATTCTCCCGAGAGGCTGAGCCTGCCTGGCCTCCTCGGCCGCTGGAATGATGTAGAAGCTGGATCAACTTCCCTTCCTAGACCAGCTGTTCCAAGTGGTCCCACAAGTTTTTACAATCTTCAGTAGTGTGTCCATGATCCTGGTGGTACTGGCAGTAAAGGTTTCGATTACGCTTCATAGGGTCCCCTGCCATCCTATTGGGCCATCTAAAGAATAGCTCATCCTTTATCTTCTCCAAAACCTGTTGCACTGGTTCTCCGAACACGACACTAACCGCCTGGGAGTTGGCAGATCCTGATTGCCCCCTAAAGTCCCTCCGAGGTCGGTTGTTATTGTACCATTCTGGCCTGAAATCCCTCCTCTCCTGAGGGACTGCCTTAGACTTTCCTCTACCCTGTATCTGATCCTCCTCTACTCTTCTATACTTGTCTATCCGATCCATAAGCTGACGCACGCTGGTAACAGGTTTACCAGTCAGAGACTTCCTTAGGCCATGCTCGGTTGGAAGGCCTTCCTTAAAGGTATTAATGGCCACATTGTCCTGAGCTCCGTCTACTTCGTTGAACATTTCCTAATATTTATCCGAGTAGGCTTTCAGGGTTTCCCCCTCCTACATAGACATGGATAACAACGATTCCAAGGGTTGAACAACCCTCCTACATGTGATAAAACGGGCACCAAAAGCTTGGGTGAGTTTCTCAAAAGAGTCAATAGTATTAGCTTTTAGGCTGTTGAACCATCTCATCGCTACTGGGCCCAGGCTAGATGGGAAAACCTTGCACATTAAGGCCTCATCCCTAGCATAAATGGTCATTCTCTGACTGTAGTGGCTAACATGTTCTACAGGGTCTGTTCGGCCATCATAAATGGTGAACACGGGCTGATTGAACCGCCGAGGAAGATTAGCGTCCTCAATACGTCGCGTAAAGGGCAACTTAGAGACCTGACTCAGAGCTTTGTTCAAGGCGTCATTTCCCCGACCCTGGCGAGGAGGACTCTTATACCTTCGCTCATGGTGGTACTCTTCTTCATGCGAAAAAGATTCGCTGGGTGGAGTTCTCGACCTCTGTCTATAACTGGTGTCATTTGATTCCTCAGAGGAGTGCTCAGAGTTATGAGCCCTACGCCTTCGTCGCTCATGTTGCAATTCCCTCTTTAACTTGTTAATCTCACGCTGCATGTCCCCTTCGTCCTTTACGTGGGAAACATGGCCTTTCCCCCGATAGTGACTTCTATCTGTGTGGGTTGTTCGTGCACTTCCCTCACGATCCCCCCTATGTCCGTGGACCACCAACGGATTACTGTGCTGAGAGCCCCTAGACTCTGCCTGGTGCTGATTAGCATCCACCTACTGCGGACCCACTAATGGTTGCTGCGGTACTCCCCCTTCCATCGCGAACATTGCTATTGCCTTTCCTTGTGAATAGATCAAGTTCTTCTCACAGACGGCGCCAATTGTAGGGACTCAAAATGGATTGGACCTAAAATATGAATGGGTTTTCAGCCCAGCAAGCCCAAACAATGAATTTTTAGAGTGTGGGTACAAGAACTAGTTCTACTTGATAGGAAAGGTTACAGTTATCATGCTATGAAAGACGTTTCGAGCTGTTTGTATGATCAAGACTCTCCTCGGCTAGGTTTCAGTGAGCCTCTCTATGAGTTCTGTTGTTCTTTTTCTCTCTTTCTTTTTCCAAAAGTCCCCCTTAATGTTATCTGTTTTCCATATTATGGTGCTGTTTGGATTGCGCGTCTACGTTTCTCTCTTTCTGCGTTTTGCCTTTTTTTTTTTTTTGTTCAGCCGCAACATTTGACTAACTTAGCTGTGAACAGTGCATTCGTGCACTGTTCACGAACCCACAATTACCACTTTTCAGCAACTTTTTTATTAAAAATGAGTCCCACAGTACTATTCACACATTTAAAAATTATTTTGCTACAGTATTTTCAGTTTTCAGTTTTCAGCAACAATAAGTTCAATCCAAACGGACCCTATATACTACGTTCCTTACCCCATTTCCATCGTCCACGTGTAGTTTCTATCTTGGGAACTCCTTTCTGTCCCATCCAGCACCTATCGGAACTCTCGTCCAGTGACCAAAAAGCTGCTTCGTTACTGTTCAGGTATCACCTCCACATTAATGCAGCCAGAGAGTTAGCTGGAAAGCATTTAATGTGGAGGTAGTGGCCTTGGAAGATATTTGTTATCTTTCCCAATTCCTCCTTAGGTCTATATTCACTTTCCAGTTCTAACTCAACTATGCGGAGTACCCTGAACAAAATGATAGTTACATCCACCTCGGACTGTAGTATCCGAGGTGAACTTCATCCTCAGACGTATTCTGTGCCACCATTCATGACTTTCACCCATTTTTCGTATACTAGTCCCACAATAGTTCTTTTAACCTATCCTCGGACACGTGAGTGTCCTCGGACTGGGCCGCTGGGCCCCAAACCCATTTTTTGTGATTCCTGTATCTTTTTAGATAACAGGCCTCACATAATCCGTATCGTGTAATCTATCATATAATCCTAGAATTGGTAATTGTTAGTAATTTTTAACAATCTTCAATTCAGGATTTCAAGAATTGCGGAGATAGAGTTGCTCAAATCCAACAGTAACGCCAAGCTCAAAATCCGAGAAGCCCTCCAATTCACTTCTCATTCTCTCCGCCAAGGTCACATAAATTGGATTTCCATTCTTTTTACTGCTTTGTGTTTGTTGTATTGCCTCAATAAACAAACAATTTAAATCAAAAACTCTTCTCAAGTTAATTTGAAAGCACTATGCTCTATATACATAAATTGCAGAGAATGAGCGGCTGACCAAACTGCAGTCAGAATCTCTCCATAATCTTGCTGACCAGGTCCGTCTTTTTGTATTAAAAAAAAAGCTACGAGGAGCTGTGATTGCAAAACAGAGTTTTGGGATTTTTTTAAAGAGAGATGTTACGTCTACAATATTTTTACAACATTTTTACAACAAATTACAGGTGGTTAGTTGTTATTGGTTCAAATTTGAAATTAACACTAAGATTACTTTTTTGCCCCAACAATAACAACTAGTAACAACCTGCCACTTAAAATTTGTTGTAAAAATATTGTAGACATATCATTTTCCTTTTTTAAATACGCTCTTTTTAAAATTTTAAAACGCCTAACCGAACGGATCCACTAATTCATAATAAATATCTTTTTCCTTTTTCGCCGATATTAATTATTATGACCAGGTCGTCTTTTTGTAAAAAATAGAAGCTACGAGAAATTGTGGTCGCAAAATAGAGTTTGAGAGTTTTTAAAACGCTCTTTTTAAATTCCCAAAATGCCTAATGGAACGGACCCTTTAATTCATAATAAATAACTTTTTCCTTTTTCGCCTACGTTAATTATTATTTGAAAATACAGCTTGAACGGCGCACAAAATGCCAGAGCTTGAAAGAAGAGCTTAAGAGAGTGAGTGATGAACGTCTCCATCAAGAATATGTAAGCTCTGATTGTAATTTCTATCGGGTGTGTACTCGAAAATCTGTCTGATTAGATAATAGTCATTACTGTTGCATCCTTGTAAATATATGTGTGAGCAGGAACACAGGAAGTCTATGGATTTGCTTAAGCGAGATTACATGACAAAGGTTGGCGACTTAGAGGCTCAAATCCAGTGAGTCGAATATTTTTGCTCAAATGTGTTTTGTTTTCTCTTCAGTTGACTGATGATGTTGTCATACGCCAAGTAGGGGCCTTCTGCTTGAAAAGGCAACAAATGAAGCAACCATTAATCTCCTTCGTCAGGATTTGACAGCGCATAAAACTTATGTTCAGACTCTTGCAAAGAGGTTGGACCGTGTTCATTTCGATGTGGAATCTAAATGTGAGGTTATGTGAATTTTAGGAGTTCCATTTCCAGATTTTGTTGAATTATAAGGTATTTATGAATAATGTCACTGATTTTTGTTGTTGACAGATGATCTTGAGATTCAGGATCTGAAGGACTGTCTTATGATTGAACAGGAAGAGAAAAATGAGTTGAGTAGGAAAATCCAAGAACTGGAGAAGGAATGTGAGTGTGAGATTGCTTTCATTTTCTTCGTTCAAATAGCTTCGCCCATCTTTGAATGGTGCTTGTTTGTGCATTCCATTTTTTTCTTACTTTAGATTGGTTATATAGCTGATTAATATACGCACCCCAAATATATGTTTGATCAACTTATTGAAAAACTGTTTGATCAAAAAACACTTTTCTAGTGACTAAATGCTGAATACCAATGTTTGAAACAGTCCAAGACTGGATGTGACCAGAAACTGCAACTGATATTGTACTTAATACATGAAATCCCAACCTGCTCATTCCATATTATTCTAGAAATCTCGTGTCCTCTCTAGTTAAATGCTTTATGTTTTATTATTACATGTTAGGGTTTGCCTATTCTTAAATCTGATTTAAGGATTGAGGGGTCCTAAGTAAATGCACAAAACGAATATGCTCTACCACAGTGTGATAAATGATGTTACAATGGCACTTTTATCTATTGATGCATTAATTTCGGTTAAAATGCAGTGCTGATTAGCAGAACAAAGTTGGTTGAACAGCAAAGAGATATGGTTTCAAGTCGGCTTGTTGAAACACTTAAACTGAAGATTATGAAACTATGGAAGGAGAACGAGATCCTCAGAAGGAAGCTTCCTTGCACAGAAGATGACTTGAGGGATGGTATCTGAATTTGTATTACTCTGTCAGGAAGCTTTGACAAGCAAGTCAATGTGAAAATTTTACAATCTAGACTAGTATATGACTGTAATGTAAAATCTAGATTTTCAATCAGATGATGTAGACCTTATACTATTTCTTCAAAATCATGAGCTAATAAAATGAAGAACGTCATTCTTGTAATGTTGCAGTTGTGTTCATATCAAATGTATATAATTCTTTCCAAAATTTTCTTGAAAAGAAATCACAGTACATGTTTAGCTTTTCTTTTGCATGGAACAAGCACTTTCCATAAAATTTTAACATTGTGATCAATTCCAGATCTAAAACTCGTGGATTTGTAGCTCTCCAACTCTCTTCCAGAATACTCAAAGGTGCGGTGGTGGACGACTTAGCTCTGGCGACTATTTGAGGCACGGTGGGCAGTGATATCATCTCCGATGACGAGCTAAGGGCATGGTGGTCGGAAATATCATCTCCTCCACTTCTTTGTTTGATTACAGGTCTCTCTCTATCTAACTCTTTGTTTGTTTCCCGAGAAAAAAAATTGAAGTTGTCCTAATCTCTCTCGTTTTCTCTCTGTCATTCTCTTCACTGGTAGAGAGACTACAAAGTATTAGTCCAATTTTGCGTAGTCCTAGTTTTTTAGGGGCTTAGACAGCAAGTAATAGTATAAATTAGGGGCTAGGGTTTGGATACTTCAGAATTGGAATCACGCCAAACTGGCTTTGATTCATATCCAATAGGTGAAGTTTCATTCAATCCCCTTGAATTAGAAAATTTTCCTTCGTTTTTTGAGAAGAACCATCCTTTTATTGTAACTGTAAAATGTGTAATTTTGATTTTATGGCCTGTATATCAGAGAAATTTAGTAAGCTTCTCGTATTTTTCAGTTGTCATGTCTATGACCACAAGTTTCATCATTTGCACTGTATGTGTGTGCAGTTTTTGTGTTTAATGTGTGGTGTGTGTGATTGTTGCAGTCGGTTGACTGAGGGTGAGGTTGGTTGGGTATGGCAGAGCTAGTTATGTGCCGTGGGGAATATTTTTGCTCAAATGTGTTTTGTTTCTTCTTCAGTTGACTGATGATGTTGTCATACGCCAAGTAGGGGCCTTATGCTTGAAAAGGCAACAAATGAAGCAACCATTAATCTCCTTCGTCAGGATTTAACAGCGCATAAAACTCATGTTCAGACTCTTGCAAAGAGGTTGGACCGTGTTCATTTCGATGTGGAATCTAAATATGAGGTTATGTGAATTTTAGGAGTTCCATTTCCAGATTTTGTTGAATTATAAGGCATTAATGAATAATGTCACTGATTTTTGTTGTTGACAGATGATCTTGAGATTCAGGATCTGAAGGACTGCCTTGTGATTGAACAGGAAGAGAAAAATGAGTTGAGTAGGAAAATTCAAGAACTGGAGAAGGAATGTGAGTGTGTGATTGCTTTCATTTCCTTTGTTCAAATAGTTTCGCCCGTCTTTGAATGGTGCTTGTTTGTGCATTCCATTTTTTTCTTGCTTTAGATTGGTTAAATAATTGATTAATATGCTCACCCCAAGAATATGTTTGATCAAAAAACACTTTCTAGTGACTAAATTCTGAATACCAACCTTTGAAACAGTCTAAGACCGGATGTGACCAGAAACTACATCTGATATTGTACTTAATACATGAAATCCTAACCTGCTCGTTCCATATTATTCTAGAAATCTCATGTCCTCTCTGGTTAAATGCTTTATATTTTCTTATTACATGTTAGGTTTTGCCTAAGCTTAAATCTGATTTAAGGATTGAGGAGTCCTAAGCAAATGCACAAAACAGATATGCTCTACCACATAGTGCAGTAAATAATGCTACAATAACACTTTTATCTACTGATGCATATAATCTCGGTAACAATGCAGTGCTGATTAGCAGAACAAAGTTGGTTGAACAGCAAAGAGATACGGTTTCAAGTTGGCTTGTTGAAACACTTAAACTGAAGATTATGAAACTACGGAAGGAGAATGAGATCCTCAGAAGGCAGCTTCCTTGCTCAGAAGATGGCTTGAGAGATGGTATCTGAATTTGTATTACTCTGTCAGGAAGCTTTGACAAGCAAGTTGATGTGGAAATTTTACAATCTAGACTAGTATATGACTGTAAGGTAAAATCTATATT
Organism: Quercus ilex subsp. ballota; assembly: GCA_032727855.1. Lineage (NCBI taxonomy): Eukaryota > Viridiplantae > Streptophyta > Magnoliopsida > Fagales > Fagaceae > Quercus > Quercus ilex. The sequence goes on from CM064911.1 coordinate 11,792,485, forward strand.
TCCAATCAGATGATGTAGACCTTATACTATTTCTTCAAAATCATGAGCTAATAAAATGAAGCACCTCATTCTTGTAAAATTGCAGTTGTTTTCATATCAAATGTGTATATTCCTTTCCAAAATTTTATTGAAAAGAAATCACAGTACATGTTTAGCTTTTCTTTTCCATGGAACAAGCACTTTCCATAAAATTTTATCATCGTGACAACCTGTCTATAGGTGGACGTGTGGCAAGAGGGAAAACCTGTTTGTGAGTACTGTGCAGAAAGGAAATTAAGGAATGAGGGTGACAAATTATTTGGTATAGAGAGGAAAGGAATGAGCGCGACAATTTATTTGGTATACTCGGTGTACTGCATCTTTCTTGCATAAATGTAGGTTCATATATAGGATCTATAGGTGGGATCCCACTTTTACACCAGGTGTAATGAATAATTTTAGAGGACAAGATATTACCCACTTTATGCCTACATTTCTTGTCAACCCTTCGCAGGAAACTGACTCATATCTTCTGTACAAGTTTGAAGCCCCAATGATGATTCTTTTTGCAGTGATATTGAAAGCTCTGTATACAAAAAGTCCCGGGTTAATGTAGGGCCTAATGAACAAACTTCATTTATTTTTCTTTTTAGGATAAAACCAACTAGCAATAATTGTGTTTATTGAATGTCTGCAGCTTTTGACTTAACATCAGACAGGATCTGGTTATGTGAAGTGCAGTTGGAATATTGCAGAAAGCACTGTTGAATGGATGGCCCTCAGACTGCACAAAGGATGTACTTGAGAAGCTTGTGCCTCATACAAACTTGAATAATCTACAGATCCATAATTATGGTGGCACAAGATTTCGAGGTTGGTTAGGAGATGATTCATATATTGTATCTGTAACTTTCAAAATTGTGAAAATATCTGTATCTTGCTACCCCTTGGGAAATTACCTTCCCTGAAACACCTTTCCATTGAAGGTTTTGATGAACTAGTGGCTGTTGGTCCTGAGTTTTATGGGAACAATTCTCTTGCGGCTCAGCGGTTTCGATCTCTTGAAATATTGAAGTGTAGTTGGATGTCTGCATGTGAGGAATGGTGCTCTATCAGAGTTGAAGATGAATTTATTGCTTTCCCTCGTCTGCAAGAGCTTCACTTAGATGTTCTTTTGAAGTACCGAGATCAGCACAGAGCTTTGTTAGGTCCGCTAAAGATATCAAATTTCTTAAAGCAGAGTTTCATGCAATTCTGCAAGTATGTTCTCATTGCTTATTGTTTGGTATACCTGATTGAGTATATTCCACAAACTTACTGATGATTTCTCGGTTCTTATTGTGGACCATGCAGGCTTCTAGTTCTCACAAAATTGAGGCTTTTACAACATTCCATTAGATGATTATCCCATGATTACTTTTTTTGGTGACTACTACGAGCATTGTAAGCATTGGAACAATGGAGAAAATCTCTAATATTATTGGTGGAATAGGACTTCTCATCTTGCTTAGTTTAGTTTATTGGATGTTTTGTTTTCTGTCCAATGAAGTAGCAAAATGAACAGTATCTGTGGTAAAATTTCATCTTGCACTATTGGATTTTTTAAGTTGCATGTTGTAGTTCACCATCCATTTTGTTTGAATAACGCCAGAGGCATGTAGTGCTAATTTTAATGGTAATGGTTCCAGTATGTGTGGCTTTAACTTGCGTTTGTTTTGTTGCATTATCTCTACCTCTAATGTCTAATTGCTAAGCACTTCATTTTTGATGTGGTATACTTCAATGGGTTGGATTTGTGACATTGAAGGCAGAGATTGGCTGTGACCAAAATGGTGGCAGCCGGGTACATTTTTTCCTGTTATATTGAGCTAGCATGTCGTGTCTCTAAAACTGTACTATTGTGAGCTATAGAAGTAATTTTCTAACATAATTTGAGATTGGAAATAGAGATGGAATAAAATAAGTTCTTAAATATGAAAATCTCTATATTCAGTGGGTATTAATTTGCCTCTACCTAGGACATGGGTATTTATATATGTTGGAATATTTTTATAAAGATTACAATATTTTTATTAAATATGGATTAATTGAAGTGATTTAATAGAAATCTTTTTTCTTTCTTTTATATTTGCCTTTGTTACTAAGCTGCTATACCGATATGCTTCTTTCTTACAATAGTGAAAGAATCAAAGTAATAAACATGAGACTTTATTTCTAACGTATGGTTTGTGACAATAGTATTCTTAGTTTTAATTTTATCTCAAGTCGACAACAAGATGTCAAAGGGAAAAATACTCATCGCGGCCTACACGTCCTCACCACCTTAAAATTTCCATCTTAAATGATTTGTAAATTACATAAAAAAAATTATATCTTTTTTGTGAAACTACAATTTCAATTAATATTTTTTTAATAGGTGTGAATGTTGAGAAATTTACCATTGGATTGTATATTTTTCCTTATATTCTTCATGTTTGCAAAATTTCAGAAGATTAAAGATTAATAGTTGTGTTATTAGTCATATTTTTAAATTTTAAATTTTTGTAGTCTAAAATTACGAATAAAAAATAATTTTATGGATCAAATATTAAATAATATATAATTATCATGAAATTTGATATGTATGTTAAAAACAAAACATGCAATTTTAGGGTCAGATTTTCAAAATTATAGTCATATTAATTTTTATAGTGAGAGTTGTAGCCATTAATTGTAAGAGAGATTTTTTTTTTTTTTTTTTTTTTTTTTTTTTTTTTAAGGGGGGATAATTGGAACCAAGTTTGTAACCAAATTTTGTCATTTTTATTATAGTTTTTAAAATTTTAAATTTTTATTAAAGTTTTTAATGCACTAGACTTTTGTATGGCCTTGGTTAAGTTGTTGTGGGCTCCCATAGTTGGCAATTGATTTCTTTATTAGATTTGGTAAAATTTAGTTACAGTTTTACAAGTGTGATATATTAAAATTTTCAATCAGATTCAAACATATAATTAGACTGAAATTTATTATTTTGAAATTTATTTTAATGGTCAATATGACAATATATTGCAATTTATTAGTCTTTATATTGTTGGATTTTGTTCTAACCTTTTATATATATTGTTTGATGCATTTTGAGTATGAGGGATAAATTATGGGCCCATGGTTAAAATATACAAATCCCACATCATTTTTACACAATCCACTTCGGAAAGAGACCTGAAATTTTCTCATGATCTTGTTGGGCCAATATGGTTTCATCTTGGAGGCCTATCCCTATCTCATATATTCATAGCACTTTTATCACTTTGGTGAAAGCATATAGGCTAGGCCTTTGAATCTTTTTTCATTCCTTAATGAAATTCTTTATTGATTGAAACAAAAGGAATTATCTTCTTCAAACTCTTTTTATAAAAATATTAGTATTAAAAAAGTTTTGAGGGTGGTGTGGAAAGACACATGGATGTGAAGTTTTGACTGTCGTGGTCTAGGTGTTCTTAAATAATGCAAAGTTCATAATGGCAGTGATATGAATTAGTGTTCATTGTTCACTATCAAGCACTTACAAGTTGAGAAAGCACAAAAATGGCACCAAGTCTTTGGCCTTTGTTGAATCGAGGTCATTTAAATAACACAAAGCTCATAATATTATTAGAATATGTGAGCTAGTGATCATTGTGAAACATCTTATAAGAAGGTGCAAGTTAAGGATCAGGAAAGCGCCATTTGGCATTTACGCCAAAGATTTTGGCCGAGTCTTATTCAGTTTACAGGTTTTGTTAAATAATGCAAAGCTCATAATACCATTAGTATGGGCCAGACATCAATTATAGCATGTTCCAAGAAATTACTAATAGATGGTACGCAATTTGAAAAGCACCATCGACCCTTAACTTTAGGTCTTCTTAAGTAGGACCTAATTGCAAAAAGTTGAGAAAGAAGGAAAATTATAAGAGTTAATTAATTAAAAGTTCTTTTATTCATCAAACAAAATGAATGATCTTCTTCTACCTTTTTTATTTTATACTATTCATAAAATATAAAAAGATCTCCATGGTAGTGGGTGGAAAGACGCCTTGGATGCCAAATCTCAGTCTAGGTCTTCTTCAACAATGCAAAGACTTTTAAAGAAAGCACAAGATTGAGTTTGGGAAAGTGTCATTATATAAATACTGGATCTAACTTTTTTACTTGATGAATGAAGACTATTATATAAACAAATAACAAGGGAATTGAGAGTTAGAGAGGAAAACTTGAATATATTAGACTAGGAGAAAACAAAACTAGAAATGAAAAAGGTCCGAAATTTATTAACTCAATAAAGTTTGTACTTAGTATTCATGTCTATTAGTCTATTGATGATTGGTGATAGTTGGAAAATTGCTTTAAAAGGAACTTACTTTGCAATATTAATTTATTAAAACATTTGAAAGTATTCGCATTCATTTAAGGCATGTTTGATAGACTGTAATAGACACTATAATTTATAGTGTCTATTACAGTCTATCAAACGTGCCAACTACACAACCCACCACCTACAACGATCCACCACCAATGACGACTGTATGTCAGCCTTGGAAGTCACCACCGACACGATCCACCACAAACTTCTAGTTCTCACAAAATTGAAGCTTTTACAACATTCCACCTGATGATTATCCCATATTATTTTTTTGGTGACTGCTATGAGCATTGTAAGCATTGGAACAATGGACAAAATCTGTAATATTGTTGGTGGAATAGGACTTCTCATCTTGCTTAGTTTAGTTTACTGGATGTTTTGTTTTCTGTCCAATGAAGTAGCAAAATGAACAGTATCTATGGCAATATTTCATCCTGTATATTTGATCATTAACACTTCATAAGTAATTTTACAATGTAGACAGCTTCTGAAGTAGCAAAGTAATTTTGTTTTGTTTTCTGTCCAATAAAGTAGCAAAGTAATTTTGCACTATTGGATTTTTTAGGTTCTATGTTGTAGTTCACCATCCATTTTGTTTGAATAACGCCAGAGGCTTGTAGTACTAATTTTAATGGTAATGTTTCCAGTTTGTGTGGCTTTAACTTGCGTTTGTTTTGTTGCATTATCTCTGCCTCCAATGTCTAATTGCTAAGCACTTCATTTTTTTCATGTGGTAGACTTCAATGGGTTAGATTTGTGACATTGAAGGTAGAGATTGGTTGTGACCACCATGGTGGTAGCTCTTTCCTGTTATATTGAGCAATGAGCTAGCATGTCGTGTCTCTAAAACTGTACTATTATGAGCAATGGAAGTAGTTTTCTAACATGAACACACATGGTGGGGAGCCTAATTTGAGGTTGGAGATAGAGATGGAATAAAAAAAAAGTTCTTAAATATGAAAATCTCTATATTCAATGTGTACTAATTTGCCTCTACCTAGGACATGGGTATTTATATCAAGGTGGTCGATATCGTATCGTATCAGTCGATACAGCCAGTATTTACTGTTCTAGTATCGAAATGTAGCTATTTCATACCGGTTTAAATACTGGTCGTACCGGCCGATTTTGGGCATACCGGCCGGTACAGGAAAAATGGTAACTTTTTTTTTTTTTTTTCCTTAATATGCAATGAACAATTAAGCTTCTTATTTTTTACGTTGTGTTTTTATTATTATTTTTATTTATTTTTTTATTTATAGTTGATGCTAAAGACTAAAATCATGAATAATTTGTTCTGAATTGAAGTAATGTTTTACGGTAAACTTATTATTATTATTATTATTATTATTATTATTATAAAAAATAACTGTAAACACGAAAAGGTATATCGGTACCGAAATATATCATTTTGTTGGCCAAATCGGTACAGCCTCTAATACGAGATTGACTCCCTTGATTTATATATGTTGGAATAATTTTATAAAGATTACAATATTTTAAGCCAAATCGGTACAGCCTTTGGTACGAGATTGACTCCTTTAATTTATATATGTTGGAATAATTTTATAAAGATTACAATATTTTTATTTAATATTGATTAATTGCCAATTTATGTGATTTAATAGAAATCATTTTTCTTTCTTTTATGTTTTTCCCAGATCTCTTATTCAACCATCAAAGACGTTACTAGTTAAGTTAACTGGAACCCACTGTATTTCCTATTATGATTTGGCCAAATTAATTATCATATTGATTAATAAACCTTTCCGAACGTTGGTGCACCTGATGTACTTCCTTATTAAATATTTGCTTTTAAACTCAAACGTTTTCTAAGTTGCTAAAACGATATGCTTCTTAATTTCTTGCAATAGTCAAAGAATTAAAGTAATAAATGAGACTATTTCTAACGTATATCGCGTTAAATGTGTTTTAATTGGCATGGATTCTAGACAAAATTGCTAAATGCCCTTTTTGGGCAAACTAAGCAGCGTTTTGTCCCATTTTTCAAACTAATTAGGGAAATGCCCCTCTTTTGAAAATTGATTTTCTCAAAATCGAGTTATAAAAAAAAAATTTTGGAGCCCTATAGCGGCGTTTTTAAGGACCTATAGTGACGTTTTCAGAACCTATAGTGACGTTTTGTAACTCGACTTTCATTAAATCAAGTTATAGGCAATTTTTTTTAATTTTTTTTTTACCTATAACTCGATTTCATATAAATCGAGTTACAAAACGCCACTATAGGTCCTGAAAACGTCACTATAGGCTCTTAAAAACGTCGCTATAGGGCCTAACTCGATTTTAAGAAAATCGATTTTCAAAAGAGGGGCATTTCCCTAATTAGTTTGAAAAATATGGCAAAATGCTACTTAGTTTGCCCAAAAAGGGCATTTGGCAATTTTTTCCCATGGATTCTTTACTTTAAATAATAAATAGTTTCCTATCCAGCGAAAATGATATGAAGAGAGAAAGATCAATTTTGGTTACAGAATTTTCATGTAACAACGAATTCTCAAAAAATACTAGTTTAGTTAATTTCCTTTTCTTTGGAGAAAAAAAATATATATATATATATATATATATTTCACTATACCATATTCTTGGTTTGGAAAGTACTATATTAAGAGCTTAAGATCCTTTTTTTTTTTTTTTTTTTTGACAAAATAGATAGAAGTATATTGATAAACTGAGGGAGTACAAAGTGAGCCCTAGGGGTGGCTCCCACCGACCAACCCCATCAGCCAATACACCCACAGGAAATAAAAAAAAAAAACTTTTAAAGTATATAAAGGTCTCAAAAAGTGAGGACAGCACACTCAGGTGCTCAATTGTTTGGCATGCAACGAGTTAACCGTTGGTAGTCTTCCAATAACGTTTCAGCACTCTTGAGTATTGCATGCGGTGGGGTTTGATATGCTTCAAAGTATAGCTTATTGCGTGCGTTCCATATGGACCATGCCACCATAGGCCACGTCTCAAGCTTTTCTTGGACAGCTTTTCCTGGACAACTTTTCCTTCAAAGTTTGGGCTAAGCCAAAAAACATCCTAGCTGAGGAGTCGCTTTTCTGCAGTTTTCCTTTAACAAGCGCCCAAACATTGCGCTCTAAGAGGCACTGCCAATGTATATGGAGGACCGTCTCATCGCTCGAACAAAGTATATGGAGGACCGTCTCATCGCTCGAACCACAAACCGCATACTTAGGATCAATGGGCACTTTCTGACGAGCCAAGTTTGCTCGGGTGGGTAGGATGTTCGAGCTAGCCTGTCAAATGAAGTTTCTTACTTTAGGTGGAATGGACAACTTCCATAGCTTGTTCCAAACCCGCTTGTCTTCTTGCACCCTAGAGTGTTTTGCGTTTCTCGCCTGACACGTCCGGAGTGCGATTTGATAAGCCGTTCGCACCGAAAAAGTTTGGGCCTTATTTTCATTCCATAACAGCGTATCCCGGCTCTCCAAAACTCCCCAGTCGAACCCGTGCAATACTTCATCTCTTGACGGTGGTTGAAACCAAGCATTGACTTTCCCCGTCCCATTGCTTGGTTTATAGGTTGATGAAGTCAGCCACCCTCAAGGTTTGGTCAACTCTGTCATGGAACGTCGGGGGGTGGGGTAGCCACGGAGACTACGCCACACGTAAGAGAGATTGCTTCCTAGTTCGGCCTCCATGAATGAGTAAGCGGGGAAGTACCTTGCTTTGTACACTCGATAGAACAGTGAGTGTGTTCCATGGATGAGACTCCACGCTTGTTTAGCCAACATCGCAAGGTTAAAATTAAGCATGAATATCATGAAAGCCCACTCCACCTCTATTCTTAGGAGTGCATACTTTGCCCCAGTTGATCCAGTGAATTTTCCACTCATTCCGAGTTTGCCCCCACCAATACTTAGCCAACACAGAGTTCATCCTATCACACACTGCTCTAGGGATCTTGAAGATGCTCATTGAGTACGTAGGTATCGCTTGAGCCACCATCTTGATAAGGACTTCCCTCCCAGCCTTAGAAATATTCTTTTCCTTCCCATCACCCTATGAGTGACCCTTTCCTAAAGTTCCATGAAGGTATTGACCATTGATCTACCCCCCACCATGGGTAATCCTAGGTATTTCTAGCAGTTTGTCATTACTTGTGCCCCAAACATTGTCTGAATGCTTTCTTAAACACCATGACAAGTGTTCCTGCTAAAGAGCAGCTTAGTCTTTTGGCGGTTAATAACCTACCCTGAAGCATTTTCATACTGGGCGAGTACATCCATCAAACGACAACACTCTTCCGGCTTGGCTTCACTAAATAGAAGACTGTTGTCGACAAACAGCAGGTGGGAGATACACACCCTACCTTGACAAGAAGGAAGTCCTCTTAACTAACGAGTATCAGTTGCCTTTCGCAGCAAGGAGGAGAGCCCCTTGGCACAAAAAAGAAATAGGTATGGAGACAACGGGTCCCCTTGCTTGATCCCTCTAGATGGGGAGACATATCCGCAAGGTTCGCCGTTAATCATGATGGAGTAAGAGGCTGTTTGAACTATCAACATTGCAAGCTTCACCCACTGTACTGGAAAACCGATTCTCAACATGATTTTTTTGAGGAATTCCCACTTTGCTCTATCATAGGCCTTACTAACATCAAGCTTGACTGCCATGTGTCCAACCTTCCCTCTCCTTCGAGTCCGCAACCTGTGCAACATTTCAAAAGCAACGGTAGTATTGTCTGTGATAAGTCTGCCAGGTACAAACGCACTTTGAGAGTTAGAGATCACGTTTGGCAAAATAGGTATCACCCAATTCGCGAGTACCTCTGAGATAATCCTTGAGACAACGTTGCCCAAGCTTATGGGTTGGTACTCCGTGATGTGCTATGGACTCTTCTTTTTAGAAATAAGCACAATATGTGTATAGTTCATTTTGTGCAAATACCTCCCTGAGTGTAACATAGACAAGACCACTATAGTGACATCGTGTCCTACAATGTGCTAGAATCTTTGGAAAAAGAAAGAAGACATACCATCCGAACCTGATGACTTAGAAGGGTGCATCTGGAAGAGGGCCACCCGTACCTCCTCTTCTGTGTATGACCGCGTTAAGCTCCTTACCATCTCTTTAGTAACTACACTATCCATCAAGGTCAGCACACCCTCCATGTTAAGGTCCATCGAAGTAGTGAACAAACCTTTATAATTTGCTTCTGCAATGGTTGCTATCTCCCCTGTATTAATACACCACACCCCATTTGTATCATGTAGGCCCTCAATGGTATTTTTCCTACACCGTTGGCTAGCCCATTGGTGAAAATACTTTGTATTCTTGTCTCCTACGGCGAAGCCAGATAGATCGAGACCTTTGCCACCAAAACACCTCTTCATGGTGCAGAAGGTCATTAATCTGATGTAGGACACAATTTACTATTTAATTATTGTAATTTATTATTTTTGGTATTTTTATGTAAAAAACGTTATTTTAGGTTTAGGTGATTTATTTCCTTGTTTTTAGGTGCATTTAATGCTTTTTAGGTCAAATTTGGTTCCTGTTATAGTTAGGTATCAATTAGGAGTTATTTTAGATTATATTTTCTTGTCTGTCAAGTTTTACGGAGCCCTTAAAAAGGCCCCCAAGTCTGCAAACGTTTTTTTTATATACTATTATCAATAAATGCAGACGTTTTGTCAAATTTTCTTCTGGTGGATTCCAATTTTATCTCTTCGTGGATTCAAGGAAAACTCTTCGTGGATTCGAGGTTTACTACCAGGAACTAACAGTTTAGTTTTTGTTCCATCAAGAGAGTATCGTGTGTGCTTTTCTTCAGGCTTCCGCGACATCAGTTGGTATCAGAGCCTTGACTTACTCTGGTCTGATGGCTAACCGGCGAGACGGTGACCACCATAACAATGACGACGGTGACGACGTCAACAACCCAGTCGACACTAGGGTTGAGTTCCTTAATTTTCGTGATGGGAATCACCAATTTTCTGAAAAGAGTCAGAAAATTATAGGCGAAATCCAGCAAAAGATTGCTACTCTTCTTGCTAGGAAATCATCTTGCAACAACAATGTTCGATATATTCAAAGGCGCACTCCTAACTACAAGAAAATTCCATTCTTTTACGGAGATATGTGTAAGATGGATTTTATTGATTGGCTTCTTGATTTAGAAGAGTATTTTAATTTTTGGAAGATTTGTGATGAAGAAAAGGTGTGGCTTGCATCTAATAAATTAGACAGTGAAGCAGAAGAATGGTGGGAAGACATTGAAATTGATAGAAAGCGACGAGGTAAGCATCCAATTTGCTCTTGGCAAAGAATGAAATGAGTATTAATTGATTTATGGTTTCCTAATGACTATTATGATATACTAGATTATACAAGTGTTGATTATAAATCTGTATATTCGTATGAAAATCAATATGTTCACAACATGAAAGGTCAAAACCAAAGTTATCACAACCAAGTCCATGTATCAAGTAAAGGAAAGAGTTTGAGGGTTGAGAAGAAGCAACCTATTTTTGGAGAAACTTTCGAAGTGGTTAAAAAAGGTCAAGACTTGCAACAAGTTGTTGAATTGAAACTTGAAAAGAAGATTAAGTTGATTGTGGAAGATCATAGAAATCAAGAGATAGTAATTATTGAGAATATTGTGGAAGATCCACTTGGGGTCAAAGGTGAGGACGAGTCCATCACCCACAACACCCAGGTTCCGGTTGATTTATTGAAGACGACTACACAATATGTTGATTTTCTTGGAGTAGAGAATTTTAATTTTATTATCAACCCATTTTTGATTGATGTTGCAAATAAATTGAAAGTAGATAAGAAGAAATTTTATGCTACATTTTATGAAGAATTCAAGTTTTAAAGCCTAATCAAGTTTCTAAAGCATTCGAAGTATTTGTTTATTTGGAGTGGAAAATCTCAGATTTCAAAGATGAACTTGATGACGAGTTTCTTTCAAGTTGAGGGGTGTGATGTAGGACACAATTTACTATTTAATTATTGTAATCTATTATTTTTAGTATTTTTATGTAAAAAACGTTATTTTAGGTTTAGGTGATTTATTTCCTTGTTTTTAGGTGCATTTAATGCTTTTTAGGTCAAATTTGGTTCTTGTTATGGTTAGGTATCAATTAGGAGTTATTTTAGACAATATTTTCTTGTCTGTCAAGTTTTACGAAGCCCTTAAAAAGGCCCTTAAGTCTGTAAACGTTTTTTTTTATATACTATTATCAATAAACGTAGACGTTTTGTCAAATTTTCTTTTGGTGGATTCTAGTTTTATCTCCTCGTGGATTCAAGGAAAACCCCTCGTGGATTTGAGGTTTACTACCAGGAACTAACAGTTTAGTTTCTGTTCCATCAAGAGAGCATCGTGTGTGCTTTTCTTCAGGCTTCCGCGACATCATAATCTCTCTTCGAACCTCATTTATTATATCCAAGTTTTCCCCGAATCCTACTGCCTTTAGCTCCTCCAACTCAACTTGCTTAGCGTTTAACCGGTCTCGAGTGTTTCCGAAAGTAGACCTGCTCCAAGCCACTAGGTCCATCCTACACCTTTTTATTTTTTCAAACAAACAGAACATAGGGCTTCTAATAGGTTGACTTTGTGCCTAGGAGGTTCTAATCTGCTCCTCGCACTTGGGGTGGAACACCCACTTTTCCTTAAAATGTTGTATCTTTGTTTTTCGGTGATGGCATACTCCAAGGGGCTCAGTAGTTAACAAAATGGGGTCATGGTCAGAATAAGCTGCTGACGTGTGAAGGACTTTCGCCTCAGGGTAATGCTCACGCCATTCCTCCGATGCACAAAACCGATCAAGCCTTTGTTCCACAAAATCATCCCATGTCTCCCATTTCTCCATGTGTATCTGTATCCTTAATAACCTAGGTCTGCTAGCCCACAATGAAGAAAGGTGGTCTGGAACTCCTGCATAGGCCGTAACGATTTGGGGATTCGACCATTCCTTTCATCAGAGCTAAGAATTTCGTTAAAGTCACCGAGGCACACCCAAGGGAGTGATGCTCGGTCCCGTAGGTGCCTCATTAGCCGCCACGTTTCACTTTTTGACCTTTCTTCGAGGTCCCCATAAACCCCTGTCAGTCTCCATGTCAGTTGCAATGGGGAACAAACATGGGCGTCTATGTGGTGGGGGGAGTAGGTTTGAGTAGAGACCACCACCTCATTCTTCCAAAACAAAGCAAGCCCACCACTACGCCTCACACTAGGTACAGCCAACATCGATGGAAACTCCAACTCCATTTTAACATACTGCATGTCACTTATTGTCAATTTCGTTTTCATAAGAAACAAAATTGTGGGTCCTTTTTTCCTTACCAAATTGTTAAGTACTTGAACTGCCCGACGGTTCCCAAGCCTCCGGCAG